>CM031236.1:623417974-623808161 GCA_018340775.1 Taxus wallichiana var. yunnanensis | reverse complement strand
AAAATATAATATCATGCATATATTTAAACTTTCAAGACATTGGAAACAATCACTTCATTCGAGTCTCAGGATAAGAGGATCCAAACATAAGATTAAAAGGCTAAAAACTTGCAAAATGATACCCTGCCACCAAAAGGAAACTTATCATCTCGATACTCATGTTTAAAATTCATAAAATTCTTCCCAAAAATTTATTCCATCCATGGAATAGCCAATTCATCATCAAAATGACCTTACATTTATCTCCCTCACCGACTCTTCCCTTTTGCTTCACTAGCTCTATAGTTTAGGAATACAAATTTTTGGCTTCTTGATTTTTTTTTCTTCATAAACAACCTTCCTAATTAATAATTTCAAAAATAGTTAGATCATTCACCAAAAATGATGTAGAGACTTCAAAAGTACAAACCTTTACTACATCTATCAAAATTCCCATCTCCCATCTTAAGGAAATGTGTTCCTGCAACATGCATGGGTGTAGGATTCTAGATCAACCCATAAGGTTATATAAGTCCTCTCCTATCCCCTTTAACATGATCAATATGTATACAAATGTTTAGGATCATATCCTTTGTATTGTTCCTTCTAACTCAAATTCCTTCTCAGGATCCTAAACCCTTAGTTAGGTATGTCTCGAGGTATATATGATTAACATATTCATTTATCGAGGAATAAAAGCACATGGTAGGTGTTTTTGATCACCCATTAATATTTTAATTCTTTGATTCACAAAATAAGATCAACTTCTTTTACAAAGGAGTACTAAACAATTCAGTCGAGACTATGTTATCATTGTCCTTGAAGGACTATTTTACAAATCTAAAACCTTAACATGTGAAACCAACAAATTCCAATTGAGTCACTACAGTGAAATTTGCCAATATCATTACTTCAAAATTTCATGCATTTATTCCTTATTTTAGTACATCAAATCATGTGCCCTAACTATGACTTGACTATGTGTTGTCCACTCAAAATTCCCCACTCTGTCAAAAGTAAAAATTTCAAAATTTTGAGTCTAAGTGTCTTTTCTGTCGAGCTGGTGGTGTGAAAAAAGTCTTGGAAGTCTAAAAAATCTAAGTTTTGGGTCATTCTGTAAGTATTTCGGGCCTGTCGGACATTTTGTCCCAACTGGCCCCAAGCACGAAAGTGCATTTTGTTCCCGATCGTCGAAACCTCCAATTCGCCCCATTTTCGGGCCCGTTGGAAGTTTTTGTCCCAAGTGTCCCGAGTTATCTTGGCGAGATGTTCCAATTTCGGGCCGAACCTCTGAATCACGTGATTTCCTCGCACTTTCTTTGTCCCAAATGTCCCATTTCAAAAGTGCGCTCTGTTCCACGATTCGCCTAACTGCCGAAGTCGCGTACTAGAACTTTTTGTCTCAAATTTCTCAAGTTCAAACTTAAAGTGCACTCTGCTCCATTTTCGAGGCCCGATTCGCCCGATTTCGTCCCTAATGTCCCAAAGTTAAAAAAGTGCAAGTTTGTCCATTTTGGCTGAAACTCCGAGTCACGCACTTCGGCTTTTCATCCCAATTGTCCAAAATGCATTTTGTGCGTCCTCTCCTCTTCGCTTCGACCAATCGGCCGAGGCCAGGTGTTTCGCGCATTCGCGTTCTCACTTGTCCCAAGCGAACCAACGGTCATCCATACTTAGTTTCGCTTCTTCCCGAATATGTTGTTTTTCAAAATATGAATTCAAATGCGCATTAATTATCCTTCTCTCTCCTCAACGGCTATGTAATTCGGAAAAACTTCCTTTGCAATTCTTACATTGTTTGAACCCTTGCAATTTGAAAACCCACGCATGTCCCCTCCCTCTGAAACTCCTTTCCGAGCCCTGCTTTAGCCTCTTCGGTTATTATCAATATGAAGATCAAGATCCCGTGAGGAGGCTTGGGAGAACTAAAGCAGATTCTGCGAAGGGCGACGAAACTTTCAAGACGCTTCGTTACATCAGTTTCAAAGATATTCATTGTCATTCTCAAGATAAAAATTTTGGCGTGTCCTCGCGGGCAAGGACATGGCTGAGACGTGGAAGAAACTCAAGCGGCGGTTTCAAAGATAGTGGGTCCCTCTCGTAATCTGGGCCATTGCCTCCTTCCCCTTCCTTCTCTCTTCTCACCATTCCTTTCAGTATTCCATGTAATTAGTTAAGAAATTGCGTTTGGCATTCCTTAACTATTCTCTACTTAAAAGAAAGGGTTACGAGGAGTAACCTAATTGTAAGCTATATAATGGCCTTCTTTGCGCCATTTTGAGAGGGAGGAAGAACTTGGCATATTTTCTGAAAGTGTAAATAGATCTTAAAGAAATCAATACAAAAGGGCTTTCTATTCATTGTCTATCTGATCTTTGCTATTTCTGTGTTTTCCATTTAATATTGTGAAGATCATTTTGTCTCTAATTTGTTAGTCTCTCGATTGCATGCTTTGGGTTTTGCAATACAATGATCTTGTATAACCAAGAAGGAACTTTTGTGTCCTTGATTAATGAATCAAGAAGGTTATTTACGAACTTTGTGTCTTTAAATTTAATCCTATTCACCAATGCAAATGATCTTGTCTTAAATTCCTTGAAACTTCGCATACATAAATAATTATTTTGCTATCTATAATTCTAAATGTCATATTCACTCATCCTCTTATTCCCTTTCCTCAGTCTTTTCAGAATCGATGATCCTGTGGAAAAAAACTTAAGTAATATCCAAGTTCAACCATAAAATAATATTTTGTACATTTGTAAATAAGTTCATTTTGAATAAGGGAACCTCTCCCATTAAAGAGGAGGGACTTCTTGTCCCTCGATTGTTGCTCTTCTAAAAGTCCTATTTGAAAACCAACACTACGCAACCCAGGAAGCTTCGAGAAGCTTTTTTTTCCTTCTATCTCCCACTGTAACTTGAATCAAATATTCAAAATTATATACGGAGGTCTAGTGCAATTTTAGGTAGGGATTTTTCTTACCGGTAATAATGGAAACATCTAAAAATAAAATCCTTGTTAGTTTTCATCCTTACTGGCTTCTATGAGGATCACAAAGTTCATTGTCTATGCAAAAAAGTGCTTGTATTTGCTTGCTAACACTTCACTCATGGAATTGTTATTCGTCCATCACACCATGGCCAAACAAATTATTTTATATCCACCTTTTTTTTGGTCTTCTAAAACAACTAGGGAAATTCTTCAAGAAATAAGCTCATAGATTAACAACTAGCTCAATCACAACTCCATTCTTCGAGGACATTCAAACAAGTAAGGAAGGTTTCATGTTATACATATTTTAAATATTGAAAAATCATTAAGAAACCCTTCCACACATCATCAAAAAAATTAAATCCTTAATGTAATTTTCAAAGGTTATTAATATCATGGTGTTAGTTCTCTATAGAGGTTTATTAAGGCAAAAATTAAGGGACACAAAAGTTCCAATCTCTAAAATGGCATAGTTATCACCATATTAATACATAGTCCCTATGAATTATTTCATTTACACATCACAACCCAATTAAACTATGTATTCTTGTAGTAAAAACATAATGACACACACACACACACACACACACACACATAGTTTGTATCTTGCTTCTCAAGTTAGCACAAAGTTCACTATCTCAGATCTTTCTAATGTACACAACGAGTTCTAACTACTTCCTTGCATGATCTTACATAACATTGTACATCCATTCATAAATACTATTCACAATATTCTAAGAGAAGGATACAAATATTCTCATAAACAAAGTGCTTTATTATCATGCCATATGTTTCTTACAATATTTTAGAACTCTTCCTTGATATCTGATTTCATTCCATCCTCTTCCCCACAAGGAATGACTCATAAAATTACCCCACACACTCCTATATTTGAGCTATATTACATGTACCTTATCATAAATGATTTATAACTTTCACATTATGATGTTTTAACTTCCATATACCTTCTAAATATATAAATGACATGTGTTATATTAATTTAAGCATCCTAATGATGCACTCCAATCACAAGGACTCACTAAACACCCCTTAACACCTAACAAGACAATTTCAAACCTTAATAAACTCACAACACCCTCTAACACACTTAAAACACCTTTTACAAGACCATAGGTTCATTACATGCCTTTGAAATTTCTAATTTTTATAGGAAAGCACAAAATAACAATAATTCAAATTTCCAATCTCCACAATGAGATTAAAATAGCTCACAAGATTCAATTTGAACCTTTAAATCTTTCTAACACTTTGATTGACTCCATGAACCAAGAAATTTGAAATTGTAGGTCTCCTTATGGATGCTCCTGCATCATACTCTCAAGGTGGAGAAAAGTCTACACACAATTTATTTCTATTGTTGAAGTATTTATCATATTTGTTTTTTCTGTCTTCTCTTTTCGCTCTCATGGTTATATGTTACTTCATAGCATTTAGGATCCCACATATAATATTTTTAGTCTTCCATTTTCCTTGGCATTGCTTCCTTGTTCGTAATATTCAATCTTTCTTTCTTCATATTCAAGTTGCCATGATTTATAAGTACACACACAAACACAAAAATGAAAAAAAATACATTGTTCCTTCCTCATGTTTTTTTCTCATCAACATAAAATACATGTAGCCATCATTGTTCTTACTAAAAATTCATATTCTTTCTCATTCATTTCCTCATCATCATCCTTCATAATAATGAGTTGCTCTAAATCTATATTTTCTTGTGCATTGCTTTCATTTACATTATTACATACCCAAGAAATCATCTTTCTCTCAGCTTTTATTTACACTTTTATTATTTCCATCCAACTCATCTAAATTTTTGTAAAATGTCATCACACATCATCTAAAAAGCTTCATTCAATTCTTGATCATCATTATGCTTATTAATTTCAAATTCACAATTGATGTCATTTTGGAAAAAATTGAGGAATTCACTCATCTCATCCTTAATTCCAAGCAACATTTCATCAAATTTACTTACCTTGCATTCACCTTTCAATGGATTGTCTTCATCGACCTCTAAGATTTGTTTGTTTCTCGTGAGACCATCATTTTTATTTTGCATTTCATCTTCATTATTATTATTTTCAACCTTATCTCTCTCTTCTCTTATTTTTTCATCTTCTTTTATTCATTAATAATCATTTCCTTCATATGTAAATTATTATTTATCCTTATAATCTGCATGACATGCCATTTAGCTTCTGTTCACGATAAATTAAATTCCATAGCATGATTTTTTTCCTCATTATCTTTGTCAACTCCTCTACATATTCTCTCATATTCTTGATCTATTATTCCATCCATTCATCATACTTCCTTAGCTTCTCTTTATTTGCTTCTTTTCTCTTCATCTTCTCTAAATCTTCTTGAATTTTCTTGTAGCTAATCGGTTTCCATAGTTTTCTTATTGCTTCTTCTTGATCTATATTCTCAATGAAAATTTTGTTTCAACTTTCCTCTTCTTCTCACAAACCTCACCTTGGTGTCACTAGGTCAATTTTTTCTTCCTTCACTTCTTAAATTCACACACTTCAATTCAAATGTCACTTTCTTCACTAGACACACTTCCACACCCTATTAGCCACAAAATCATACAATTAATTTTTAATACCAAATCAAAACAAAATTCATTATTTGATACCAAATGATGTAGATAACATTAATAATATCATGCATATACTTAAAATTTCAAGAGATTTCAAAGAATAACTGCATTCACCGGATCTCTGTGAAAGGATCCAAACACAGCCTATAAGGCTAAAAATGAGAAAATTTACATATTTTCACCTAAAGGAACCTTATCACCTCAATTATTTGGTTTAAATTACTTCAAATGATTCCAAAATATTATTCCATCCATGGAATATCTCATTCATCATCTAAATGACCTTTCACTTATCTCCCGTCACTAACTCTTTCGTTTTTATTCACTAGCTCTTTAGTTCAGGAATACAATTTTTTGGCTTATTACTCTTTTGTTTCTTCATAATTAACTTACACTACTTATTCAATTCAAACATAGTTATATCCTTCACAAATAATGATGTAGAGACTTCCAAATTTCAAACCCTTACTAAATCAATAAGGCTTTCCTTCTCCTTCTTAAGGCAATGTGTTCCTACAACTTCTATGGTGTAGGCTTCTATATCAATGCAAAAGGTTCTCTCAATACTTTCCGAGCCCCATTACCATCGTCAATATGTATATAATTTTTTGGATCCTATTTTTGTATTGTTCTTCCTAACTCAAATTCCTTCTCTAGGCTCCTAAACCCTTACTTATGTTTGTCTCAGGCATTTGTGATGAATATATTCATTTACAAGAGGCATCAAGGAACAAGGTATGTGTTTCTAATAACCCATTAATATTTTTAACATTACCTAGTATTTTCAAGATTTTTCTTCACAAAATAAGAGCAAATTCCTTTGTCAAGGAGTACTAATCCACCAGGTCTAGACTATGTTATTAATTTCCTAGAAGGATTTATCAAGAAAATCATCAACCTTAACTAGTGAAACCAAAAATACCATTTGAATGACTCTAGGAACCTCCCAATTATCAGTACATCAAAATTTTATGCATTGATTCCTTAATTTGATACCTCAAATATCATGCCCTAGCTATGAATTGACTATAACTAAGTGAAGCTCGAGAATCTTCTTTTCATTCTAAATCTTACTATAACTTGACTCAAAGATTCAAAATTGTACTAGAGGTATAGTTCAATGTTAGGTAGGGTATTTTATTACCAGTAAGAATGGAAACATCCAAAAACATAAGCCTTTAAAGTTTTCTTCCTTACTCTGGGTTGAGGATCACACAGTTCAATGTATATGAAAACAAGTGTTTGTATTTAATTGCTAACCCTACATGCATGGACTTCTTAGTTATCCTTCACACAATGGAAACACAATGTATTTTATATCTACCCTTCTGAGGTCTTCTAAAACAACTAGGAAACTTATTAATACAAGAAGCTCATAGACATAACATGTTCAATCATAACTCACTTCTTTGAGGAAATTCCAACAAGCAAGGAATATTTCATGTTATACATCTTCTAAATATTACAAAATTATTATAAAAAACTTCTTACACTTGATACAACAATTTAAGTACTCAATATACATTGTAAAGGTGATTACAATCATCGTATTAGTTCTCTAAAGAGGTTTATCAAGCCTTTAACCAAGGACACATAAGTTTTATCTCCAAAATGGCATAATTATCACCTTCCTAACATATAGTCCCTATGACTGCCTTCTATTACACATCACAACCCAATTTCATTGTACATTATTGTAGTCAAAATAATAATGACATACACACACATAGTTCATACCTTTCTTCTAAAGTTGGCACATAGTTTCTTATCTCAGATCTTTCTAGTTTACACAAGGATTTCTAAACACGTCCTTGCAGGATCTTGAAGAAAAACATTGAACATACATTCATAAATAATATGCACAACATTCTAAGAGAAGTATACATATATTATCACAAATAAAGTTATTTATTATCATGACATATGTTTCTTACAATATCTCTGACTCTCCCCTCTATCATATGTCATTACATCTTTTTCCCCATTAGGAATGACTCCAAAACATACCCCACACACTTTGAAGAAAAACATTGAACATACATTCATAAATAATATGCACAACATTCTAAGAGAAGTTTACATATATAATCACAAATAAAGTTCTTTATTATCATGACATATGTTTCTTACAATATCTCAGACCTCTCCCTTTCTATCTCATTTCATTCCATCTTCTTCCCCATTAGGAATGACTCCAAAACATACCCACACACACTGCTATATTTTAACCTAGATTACTTGTACCTATTCCTAAATGCTTTCTAACTATCATATTGTGACCTTTCAACTTCCATGTCTTACATTATTTTAAGCATCCTAATTATGCACTCACACACTGAGGAATCACTATACACTCCTTATAACCTAACAAGATACTTTCAAACCTTAAAAACTACTATCACCCTCTAACACACTTAAAACACATTTTAAAAGACCATAGGTTCATTACATGCCTTTAAAATTTCAAATTCCCTTTTTGAAGGAAAGGTACAAAAGAAGGATAATTCAAATTGCCAATCTACACCACTAGCTTGAAATGCCTCATATGATTCCATTTGAACCTTTAAATCTTACCAACACTTCACATTAAATCCATGAATCAATAAATTTTAAATTTCATTATCTTATGGATGCTCTTGCATCAATATATCTATAATCATCAGGAAAACAATCCATAAAGGTATGTAAATTCTTACCATCTCAAGACATTACTATATCTCTCTTCTAAGGTCACATGTAGAAAAATTCCAATACAAGGAAAATCCATCACATGAAATTAGTATCTCACATGGGTCTCGTGACTCGTGCTTCACATACGCCAATACTTGATTATTCTACACCACTATCTAATATTTAAAATAGCCACATGATTCTAAATTGTTATATATGCAACTACTGAAATAATAATATTATTTTTCTTTTTATTTATTCATACTATATATAATTATCTAAGAAACCTTTTTCTAATAAGTGAAAATCCAAGCATGGGACTAGAGAGAATGAAACATAGTTTGCAAGTGTAGTTCATTGAATTTATATATGTTTGTCAATATAAATTCAATTCTCACTACTTTTTTTAATATGACAACAACCTAACTTTTTGTAGATGAATTACCGTTCATATAGGGAGGATCAAGAAAAATCCAAAAGCATGTGAACAAAACAACAAATTGCTTAAAATATTTTTGGTCTTGTAGTCTACAAAGGTTTCTAAAATACCTTAGTAGCTTTCAAGAAAATGCAATTAGTAACCATAAAGCTAAGCGGAAAAAAAAATTCTTTCAACACACGAGCATTAAAACATTATTTTTGTATGGTAAACCATGAAATGAACATTAAAACCGTATCATTAGACAAATGATAAATATATTATGGAGAAACAAATTTGTGAAGATATTCTATCTCAACTACCATGGTAGATATGTATGAAAGATGTAGAAGCATATGAAACTTTCACCACAAATGTTTATAATATATGTATACATGATATATTTTAAATTTTAAATATAACAGAAATATATAATAAATATCCTACAACACGTTTAACCTTAAACCATGTCATATTCATATATTCTTACAACACCTTAATAAATTTTATGTAGGATATTTATTATATGTTATGTCATATTCATATATGTTATGTAGCATATTTATTATATGTTAAATATCCTTCAACATCTTTAACCATTAACCATGTCATTTTTGATATATTCCTTTCATCTATATCACTTCATCAACCCTTAATTCAAGTGAAAAAACATTGACAATCTTATACTTCCATGAAATAATAAAATCAAAGGAAATATTGTAGTTTGAAAGATAGAGTAGTAAAATAATATGATAACATTTGCAAATTTGATAAATACGATGAACTAGAGACAATCTACAATATATTATTTGATTTCACACTCTAAGAATGGCATATAGAAGATCTTATTGGCACTAAAATCATAAAAATAAGCAACCATCTATCATATAAATTAATTAAAAATAATACATATATATTTTCAGCTAAAAATGTAAATAAAAGTGAACATAAACTCTTCTTTTCCTCTAAAAATATTTTTAACATTTTATTCTTTTTAACATTCATTTATTTCTCGTGTCTCGTTATTCTTCTTAACTACTCTAATATAATAAATACTCCCTATTTCATATTACCTAAAACCTTATTCCTCTACCTTTATATATGATCGCATACGATTACCTATTTTATATTTCATGGTACACTTTGAAGCAATAAAAAATGATATCATTAATTTTGTCAAAATTTAGTATCTTTCCTACAACTATATTTTTTATTACATTCAAGAACACATGTACTTCACAATCCATATCAGATATCAATATTGTATCTCATTTATAAAATATATTCTAATTGCACAATTTTTAAATGGATGAATAACATAAAATATGAAAAATTTAGATGATTCCTAAGAAATAATTTTATAAATTTATGTATATCTTTGAGGCTCAACTTAATTGAGGATAAAAAATAATAATATATTAAGAACTTGCTATATCAACCATAGATCATATTAGAGATGCGATGTCTTTAAAAAAAAAAGTTCCATTTTTGAACTAAGAATATATATACTAATCAATTTCTTATATGATGGAGGATGAGGATGTAATTTTTACCTCTGTGTCTAATCTTCTTCTTATAGTTAATTTATGAGGTTTATTTATCTTGGAATTAACTTCAAAACATGTCCAAATACTAAAATTTTCATTAAAAATGATGCATTTTCCTTGAATTATCTAACCTTATTAATAATTTAATTATGTAAATCTCATTTTAGTATTTTTTAGAGTTGAAATATTTTACCTCTATATAAAAATAAAGTCACATTATAAAATGACAATTATAAGATTTTAGTAAATACAAAAAATACTTTCCTAAAACATGTTAAGGAGTCCATGTTCATTCATGGCATTGCAAAAATCTAGCTAAAAAGGTATAAAAATAAAAATATTAAAAAAACAAATCTTAAAATTATGAAAGATAACAACTGAAAAAATAGGGTAAAAAGAACATACAAAATTTGTAAATCCTAAATTGTTACTATCCTTTCCACTAAAAACCATAAATAAATGTGGAAAATATTTTAGAATGACAAAATTCCTATATTTCCGCGCATTATTTTTTAGGAACAACAAGGAATACCTAAAAACTTTCAAACCGACCCATCTGCATTTTTAGGATTTAATCATCCTAAATCATCTCTCACTTTTCATACAGAAGATTTAATTATTTGATTAATATTTCATATTATATTTGAGAAAAACATGTGATAGATCACCAAATAGAGCAGGACATCCATATGGAGCAGTCATAAGCATCAAAAACCATTTGAAAACCTTGAGCATATGAAGAAAAATATATAATACATGCTCCTCTTTCAAGATTATTTCAAATGTCATCGTTTCCAAAAAAAAAAAACATGTTTTCATATATTCTACCCATATAAACCCCATTCAGAAGATAAATGCATAAAATCGTAAAAATTGAAGGGTCTTATCTCTTGTAGGCTACTTCTTCCCTCCACATTTCAACTAGGTATAACTAGACTCACTAATTTCTCAATGGAGGAAGAGATTAATGTTCAAGTGGATGGTACCTACAATGAAAATTCATTGATTACCTCTTCTACCACAATGGAAAAAATCCACTTAAGATATCCCTTCACTAAATGAACTCATACTAGAATTTAAGGACTGGATGACCATATTACATCTGCATCATATGGCTAAAATAGATGGTTAAGTGGGGAAAAATAAAAATATTTTATGCCTATTAAATGACCAAGATTTCATCAATGGTCGTCCCTATATATAGCTGAAAATAATACCATCAATTGATTTACTGCAGGTAAATGAGTCCCGTAAGTGTAAACTCATATCACCGTAATTAATAACATCCACTTAGAAACACCAATCACATAAACGAATTTGGTACAATATAAGAGCACTGATCACATGCAATTAGTATTTCACATGAGTTTCTTACTTCTCAGAAATGAATACTTCATCAATAATTATATGGGTCTAAATCACCAGGGTAGAGGAACAAATACTCAGTATGTAACTTGGAATTTAGTATGCGGAAATTAAATGGGTGTTGGTATAAAAGTTTCACATGAATTTTAGATTACTCCAAAAGGGTTGTAAATGTTAATTCATTTTGGAAAGGTTTTTAATGTGAGATCCCTTATTTAACACTTCACCTATCACATGATGTGCATTATTTTAATGATAGATATGCTAGTATGCTAGAAAAGGTGAACCGATCAGATTAGAAACTTGTTGTTTTCATTTAATGATTTATGGTTAGAGATTTCTAATTTTTCTTCACAACTTAACTTTATGAATAGTAATTTTGTATAAAAACTTGATTTCATATTGTTATTTAGTTTTAAAATAAATTATTATAATGTATTTAAAAAAAAATGCAATGATTACAAAATACACACAAAATGGTTTTTTTTTAGTATGTATTCAAACCTTTCAAAAATATGCTTGTTAGGTTTAAGTCGAACTCAATAACCATTGTTGCTAGCTTCCCATGTCGTGCTAAAATGGGATATTCCTTGTGTATAAATCCATGAAATCCTAATAGAAAGATATGTTTTTTTAGATGAATTTGTATGTTTATTTGTAGGCATGTATACAAAATTTGGAGGTATATAGAATGAATGCGAACAAATTTGACAAACTACAAAAATTGATATGGCTTGTGGCCTATCATGATTGTATGATATGTATACAATGAATTTTCCAAGGATCCTTTCAAGGAATTGATACTAATGAAACCCACCAAAGCATTATGGAGAATCTATTTTTTTTCAATTGTATTAATTCGAAAGTGTTATGGTAGATATGTATAAAAAATGTGGACACATGCATAACCCATGTGAAAACAACTCTTTAAATTAAAACTTTTTCTTGAAGATACCCTCGCTGTATAAGGTTCATTTTTCTTTGTAGATCTATGAAAAATTAAAGGAAATTCCTCAAAGATATGTTATCTCATGGAATACCAAGCTTAAAGGGTATGAAAAAAATAGAATGTGCATGGATGTGTCTATTTATTGCATGTAAATAAATCAAGAATATGGAGCCATGATAAAATAAAACAATTATTTTTCAATTGGATCTTGAAATCTTGTAATGTATGTTCTTGATCAAACATGTATACAAATAGGCTACATCATTTTATAAAAAAACTATGTTTTGTAGAAATTACTTATAATTATATTTAAAGAAAGTTGTATAAGGGCTTACTGATGAATCTACTTCTTGCAGATAATGGAGAGAATATCTCTTGATGGTTATATGAGATTGAAGTTCATATACAAGACTATGCATGTCATGGACCTAATGCCCCATTCTTATGTGTGTTTTGTATACTTTGTATAGGGTTATTTATCTTAATTATGACATGTGATATATTTAATCATATTGAGTAGAACTTGATAATTTGACTAATGTGATGATCGTTTTGACATAAATGAAATGTGGAATAGAAATGTGCTAGAAAGTGTAAGTGATATCGTACTTGCATAGATGATAGTAAATCATGTGTCTTTTATTTTAGATTATATTGTATATTTGGCATGAATGTTTTAATGCGGCCAACAGGCCGAAGGAGGTATTTTTACATTACTGTGGTATATTATATTCACAACAATATTGGGGAGTGGAGACCAACCACATCGGAATTCGAGAAGAATCAGCTAAGGTCACCATGGCAACAAGTAATTGTGTGTGTGTTAGAATTATCGGTAAAGGGAAAATTGTGACCTAGGGATCATGTGTTGTTTTGTTTTAATTTTTCCCTTTTATTATGTTAGTATGTGTTGCTCTTAGTAAGTGAAATTTTACTTGTGTTATTATTCATATTCTTTGGATTGGAGTTTACCCCTTTGTTAGCCATGGGTTGTAGTGGGTTAATTAAGTTAATTTGAAATTGTCCTAAACTAATTAAAAGATGTGACCTAAGAGAGTTCATTTATTAGGATTTGATTTACTTGGGATTTTGTGTGGATTGATGTGTGTTTGAGTTTGAGTGTAGCACACTCTACCCCACATGGGAAACTCGAATTTGGCCTTGGAGGCCAAATTTCAAAGCTTGTGGGACAAGTCAAACTTGTCCCACACCTCTTAAAACCCCATGCCAACCCTACCTATGGGTTGGAAGGCCAAATTTAGGGTCTTTTAGGTGTTTTGGGGGGATAAAAGGGTAAAAATATTAATTGCACTTTCTTTCAAAATTTAATTTTGTCCTTTGGGGAGTGGGCTTAGTTGGAGTGTGTAAGGTGCTTGCCTTTCTTTCAACCACTTATTAATGGTGCATTGGAATTTGATGTTGACCAAATGATGTGGAGTGGAGGGAAAAGGAGGTGGCATCCTACTTGGAGCCACATCATCCCTCCCTCTCTTTTCTCTATTTATTTGATCCTCTTGTTTGTTTTGGGGGTTGGAAGTTTCATTTTTAGTCTTTTGTATTTTGGAGAGGAGAGGATTTGGAAAGAGTTTGTGGATTTTTGGAGCTTGTTGATACTTGTGGGAATTTTGTTGGAGCTTGTGGATGCTTGCTTGATCTTTGGAGGGATTTGAGACTTCATACTTGGAACAAGCTCTACCATGGAAAGGTAGGAGCTTCACCTTTGTTGTATTATTTTTCTTCTTTTTGTTATATGAATGAGTACATATGTTGTGTTGAATTTTGTTGTTGCAATGCTTGTTGGGAATGGGTAGAATGCCTAAGTTGGGAGTGGGAGGAGACTATGGGGAGTTTAATTGGGAGGCATAAGAGATCATGTTCTTGAGGAGGAGTTTGGGTTGGGTGCCCACCTTGTAAGAGAAATGCTTGCATTTTCTTCTTGTTTTACTTTGAGGGAGCCATAAGAGTTGAGGGAGGCATAAGAGTGAATGGAGGGATAAGGGGTACTTGAGGGAGGCATAAGAGTTGTTAGGGGTATTGTGTTTTGCATTGGAGGCTTTTAGGTGGCACCCATTCCCATTGGGAGGCATAAGTGGCCTCCCATAGGTCTTACTCTTATGGCTTTCTTGATAAGCCTTGTGACTTGTTGTTGTGATTGTTTTCCCTCTTGTTGTGTTGTTGATTTTGTTTTGAAGGATTATGGAATGAATGTGAAATGTTATGTTTAGTTATGTGGAAGCTAGTAGTTGCCATGAGTTGGATTTTCTCCCATTGTGATGTGGTTGGGGCTCGGGGGCTAATGGAGAGGATGGCTTCTCTTCTCCATTGGGTATTTTGTTGGGAGGAGAGCGTTGCCTCTCCCCTTATTTTGTTGTGAATCAAGCAAACTATGGAGGAGCCACCTTGTTGATATTTGGAGCATTGGAACCTTGTTGATGACAATGTGAAACCACCATGTATTTTACCCACCTTGAGTGGAGGAAAAATGTAATATTGCTTTGTATTTTAGCTTCCATATTGTAAATTTGTTTCCACATGAAGTAGAAAGTGTTGTAACAAGATGTTGAAGGAAAGTTGTTTTGAACTTCATTAGTAAGGTTGTAATGTAGATGGAATCAAAAAAAAAAGGAAGACAATCTATTTATTCTCCTTCTTACTTGGCTTGGAACCTCTTATGAATAAGTTGATCTTATTGAAATGCTAGTAGTTCTTGCTTTAAAACTTAATGGAAAGATTGTTGAACACCTCTTGAGGAAAGTTGGAAATTTTATATAAAAAATATATATATATATTAAATCCCATTTTGTTACTCAAAGGAGATGTATTGCAAAGTTGGAATACTAGAGCATTTACCATTCTTGTTTTGTTGATAAAAAGACTTAAGTTTTAAATAGTTTTAAATATGCCAATAAAGAAATCTATGCTCTAGCTCTATTATGCTTTTCTTCATTTAAGAATCCATTGTAAATCTATTTGCAAATTGTAAAAGGAAATGAAATCAAACCCACTTGAAATCTCGTTCAATGCCTATTAGATTGTGTAGAAAGGAATTTTAAGGTAAAAGCTCTAACTTAGCAAGTCCATTAACCACATGTCCTTAATGTTTAATAAGGAAACTAATATTTTAAATATTACTCATATTAAAGTAATATTAAAATTAATGAATCTATTATTATCAAGTTATTAATACCAATATACTATTAATATTTCTTTTATATCAATAAAGTATGGTATACATTATATATATTATTGCCAATAATATATAACTAATTATATATAAAAAAACCTAAGACAATGGCATCTAATGACAAATTAACCTATTCCATGCACACAATCCCATGCAAAGAAAACAGGTGTTAAAAATAGGTGGGTGCATTCATATATATTGCAAAACAAAATTTGTTTTATGAATATTTAAAACAGATCCACATAGCAAAGCCCACGGGAGATTTTTTTTTAAAGGCAAATTACAAAAAACGTGAAAATTTTCCAGAAATGTTGCCTCTTAACATTCTCTCTTGTCCTCAAATCGATTGCGGAAAATATATCTATGAAGCGAATCCAGAATCGATTTCTGTGAGATTCGATCCAATCGAGCAGAGATAACAACATAGTTGGAAGATCTCAATAGAAATCTTTGTAATAAATTTCATCCGCGGCTCCGGTAAACTCTCTCTGTCCCTACATTTTGTCCATTATCCGATCACCTCAAAATTTCTTGGATGCAAATGAAAAGAGGTAAAAACTCACAGCTACAATTTGAGGACCTCCACATTGAATTCATGCTGGCCTGAGCTTTGTTGTGGCAAATTGGACCCAAAAGGAAAGCTAAGTTTGCGAATCCCCTCCTTGCAAGCAAATCTAGCGTAGATAACGGCTTCACATGAATCATCCGCCATGCTCACACCTCATGGCCGGCTTCCAATTGAAAGTGGATCTTAACTCAATGAAAATTATGATTTTCTTCTAAACAGGACATTTTGATACTCACTTGCGGAGCATTTAACCACGGGAAGGCTTATCCCTAGCGTGTTCTAATTTTGACACAAGTCAACATAAAATAGATGGATCATCTATGTATCTCAAACTGTGCAGCTTTTATTTTAGCATGTTTGAGTGAGATGAAAAGTCGTAAGTCTGAGTTAGCAAACATGATCTGCCAGTGCTTAATCCTCGATTTCGGTATTTGTGTATTCCCTAATGGAAAGCAGACAAATGTTGGCAATTTAAACTGAACCCTATGTGCCGATCTGTGTGGAATATGAGATTAAATTGCTAAATCATAATTTGAATAATTTTTGATGCGGATTCCCATTTTGAGTTAGTAAACTACGAGGGGATAGGGTTTTAAATGATAGGGATTGTGTGAATTGTTTGACTTAAGCTACCCATGCCCCCAAACATAATTTCCAACCTAAATTTTATTTTTTAATGTGTCTCCACGTAGTGGCTGAGGCCACATGTGTATAACGTTTTGTTTTAATGCCCATGTTGATTTGTAATAAAGTTCTTGTTTTATATAGTTTTAACTTATTTACATTGAATTTGAATGCCACGTAGTAATATATAGTAATAATTTAGTCGGTTTAAATCGACTTGCCAAGTTATTAAATTGGCTTAACCTTGAACCTTGGAAAATATAATCATGGGCATTTGAGTGTGGCAATGGCATATATTTGAATGGCATCGCTTGGTTTAATGGATATAATATTATAACTTTGATGGATATATATATATAAACTAAACTCATTAAAATGTAAAAACAACTCAAAACATATTTTTGTTTAAATTACAAAGTGAGTTATGATTAAGTTAATAAAATGTCTTTTGGTTTATAAATATAAACTGGTGGTATATATATATATATACCTCATTTTATATTCAGATTTTAAATATACATATAGTATTTATGTAATCAAACTAAAGATTGAATATAATACCTCAAGTGTAAAATATAAAAACTTTTGATTTGAAGTCAAGTGTAAGTACAAATACATTATCAAAAAAAAAAAATAGTTGTAATTTTCGGGTTATGTGTTTATGAAAGCAAGTTCTTCATCGTCAGTCATCGTCGTCGTTTTTGCATTTTTGTGGCGTTACATTTTGGTATCAGAGCCAGGGGTTCGAAGCTTGGACCCTTGGGCACACGCGAAAAACATGAAAACAGGAACATTTAACTTAGTACAGAGTTGATTCTTTTAAAATATAAAACCACAATGTTGATAATTATAGGAAACAACAAATTTAGAAAACTGGCACAAGACCTAGAACAATGAACTAACTCTCGCCTTGATCTATGCAGGAGGCGCGGATTGGGCGAGGGGTCTCTTCATATAGACCTAGATATACCACCGCCAGAGAGAGCCGTAGTAGCAGCCATCTACCTCAGATCTTGCAGACACTCTAGGATGTCAATGCCGCTATACGCGGAGAGCCCTTGGGAGGACGACTTGCAAGACATAGTTTGGAGCCATCAGTAGATGCCCAGGCATCCCCTCGACACAGCGAGGAGCACAGGGTAGAGAACTTCCGTGCGGAGTCGGCTAGGGCAGAGTCACCACAGAGAGGACATGGGGACAGGATCTCAGGACATAGGGACAGGTCTCGGAGCCCTAGACAGAGGGAGGAGCATACAGAGAGACCTAGGATTCGTCATACGTCAGCTGCAGACCATATCAGGGAGATCCTGAAGCTACGACCATCTCACTATTCGGGTGATACAGGTGGTTTTCAGGCAGAGGCCTGGTTGGTGAGCTTGAGCGGATGCTTCAAGCTCTGCCCTTGTACTAGCAACATGAAAGCTCGTGTTGCAATCCATCTTCTGAAGGATGGAGCAGGAGTCTGGTGGAGGACCGAGGAGCAGAAGCTCCATGTTGACTCGGAGATGATTACCTGGGAGCTGTTTGAGGAGCGTTTCAGGAGCAGGTATTTACCCAGGAGATTTATTCAGCAGCGGATAGACGAGTTTCATGACCTCCGTCAGGCATCGATGACAGTAGCTGAGTATGAGAGTCGATTTCTGGACCTACTCCAGTACGTCGACTATATGCAGGATGAGCAGGTATGGATTCACAGGTTCATCCGGGGCCTGAACTTGGATTTAGGTGGCGCAGTGCGCATTCACTGCCCACAGACATTAGCAGAGGCCGTGGAGAAGGCCTATATTGCAGAGGAGACACGGGGGAGACGCAACAGGCTAGAGACAGAGTTCGGAGCCGTATCAGCAGATGCAGGATGGTAGGTCGAAGGGGTCAGTTCCTCCTCCACGGGGTGGACAGAGTTCAGGGAAAGCTTCATTCAGGCCACCGCAGCAGCAGCAGCAGACCCGCCCACCTTACCGACCTCCTCAGAGATTTGATGCGCAGAGAGGACGTAGTATGGGGCCTCCTCCCTAGGGTCCCATCGGGACACGAGGTGTGCACCGAGAGCTCGGTCGGCGGGAGCTCGTCGGCAGAGACCTCGCGAGTCCATAGCTGGATCGTCAGGATCTGTATCTCAGTCATCTAGAGTACCAGCTGGAGCTGCTTCCCACTATAGAGGACCAGGCAGTTGTTATGGTTGTGGTGTTGTTGGACATCATTGGAGAGATTGCCCACAGAACCCTAACAAGGGTAAGACAGAGCTCAGAGCCTACTGTTGGAGATATGGCATGGAGTCATCGGATCTACGCAGCGGTCGAGAACCGCCAGGTGAGCATCGTCAGTCTTGTGATTGAGACGACAAGTAGTATTGGTGGTATTTCCACCTCTATATTATTTGATTGGTTCTTGATTCTTTTATTGCACCATCCTTAGTAGAGCGTTGTAGGCTGGTGGTAGTTAGGCAGGGCCGTAGTTGGGACGTTGAGATGGCTTCTGGAGCCAAAATTTCTGTAGACTCCTTAGTTAAGGAGTGTGTAGTGGATTTGGGACCCTTCACCACTACTTCTGATCTTCGGATCCTTCCATTAGGATCTTATGGCATCATTTTAGGCATGGATTGGTTGTCGCTCATAGAGCTAGAGTGGATTGTTACCATAAGACTATTGCTTGCATAGATGATCTTGGAGTAGAGTCAGTGATATCAGGAGTTAGGAGGGCCGTATCCATTCGCACCATCTCCGCTATGCAGCTTAAGCGGTGTGCGCGACGGGGTTGTCAGTTGTTTGCTATTACGGTCAGTGACAGATCAGAGGATGAGTCGAGAGGACCTTCCCTCGATGACCATCCCATCTTATCAGAGTTTGCTGATGTGTTCCCAGGGGAGCTACCGGGGTTACCTCCCCCACGTGAGATCGACTTCCATATAGATCTAGTTCCGGGCGCAGAGCCTATCTCACGAGCACCCTATCGGATGACTACTCCTGAGTTATGTGAGCTCAAGTTGCAGCTTGAGGACCTTCTGGAGAAAGGCCTAATCCATCCTAGTGTATCCCCTTGGGGTGCACCAGTGATCTTCGTAAAGAAGAAGGATGGATCTCTTCGGTTGTGTATTGACTACCGTCAGCTGAATAAAGTAACGATCAAGAATCGTTACCCCCTTCCACGCATTGATGATTTATTTGATCAGATGAAGGGGGCTACAGTTTTCTCTAAGATAGATCTTAAGTTAGGGTACCATCAGCTCAGGATTGTGGAGACGGATATTCACAAGACAACATTCGTACGAGATATGGCCACTACGAGTTCACAGTGGTACCTTTCGGTTTGATGAATGCCCCCGTGAGTGTTTATGAGTTTGATGAATGGGGTATTCAGGACCTTCCTTGATCGCTTCGTGCTCATCTTCCTTGATGACATTCTGATTTACTCACGCACACGTGAGGAGCACGAGGAGCACCTTCGCCAGGTTCTTCAGTGTCTTCGCGAACAGCGCCTTTACGGGAACTTGGAGAAGTGTGCGTTCTTTCAGACTGAGGTGCAGTATTTGGGCCACATCATTTCTGGGGAAGGTATCGCAGTCGATCCTTCCAAGATTCGAGCCATCATGGATTGGCCAGCACCCACTAGTGTGACCGAGGTGCGTAGTTTCATGGGTCTAGCAGGGTATTACAGGAGGTTTGTTCAGGATTTTTCTCGGATTGCGCACCCTATCACTTCTCTTCAGCGGAAAGGGAAGAAGTTTTTATGGTCAGATAGATGTGAGCAGGCCTTCAGTACACTGAAGGAATGCCTCACGAGAGCACCTATTCTTGCAGTGCCAGATCCTCAGGGTGAGTTCTACGTTTGCACAGATGCTTCCTTGGCAGGACTTGGAGGTGTGTTAATGCAGGAGGGTAGAGTAGTTGCCTTTGAGTCTCGCAAACTCAAAGATTATGAGCTCAATTATCCGACCCATGACCTTGAGCTTGCAGCAGTGGTACATGCCTTAGTGCGGTGGAGACATTTTCTTCTTGGCTAGGAGATTTACACTCAGGACTGATCACTTGAGTCTTCGCCACCTCTTCACGCAGCCCAATCTCAACGCTCGTCAGCGGCGTTGGATGGAGTTACTCTGTGAGTATGACATGGAGATAGAGCATGTGAAAGGGAAGGAGAATGTGGTTGCAGATGCCTTGAGTAGGCGGAGACATGTGGCTATGGCCACCTCAGTGGGCACAGATTTGCGGAGTAGGATCTTGCAGCAGCTTCCTCATGATAGTTTCTACCTTGCAGCCAGAGCAGAGATTGAGTCTCAGAGACCCCTTGAGGGGAGATTTGATGGATTTTCATTAGAGGCAGATGGTCTTCTCAGACACAGAGGTTGGATATATGTTCCTAGAGATGGAGGCTTGAGACATGACATTTTTGAGAGGCTCATCGTGCACCTTATTCAGCCCATCCCGGGGTGAAGAAGATGCACGCCACCCTGAGACAGTTGTATTTTTGGAGAGGACTTCGGAGAGACGTGGCTTTGTTTGTGTCACGCTTGTTTAGAGTGCCAGAGGGTGAAGGCCGAGCATCAGCATCCGGCTGGCCTTCTCTATCCTCACGCCATACCGGAGTGGAAGTGGGACACCATTTCCATGGACTTCATCGTTGGGTTACCTACGTCGAGATACCATCACGACGCCATCATGGTCACGGTGGATAAATTGATGAAGGTAGCTCATTTTTCTCGGTAAAGACCACCTATCAATGCTGTGGCACAGTATACCTTGATGAGATTGTCAGATTACATGGGATTCCGTGGAAGATCATTTGCGACCGCGACCCTTTGTACACTTCCCATTTCTGGACCACCATGCAGTATGCCCTCGGGACGAGGATTAATTTCAGCACAGCTTATCACCCTGAGACAGATGGACAGACAGAGAGGGTGAATCAGATTTTGGAGGATATGCTCAGGATGTACGTGATGGATCATCAGTCGAGATGGGAGGAGTATCTGTATTTGGTGGAGTTTGCCTACAATAATAGTTTCAGAGTTCTATAGGCATGGCTCCTTTTCAGGCATTATATGGTAGAGAGTGCAGGACACCTCTTAGTTGGGATAGGATTGAGGACAGGGTTTCCCTTGGGCCAGCATTATTACAGGACATGGAGCAGTAGGTTACCTTGATCAGACAGAGATTGCAGGAGGCGCAGGATAGACAGAAGAAGTATGCAGACCAGCATAGGACAGATCGCAGTTTTGAGGTAGGCACGAAGGTGTTTCTTCGTGTCAGACCGCATAAGAGCCCTATCCATTATGGAAAAGGTTCTAAGCTTGCTCCTAGGTTTGTGGGTCCCTTTGAGATCTTGGAGCGCCTCGGTCCCTTGGCCTATCGTCTAGCATTGCCACCTAGCTTATCTCGCGTCCATGATGTGTTTCACGTTTCTGTGCTTAGGAGATATATTTCTGATCCTTCTCATGTGCTAGATTGGACCGCATTGCAGGTGCAGGATCAGGGGCAGGTGATGGTGGAGCCCGTGCGCATTATAGATCGCAGGACCCTGGGCCTTCGCGGTAGAGAGATTGATCAGGTTCGGGTCCAATGGGACAGGTATGATGAGACTGCAGCTACTTGGGAGGATGCTACTTTGCTACGAGGATAGTTTCCACACCTTTTCCAGTGACTTCAGGAGGAAGTCGAGTCTAAGGGGAGGGGGATGTAGTGCCCACTTCCCTTCGACCTCATTTTTTTTGTTGTTTTCGAGACTGATTACTTCACTATGGATTTATTATGGCTTCTTGATTTAGCATGCTAGTAGATATCATAGACATTGGACTGTTATTGATTTGATCTTTATATGATGCATATGGTTTACTGGTGGACATTTGATGACGATATTTGTATACTTTTGACAGGGTTATTTATCTTAATTATGACATGTGATATATTTAATCATATTGAGTAGAACTTGATAATTTGACTAATGTGATGATCGTTTTGATATAAATGAAATGTGGAATAGAAATGTGCTAGAAAGTGTAAGTGATATCGTACTTGCATAGATGATAGTAAATCATGTGTCGTTTATTTTAGATTATATTGTATATTTGGCATGAATGTTTTAATGCGGCCAACAGGCCGAAGGAGGTATTTTCTAGTTCTGCAGGTATATTATATTCACAACAATATTGGGGAGTGGAGACCAACCACATCGGAATTCGAGAAGAATCCAGCTAAGGTCACCATGGCAACAAGTAATTGTGTGTGTGTTAGAATTATCTGGTAAAGGGAAAATTGTGACCTAGGGATCATGTGTTGTTTTGTTTTAATTTTTCCCTTTTATTATGTTAGTATGTGTTGCTCTTAGTAAGTGAAATTTTACTTGTGTTATTATTCATATTCTTTGGATTGGAGTTTACCCCTTTGTTAGCCATGGGTTGTAGTGGGTTAATTAAGTTAATTTGAAATTGTCCTAAACTAATTAAAAGATGTGACCTAAGAGAGTTCATTTATTAGGATTTGATTTACTTGGGATTTTGTGTGGATTGATGTGTGTTTGAGTTTGAGTGTAGCACACTCTACCCCACATGGGAAACTCGAATTTGGCCTTGGAGGCCAAATTTCAAAGCTTGTGGGACAAGTCAAACTTGTCCCACACCTCTTAAAACCCCATGCCAACCCTACCTATGGGTTGGAAGGCCAAATTTAGGGTCTTTTAGGTGTTTTGGGGGGATAAAAGGGTAAAATATTAATTGCACTTTCTTTCAAAATTTAATTTTGTCCTTTGGGGGAGTGGGCTTAGTTGGAGTGTGTAAGGTGCTTGCCTTTCTTTCAACCACTTATTAATGGTGCATTGGAATTTGATGTTGACCAAATGATGTGGAGTGGAGGAAAAGGAGGTGGCATCCTACTTGGAGCCACATCATCCCTCCCTCTCTTTTCTCTATTTATTTGATCCTCTTGTTTGTTTTGGGGGTTGGAAGTTTCATTTTTAGTCTTTTGTATTTTGGAGAGGAGAGGATTTGGAAAGAGTTTGTGGATTTTTGGAGCTTGTTGATACTTGTGGGAATTTTGTTGGAGCTTGTGGATGCTTGCTTGATCTTTGGAGGGATTTGAGACTTCATACTTGGAACAAGCTCTACCATGGAAAGGTAGGAGCTTCACCTTTGTTGTATTATGTTTTCTTCTTTTTGTTATATGAATGAGTACATATGTTGTGTTGAATTTTGTTGTTTGCAATGCTTGTTGGGAATGGGTAGAATGCCTAAGTTGGGAGTGGGAGGAGACTATGGGGAGTTTAATTGAGGGAGGCATAAGAGATCATGTTCTTGAGGAGGGAGTTTGGGTTGGGTGCCCACCTTGTAAGAGAAATGCTTGCATTTTCTTCTTGTTTTACTTTGAGGGAGCCATAAGAGTTGAGGGAGGCATAAGAGTGAATGGAGGGATAAGGGGTACTTGAGGGAGGCATAAGAGTTGTTAGGGGTATTGTGTTTTGCATTGGAGGCTTTTAGGTGGCACCCATTCCCATTGGGAGGCATAAGTGGCCTCCCCATAGGTCTTACTCTTATGGCTTTCTTGATAAGCCTTGTGACTTGTTGTTGTGATTGTTTTCCCTCTTGTTGTGTTGTTGATTTTGTTTTGAAGGATTATGGAATGAATGTGAAATTTTATGTTGAGTTATGTGGAAGCTAGTAGTTGCCATGAGTTGGATTTTCTCCCATTGTGATGTGGTTGGGGCTCGGGGGCCAATGGAGAGGATGGCTTCTCTTCTCCATTGGGTATTTTGGTTGGGAGGAGAGCGTTGCCTCTCCCCTTATTTTGTTGTGAATCAAGCAAACTATGGAGGAGCCACCTTGTTGATATTTGGAGCATTGGAACCTTGTTGATGACAATGTGAAACCACCATGTATTTTTACCCACCTTGAGTGGAGGAAAAATGTAATATTGCTTTGTATTTTAGCTTCCATATTGTAAATTTGTTTCCACATGAAGTAGAAAGTGTTGTAACAAGATGTTGAAGGAAAGTTGTTTTGAACTTCATTAGTAAGGTTGTAATGTAGATGGAATCAAAAGTTGAAAGGAAGACAATCTATTTATTCTCCTTCTTACTTGGCTTGGAACCTCTTATGAATAAGTTGATCTTATTGAAATGCTAGTAGTTCTTGCTTTAAAACTTAATGGAAAGATTGTTGAACACCTCTTGAGGAAAGTTGGGAATTTAAAAAAATATATATATATTAAATCCCATTTTGTTACTCAAAGGAGATGTATTGCAAAGTTGGAATACTAGAGCATTTACCATTCTTGTTTTGTTGATAAAAAGACTTAAGTTTTAAATAGTTTTAAATATGCCAATAAAGAAATCTATGCTCTAGCTCTATTATGCTTTTCTTCATTTAAGAATCCATTGTAAATCTATTTGCAAATTGTAAAAGGAAATGAAATCAAACCCACTTGAAATCTCGTTCAATGCCTATTAGATTGTGTAGAAAGGAATTTTAAGGTAAAAGCTCTAACTTAGCAAGTCCATTAACCACATGTCCTTATTGTTTAAGAAGGAAACATATATTTTAAATATTACTCATATTAAAGTAATGCTAAAATAAATGAATCTATTATTATCAAGTTATATTAATATCAATACACTCACCAATATTTATTTTTATATCACCTCAATGAAAGTATAATTAGTATTATATATTATTGCCAAGAAAATAATGTTCATTATATATGCAAAAATAAAACCTACGGCATGGCCGTCTAATATCTAATCTAAACGCATGAGCTGTCCTGATTCGCAAGCAACTGTAATAATAATCAGGTTGAAGTGCTCATATAATTATAAACAAATTATGTTTTATGAATATTCGGATATGAAACAGATCCACCTCTGTGAGACTCTTTGGCTACACCGAACTTTATGAGTATGATCTGGTAAAAAATGTTGGAATGTATTGTTTCAAGTCACCTCTTAACACTCTCACTGTCCCCTAATCGATTTTGATATATATTTATATGCCTTGAAGGTGAATCCTGAGTTGTGGATACAGTCAATGCTGATCAGATAACAACATAGTTGGACAACCTGCTTGCTTAAAGCGCTCAAAAAAAAAAGAAGGGACTATGGTTGTTGCCGCGGCCCCCGTTAAATCTCTCCTCTCGTTCGTAGCTCCACCAGATCACCTCACACGGCCAGGGGCGAAATGGGGAGGTAAAACGCCTGCTACATTCACCTGTAGCTTCATCTATAATCCTCCACATTGAATTCATGCGGCCTGGGTGGAGTGGTTTGGCAAACCAACCCAAAAGGGCATAAGATTTGCGAATCCTTTTTGCAGCGAATAAATGGCAGATGCGGCCAGGAGTTGTCACACGCAAGGGGATAGCTTCAAATAACAAGTTTAGATATTAATCAACGACTAATTGTCATCTACCAGACTTTATGATAGTGCTCACAGCCCGTACCAACAGGAAGGCTTATCCTCAGGCAGGTTCTAAATTCGACGCAAGTCAACATAAAACAGATGGATCATTATGTATTTCAAACGTGTGCGCAGACTAGTTGGTAGGCATGTTTAGTGGGAATGAAGAGGTCGTGGGTATGAGTTAGAAACATGACATGCACGAGAGTGCTCTTGATCACCCCCTCAGTTGGAGATTGTGTGGAAAAAAAGATTTGTAAAAAAAGAAGTGAATAAATTTAAGAACTTTGACCCCTTTCATGCCTGAGGCTAGGTCAATTCTGGTGCATAGTCATAACACAGTTGGACGCCACCTGTATTTGGGTGGATTCTTTTTCCATTTTGAATCTAAAGCTAAGGTCAAGGTTGTTTATCAGGTCACAGCCAAGCCCGGTGTGAATTTGACTTAAGTGGAAACCCACAACGCCCCCAAACATAATTTCCAACCTAAATTTTTTTAATGTGTCTCCGCGTAGTGGCTGAGGCCACATGTGTATAACGTTTGTTTTAATGCCCATGTTGATTTGTAATAGAGTTCGTTAAACGGCTCGCCTGACCTGTTTGCATTGAATTTGAATGCCACGTAGTGGCTACAACTGTAGTAATAGTTGAGTCGGTTATCGTTGACTTGCCAAGTTGCACATTGGCTTAACCTTGAACCTTGGAAAATATAAACTTGGGCATTTGAAGTGTGGCAATGGCATATATTTGAATAGCTCGCTTGGTGTGGATCGGCGGTGTATTATGTTTGATGGGCATATATATATATATGATATATATATATATATATATATATAATATCTAAACCGAGTGTGAAAACAACTCAAAACATGGTTTCGTTTAAATTACAAAGTGAATTATGATTAAGTTAATAAAATGCCTTTTGGTTTATAAACATATAAACCTAGTGGTATATATATATCTCATTTTGAGATTTTAAATATATATATAGTATTTATGTAATCAAACTAAAGATTAAATATAATACCTCAAATGTAAAATATAAAACTTTTTGATGTCGTCAAGTGCAGGTACAAATACATTATTTCATGAAAATTAAAGTGCATATTATATATGACAAAAATGATAGTAAGAGAAGTGATTAAAAATTATCAAAATAGGAAACATACATAAGATAATCGAAAAATTAACAATGATTTAATAGTAATGAAAATATGTCATGTATATAACATAGCATGACAAATTCACGATATGGAAATTGTAATAAATAGATGTCATTGATTATTTTCTAAAGAAATTTGTATCTCTTTCTCATATTTCCATTTCGAAAGTATTTTCCTCTTTTCATCTTTTCAAAGTGATCATATGAAAACGATAGTCATATTCATATTCCTTCTAACAACTTTACATTAGAAATTACCAAAAATGTGAAACTTGTTCTTCACTTATATTCTATTCGAAAAATGTAGATTTTACAATAGTATAATGTTATTTTTTTCATTTTCTATGCAAGCCATCCATAGGGGTAATTGGTGTGTGCATCCTCTTTTTATTGGTGTAATTGTTATTTTATGTGGAGTTTGATCTTGAAATGGTATTATGAAGTATCTATTGAATTAAACCATAACATATGTTAGAGGCTTTAGTGGCACACTCCTTAGATCGTATAATATTCTTTGAATATATCCTATAGATTCATTTCAAAGACATACATGTATGCAAATATTAGAGGTTAACGGGGCTCTTGCTTGATGGAAATTAATAACTCAACATCAAGTTCATCATTTGCACCCCTTTTTTTGTGTTGGTTCTTCCTACATTCATTCCAAGAATAATTGAAATAAATAATTTAAATTAATGTACTTGAATTTTTACGGTTATCCACATGTTGTCATGTGAATTTACTAGCCCAAAAATTAAAAAAACTAACATGTGAAAACTAGGCCATAATGTATTTTTTTCTCTTTCAACCCTCAAGATCTCTCCTTGTACAACCTACCTCATGTATCATCATCATATTAGTCTTTAATGTTGTCCAAATGCACTAGTGAACATGTATCAATTTGAAAATAAGTGTAACAAGTATCATCAGATGATCCAATGAGGTTATAAGGAATGCTAGTCTTGGTAGAATCCTATAAAGACCATTTTTGATCATTATGAAACATGTGTGCATTCCCCGAAAGAGTTATGAAAATTCCCTAAGTATTTAGATGTGTTATTGGGGATATTTTAAGGGTTTGAAAAACTTTAGTAAGATTTAGGAATGTTTTTACCATTTAGGGATAGTTTTCTCAATTATAGGTTTTGAAGTGCGATGAATGAGAAATTTCATGATGCATCTCAACTTCCCCAAATCATTCAGGGATCTTTGTAAGGATTAAATAGGAAAAAGTAGGTAAATTAAATATTTAATAATTCTATACATGGTGGAAACATTCGTTTTGATCTGAAATATGAAGTTTTCTTGAGACATTCCAAACAATACAGTTAACCTTTGACATTTTCAACGAAAGGAGTGAACAGTTTGAATTTTTAGTCAATTAAAGGTCTTAAAATTAATCCACTGATTGTGGAATGTGTTTTTGAGTCAAAATAATATTATATTTTACCCTACTGACAACATCCTAAGCCTCCAAGATGAAAGAAGTATGTTTTCATTCTATTTTTGTCCAACTAGTGTAAAATCATACTTTCAAGTTATAGAAAGGCACCTTTTTAACCTCCTTACGTCCCTATTATCCCATTGGGGACATGGAAGAAATGAGAGACATGGATAACTTGGTGTCATAAATGCTCTCTGTGTCTCGTTTGCACCTATGGTGCAAGGGGGACATGAGGGACACAAAATTGCACCCTTACTCTATCACCATGGGCACACTTTTTTTTTTCCCAATTGTTGTTATTATCCAGAGAGATTAGAGGGAAAATAAAATGCACCGATGTGCAAACCTTATCTCATGGACCTCCATATGGCCTCTTTTTCTGAGAAATCCTTTTCCTTAGCCCCTTCCTCTCATCCACCACTGTCTCTATTTTTTCCAATTGCCTCACTCCATCACCATGGGAAATATTTTGTATCCTCATTTTCCAAATGGAAAATAGGGATAAGAAAATTCTCCCATGCTCAAGATGAATCCTTTGGAATTTCATGGTGCCACTCCAGGCTCTGTAAGTGGTTTTTCAATCCCGTTCATCTCATCCAAACTTTATCCCTATGCTTCTGTACAATTCTATCCATCTTGATCCAAGGTGTAATTTTGATCTATGATTAGCGAGTGAATTATAAAAATGAAATAAAATATAGTTTTAACCCGCAACATAGGTCACCATTCCTCCATTTTTTCTAATGTCACACTTTGAAAAGCCCTATTTTATACCAAATATACTAACTAAAACTTTCTAGAATAGACACAACTATTAAAAATAAGTTTTGTTCGTATCTTTCAAACAGAAACACGAATACAATGAAATTTTTCCATTTTAACACTTTTTAAAAGGTGGAAGCTATATGTCCTACAATTCCCTAGATTTTTAAATACATAAATTGGAAAACCTAATCTCTAAAACTTACCTTTTTAATTTCCAAGAGATTGATAGATGTAATTTTTTAAAAATTGGAGTAGGAGATCCTGTGAAAAAACTAACTATAGTGATGGTAGTTTCATCACAATCGACAATGATAAGTCAAATTTCTAAAAATATCATGTGCTCAAAAGATTGAGATTTGTAAAACTAATTTTCATGTTGGGAATTATGTGTTTTTTCATTTATGTCAGTAGAAATTCACACCTAAGGGTTTTATGACGTAGTATGAGTTCCCATATGATGTCTCTAATGTGTCAAATCTGAAGGTTTGGTGGTTGTGCCATATTTGGTGAGTTCTCATGGTGTCAGGAGCATGATTTAGTATTCCTAGTTATTGTATGATTCTTATTGATGTGACTAGTTGATTTTATAAAGTCAAATATGCATGGTATGATGTGTCATGAGTGTAAATGGGTCACTATGTGGTCATCATGGTACATTCATGGTTAAATATGGTCATTTCAGGCTTGTTTCTATCCCTGGTGCAAGCATAATGAGGTAGAGATGTGAGATTTGGACCCAATCAGTTTGTTCAAGCATGATAGAATTTTTTTCATGGTATACAATTCATTTATGGTGTGTTTCAGGTTTGCATTTAGTGATTCGGTCATTCAATGAGGTCATTAGGAAGTTAAGTGAGAAACATATAGCTTTACATAGTTAAGTTCAGTGGATGGATATTTTGATTCATATATGGGCTATGTGATGATAATGAACATGTATAGGATGTTTTCATGATTCTTCATGATAAATTTCATGTCATTTTGAAGAATATTTTTGAAGTTATGCAAGTTTTTAAAAAACCAAGTAAGTTTTAGTATGATTTTCAAGGAAGGTTGGACCTTCTAATGCTCGTTATGATCTATGAAATTTTCATGGGGATATGAGATATTTGGGGTAAATTATTAGGTAAATTATGAATATTTCAAAATAATATTGAAGTGGTTTTATCATCATGTTGTTGTGAATGGTCTTTAAGAAGCTAAAGTGGTTTGAAACCCTAGTTAAACCCCCAAATTAAGAGAAGCTTACAAAGAAGTCTATATCTTGAGCTGATTTGATTGATATTTAAATAATTATGATTGGATGTTGTAGAGGAATCTTCCAGATTTCCCAAAATGTATGATGGATCATATGATACTATGTAGGCCCCACCAAAAATATTTTGTTTCTGAAGAGTTCCAGTTTGTGGTAAAGTTGTCCAAATGAGGTAATTACTAAATTACCATTGATGAAATATCAGGAGTTTTTATTGATGTAAATTAAGGTTTGGGGAATGGTTATCTTGAAAAAGTGTAAGTTGTGCGCTATATAGGTTGACTAGTCAAAGGGTTGTTTTGAGGCGGTAAAAAGTAGTCTTTAATCAAATGGGAAAAAACGAAGATACTGAGGAGTTAGGAGCTTATTAAATTTTTATTGTAAAAATATTTCAGATATATTTATAGTGATATAATTGTTGATTCATGATGATGAATTTTTCTATGGTTTCTAGGTCAGTGTCTAGATAAGAAGATTTTTACCGGTGCGGGACAAAATAGGATCTATTAGATGTTGTGAGTTGGTTTGAGGATGAGTTGGATTAGGTGATGTTTTATATAAAATGGAGATTGAATATGTATTCATTTGGTATCTAATGAATCCATTTATAGGTCTTTAGTTTTCGGAAAGGTGTTAATTAGTTGATCTTCAAAACCGACTTTTTGGGCATGTTGATTTGGTGAAGAAAAAAGTGGTTGAGGTTTGACCAGGAGTAATTTTGTCACGAATTCTAAATTTTTAATAAGAATTATAAATTTTCTTACATTTACCTAAATTTTCACATGAAATATTTTGGTTGTTTTGGGAGTGCTCTAGTACAATGAATATGTCTTTAGGGTCTTGAAGGGTGTAGAAACAATTGTTTTGAGAAGTATAAATATTAGTGGTCGATTAAATGAAATAATTTTATTGGTTAGTGTAAATTGTTACCATGTATGGATGTTGAATGTTATTTTAATAATGCATGCTTATTTGTGGGTCACGAAAAAGCATGGTTTTGGAACAGGGGTTTTTGTCATTTAATGCGAGGGTTTTATGATTTTTAGTGCATGGATGAAGTGTTTTGGCTAGGCCGACCTATATGGGTAACTTGTGAATATTGTGGTAAATTTATGAGATTTATTAGTGATTAATTGGTCAAAACAAAGGTGTAGGAAATATTTTCTTTAGGTTATAAGAAAGAAAAACTTATAAAAGTGATCTTTGGGTTCATATTTTAACAAGTGCTCTTGAAGAGAAGAAGTGTGACCTAAAGGAGAGTGATTTGTAGGTATGTGTGCATGATTTAAAATTTGAGGAAGATCATTATAGGTTTAATAATTATTTAACACATGAGAGAAAATGTTTAAACCTAGTATAATTGTAGAAAGAAGAAAATAGAGCAAGTTTGATGCCCCAGGGTATGAGCTAGGGTTTGTGAGATGAATATGTGATCTCCATCAATTGTCATAGAAAAATTATCAAATATAAAACATTATGTGGTGGTTGAGTTATTTATTTTCATCCTATAGTGTTATATCCTCCTTGTGTAGTTGATTCTTTTTTTTAGTTGGTGCTTCACTAAATCGGGGTTAGTAATCCTTATAGGGGTGATACTCTACTAAATTAGGAGTTGGTGCTCTAATAAAATAGGGGCTGGTCTTCCGTGTGGGGTTTTTACCTCACTAGGTTTGAAACATGGTAGTATAATTTTTGTGTTTTGGTGGGTTTTCTTCCCACGAGGTTTTCCCACTTAAATCTTGTGTTTCTTAGCTGTCTTGCTTGTGTTCTGATTCTTTGAATGCATTTTCCACACTTAATATGATATGGTTTTATGTACATGAATAAATGAATGTGATTCTTTGATAAAAATAAAGGTAAATGTAATAAGGAATTTGTAGGAATGATTAAACCCACCCACAAGTAAATTCTACTTCCAATAATTGGTATCGATAAGGTCCTTGTGAATAAAGTAAATAACAACTTGAAAAAGATACTTGAAGCCCAAATGGGTAACTTGGCTGAATAAAGGATTGTGAATACCTTGTACAAGTCCTCAAAAATATGGAAAAGTTTCAAAATTATTCAAAATGGATCTGTTTTATCATTTGGAATGTGTCAAAATTTTAAGATGCTATCATTAATGCCTATAAGGAAATGACGTATCATGGTGTACCTTCACAACATACTTAAAGCTTGCATGAGAGTATTATTTGTCTAAGGTCATATTTGAGGATGGTATGTCATTATGACTAGTTGTATGTGTTTTCGGTGCATAAAGGGTTTTGTAGCTAAGCATGCGATAAACTCCAAGATATGATGCAAAGGATATGGAGGTCATGAAAAAGTTCAATAAGCTTGGAAGAACATACTTCCTACATCAATAGGTATGTTGAGTCGTGTTGAAGGTCTTTCCAAAAGTATCATTCATTAATTAAAGGTTAGAATGAAAAGATTGAAAGAGTATTTTTTTACTTATAATATTTGAGTCCTTGAGATCATGTTGCAAGAGGGTCATGTTGTCTTGTATGCACAAGTATCGATAAATATTGTCATTATCGAGTCGGGGATTGTGTAAGGGATATCATAATAATGTCAAAGAAAACTCTTAATTCTTCATAGGAGTAACATTGAAAATAGATTGACCTCAGGAGAAGATAATTGGTATGGTAATTTTTCAAGAATGGAATAAACTCTATAGTCAAAATTTGATTCGATTATATAACCATGAAGAATTAAAAAGCTGAAGGTTATCTTTTGAGGGTATTTGTAAAGAACTATGTGTATTAGTAATGAGATTATGAAGTCAAAAAAAAGGAGCATCTAGATCATATCTCGGAAGTATGTAGTGTAGCATCGAAAGGTCATGTTTCAAACGGAGTAAGCTTGTGCATATTGAGACACCTTGATCAATTTTGTGGTTAAAAAGGTGCTCTTTCAAATTGTTAGGGATCTCTAAGATGACACATACCTAGTAAAAGGAATTTGAAGCATTAAATATATGTTCAAATCTATCAATGAATAAATCATTCTTCCGGGTTTGAGTATGAAACCTCTTATGACTTGAAGTGAATTCAAAACTTGGGGGCCTTAAATTCAAATCCAAGATCTTAAACTCCATGGAAACCTTGATGTAGTGTCCTTATTAGGATTCAAAAGGATTTTCTAAGTTGGGAATCTTCAAGTGAGATAAGTTTCTACCAAGTATACATACATGTTGTAGACCACATTGGCGAGATGAATTTGAGTTTGTTATGAAAATTTGTAGGGTAAGTGCAGGAAGTTGATGGACAAATATAGGGTCATCCGTGGACATCATATTGCAAAAAATAGTGAAATCTCAACTTGTAGGGATTATTAGCTATACACGCACTCTAAATTAGAAAAAATTATATAAATATGAATCGTAGCATTGAATCTAGTTTCTAAAATACTAATTTTTTTAAAAATGGACAAGTTTAGCTATATTAAACAATTAAAATTATATGACTTAGTTTTTTTTTTTTGAAAAAACTTATAAGATTGTAGTCCGTTTTCCCGCATTTTGGATGACCAAATCTTGTTATTTTTTTTTTTCCTTTGGTGAAACGTTAGATGTAGTTGTCTATCTTGGGATGGATTTTATTTTGTATTTTTTTAGCAATATTTTTTTTTTATGATTTTTCCGTGAAAGTGGTCTGAAAATATTTAGAAAATGGAGCGCTTTCCGTTTGCCCGCCATAACTATATCAAAAAATATCGAAATCAAATTTTTTTTTTTTTTAAGGTGTATAGAATTTGTCCATGCTTGGGATGGTATAATTTTTATCATATTTTGATAAGCGAAACAAAAGTTATAGTCTTAAACATAGACATGAACATTCACGGGAAAAAATGTCTTAAAGACCTATTGTTAGTAAAAAATTATAAAATGATATTTATCTTATTCTATTCACTTTAAAAACAATATTTTTACAAAGCTAAGAGTCTACCCTACGTGATGGCACCATTTTTGTGAAATGTTTTCAGTTTTTTAGCATGGTTCAAGTCTTTGGAAGAGCAGATTTGAGGTTTTTTGACCTTTTGCACTTCATAATGACCTTCCATAGCTTTGGTTAGGGAAAACAAAGATTTTCCGAGGCTAAGGTTCGAAGCAAATAGTTCGCGATCGCGGTTTTTGTAAAAATACCGCGAACGCGCTTTATAAAGCGCTCGCGGTTTATAAAGCACGCTCGTGGTTTATAAAGCGCGCTCGCGCTTTATAAATCATATTTACACACATCCCAATGTCTGAATTACCATGTGATTTTTACTCTCTGACCTTACCGTACGAATTACTGCGAAATTCTGTCTTTTTCCAGGCACTTTTTTTATCACCGAAAGCAAAACATCATGGGAGACAAAAAACGAAGTCAAAAAAGGAAGTCATTAAGTAAAAAAACACCAGACGAATTAGAGGCCAACAAAATTGAAAATGCTGAGCGAATGCGGAAACTTCGTGAATCTAGAAGAGGTTCATCTTCAATCCCAACTACTGTAAGCAATGAAGAACTAGGTAATGTTTCTACTGTCAATGTTGAAGTTGAATTAAATACTCGTGATGAAGAAGTTTTCTTGTCAATGTTGAAGAAGAATTAAATACTCATGATGTAGCAAATGTTGAAATTGAAGGAGACAATGAAAATGTGAATAAGGAAATTCATGTTGAAACTATAGACAAGCAAAATTTGACAAAAACACCTCCTAGGATTTTACATAAGAAACCTAATTTTTTGATTGAAATTGATGAAAACATTTTGAAACCAATGTCTGACAAACTTTCTGAATGACAAATCAGAAGAAAAGCCATTGAAATTTGGGATAATCATTTTGAAATTTTAAATGATTCTCAAAGATGTCAGTTGTTGGTTAGTTTGATGAAATTGATTAAAATGAGACCTACATTAAACACCTTAGGATTGACAACATCTAACATACGTGGTCAAACCTCTACAATTGTTGAAAAACTTCATGATGCATATCACACTGTTGGTGTCAAGAGATGCACTAGGGATAATAATATTGTGTGTCGTGGTACTTACTACTAGTGTTGTAAGTGAATCAATAAAAAACAACGCTTGATTACGCAAACAAGTCGAATGTGCAAGTTAATCGAAAAACTCTAATGAAAGCAATTCAAAGACGAATATCCTTCAATCACTCAATAATGTCGATTTTTGGGCATTTTTTGCTAGAGCACCGCGTAAGGACAAAAATAATTATGATGCTATAAGAGAAGTTGTTATTAAATTTTGGCATGATAACACTAGAGTTTCACCTAATACAAGAGATGTTATAAAACGGAGAGTTGGTTCTACTAATCGTGAACCACATCCAAAGCATTTCTTAGATATGACTCAAACTCAATTTTTTCGTAAGTTTGAACAAGAGAATCTGGAAATTAAAATTAGTCAACGCTTTTTTGAAATGTTGAAACCATTCTATGTGAAAATCAACCATGCTCGCACCACTTGTTGTTGTAGGCAACATGTTGAATTTGCGATGCATTATGCTAAATTTTTACGTATTCGTTCTATTTTTCATTCTGAAACTATGTTATCTGAATGTGGTGTTCAAGTTCCACCAATATCTTCTAGGGATTTCATTCCTACTATATTTTGTGAATAAGAAGTTGGACAATTTTTTTATAGTCGTCAGGATTGTTTAGATGGAAGTCAGTAGTACATGCGGCGGATTACCTAAATTGGAAAGTTGCATCCATGAACAAATGAAGGTACAATAGGACATAATTTAGTTGAATTTGATAAATATAAATCAGTTGCATACCGGTTGAAAGATGGAAAAGAGTAGAAACGGTGTGAGCTAGTTACAGAACAAATGCCCATTTTTCAATTTATGACAAAATTTAAGGATGAAATTGTTTATGAGTATGCGAGGCATACACATAGAGCTCGATGGTTAGATGAACAATTCAAGCTATGCAAAGACACATTTCCTATTGGTACTATTGTTTCAGTGGTCGATTTTGCAGAGAATTACACATTGCAACTACAAATGGAGGTTCAATCGCAATATTACAACTCAAGAAAGTTGCCATTTTTGTGCATATAAGCATTTCTACATTCTCGATGATAAAGACGAGAGAATGATCAAAAAAATTTAAGAGAGTACCACTTTTATATCAGTGATGATCGTACTCATTCTACTGAATTTGTGCAAGGGTGTTTCCAGTTATTTTATGGAAACTTGTGTGATAGGGACATCCACTTCAAACAACATTATATATGGTCAGATAATTGCACGTCTCAGTTTAAGAATGCACGAATATTTTATTGGATGAGCAGAATGCATGTCAAGATGGGTGTGCAACATATTTGGAGTTTCACTGAGGCTGGACATGGAAAAGGAGAGCATGACGGTGCAGGGGCATGTGTGAAAAGAGCTCTTGCAAGAGAAGAGTTGAAGTACAAAGATGGTGCTGAATTAAAAGATGCAAAGAGCATAGTGGAATGGTGTACTAACAACATGGCCCGAGGTTCTCAAGAAAATTCCACAGTTTGCAGATTTTTTTGGTTGATAGAGGAAAAACATATTGCTAACTACGAGGATTGTATGACACTCACTGGGTCCAGTGATATGCACTCATTTTGTAGCTCAGACGCTACTTCGTGGGCCATATGGACAAGAAATTTGACATGTTTTTGTGCATCTTGTATCGAATTTGTCACTGTTGAGTGTGATTCACAAGAATGGGTGGAAGGATGGATTTGTAGGCCTCTAACTCCGCTTCCTAGTTATCAACCTCCACAAGCATTACAACTTGTTTCTGCAGATGAAGTTACAACATCCAAGGACTTTGACGAAATTTTGATTTTGGTGCGACAAGGTATTTATCCAGTTATTTATTTAATTTTTGTATTGAGTTATGTCCATTGAAATTTTAATATGTAATTTAAATTTGAGTTTTTCAACCTTGGTTATTTTTTTGTAGGACATGTGTTTGCAGTAGAATGCGCGATGTAAGACAATGAAGAAGGAACAGACTATTTCTTATGTTGTTGCATCGAGGAAAGAAAGAAGTTGACTTCTCCTATTATAGATGGCGAAGAGATTGAGTATCCTACAGGGTCAGTGGTAGTTACTGGAACTTGGCTTCGACGGTATCCATTAAAAAACTCCTTTGTTTGGGTGTTTGAAGACTTTGAGACACACAGGAAAATACTCTTATATTCACATCTAGTTCTAGCGACAAATATTCAGTTGTATAGATATCGAGGAAGACCTAATAACAAGATTCTTTGGAAGGTTCGAGAGTCAGATCATGAAGCAATCTTGTCTGCTATTCAGAGTAGATCCGATCTTGATGGTTCATTGGAATGAATTTACAATGCTCATGTCTGGTATATATTTAATTTCAAGTTTCAATTTATATAGCGTATATATATATATAATTTTTTAGTTTAAAGATCTAGATTTAAGTTTGAATATATTTTATTTTAAATTTGTGTATTTTGTATGTCATGTATATAGATCTAGTATATGGTTTTGATTTGAAACTTAAATTTCTTTGACTAACAATTTTATGTTTAGGTTAGTGGTGCCAGAAAAGCTTCCACCTTCACGTGGTTGGTATCGTTAGTAGAGAATTTTAAATTCTCGAAGCTAAGAGAAGCTTGAACATTGTTTGAAAAATTTGTAAATTTTGAAAAGTCAAGTTTGTAAATTTTGAAAATATTGTAAATTTTGAAAATGTTGTAAATTTTGAAAAAGTTGTAAATTTTAAAAAGTTGTAAATTTTGAAAACAACTCCTCTAGGTGCCACGGAGTCCGAGTAGTCACCCGTCGAATTTGAACGATATTTTGGTCTCGTGGCTCTTAAGGGACTAAGAATGAAGTATCCGGAAGCAACGACCCTTTCGCGCACCGAAACACCACCTCCTCTAGCATTTACCTACCCACCTAGATGTGCTTAAGCGCAGCGGTTCGGTGCCACTGACCCACCATTTGCAAAATACGGCGTTTGACAACCTTACTGGCCAACTACACTATTTCGCGCGTTTGCAAACATTAGGACAGCGAGAGCACCGAAATGAAAAGAAAAAAATGAGAGAGGCTATGTATAGGGTCCGTATGCCAAGGTGTCGATCGAGGACGAGGCCTCTCTAGGTGCCACGGAGTCCGAGTAGTCACCCGTCGAATTTGAACGATATTTTGGTCTCAGGGCTCTTAAGGGACTAAGCCCGAACGAAGTAGCCGGAAGCAACGACCCTTTGCACACCGAAACACCGCCTCCTCTAGCGTTTACCTACCCACCCGGACGATACCCGACATAGGCGGTTCGGTGCCATGGCCCACCGTTTACAAAATACAGCGTTTGACAACCTTACACTGGCTCCAACTACACTATTTCACGCGTTTGCAAACATTAGGACAGGAGAGCACCGAAATGAGAAGGAAAAAATGAGAGAGGCTATTGTAGAGGGTCCGTATGCTGAGGTGCTAGATTAGACGAGGCCTCTCTAGGTGCCATGGAGTCCGAGTAGTCACCCGTCGAATTTGAACGATATTTTGGTCTCAGGGCTCTTAAGGGACTACGCCCGAACGAAGTAGCTCGGAAGCAACGAACTTTCGCGCACCGAAACACTGCCTCCTCTAGCGTTCACCTGCCACCCGGATGTTTGCCGGGCACAGCGGTTCGGTGCCATGGCCCACCGTTTGCAAAATACACACACAACCTTAAACTCGGCTCCAACTGCACTATTTCGCGCGTTTGCAAACAGTAGGACAACGAGAGCACCGAAATGAGAAGGAAAAAAATGAGAGAGTCTATTGTAGAGGGTCCGTATGCCGAGGTGTTGGATCAGACGAGGCCTCTCTAGGTGCCATGGAGTCCAAGTAGTCACCGTCGAATTTGAATGATATTTTGGTCTCAGGGCTCTTAAGGGACTAAGCCCGAACGAAGTAGCCCGGAAGCAACGACCCTTTCGCGCACCAAAACACCACCTCCTCTAGCATTTACCTGCCCACCCGGACGTGCCGGCGTAGGCAATTTGGTGCCACAGCCCACCGTTTGCAAAATACAACGTTTTGACAACCTTACTGTTTGGCTCCAATCGCACTATTTCGCGCGTTTGCAAACATTAGGACAGCGAGAGCACCGAAATGAGAAGGAAAAAAATGAGAGAGGCTATTGTAGAGGGTCCGTATGCCGAGGTGCCGGATCAGACGAGGCCTCTCTAGGTGCCATGGAGTCCGAGTAGTCACCGTCGAATTTGAACGATATTTTGGTCTCAGGGCTCTTAAGGGACTACGCCCGAACGAAGTAGCCCGGAAGCAACGACCCTTTCGCGCACCAAAACACCACCTCCTCTAGCATTCACCTGCCCACCCGGACATGCCGGCGTAGGCGGTTCGGTGCCATGACCCACCGTTTGCAAAATACAGCGTTTGACAACCTTACACTGGCTCCAACTGCACTATTTCGCACGTTTGCAAACATTAGGACAGCGAGAGCACGAATGAGAAGGAAAAAAATGAGAGAGGCTATTGTATAGGGTCCCTATGCTTTGAGGTGTTGGATCAGACGAGGCATCTCTAGGTGCCACAGAGTCTGAGTAGTCACCCGTCGAATTTGAACGATATTTTGGTCTCAGGGCTCTTAAGGGACTACGCCCGAACGAAGTAGCCCAGAAGCAATGACCCTTTCACGCACCGAAAAAACCACCTCCTCTAGCATTCACCTTCCCACCGGACGTGCCCGACAGGCGGTTCGGTGCCACGCCCACCGTTTGCAAAATACAACGTTTGACAACCTTACACGGCTCCAACCGCACTATTTTGCAGGCGTTTGCAAACATTAGGACAGCGAGAGCACCGAAATGAGAAAAAAAAAATGAGAGAGGCTATTGTAGAGGGTCCGTATGCCGAGGTTCCAGATCAGACGAGGCCTCTCTAGGTGCCATGGAGTCCGAGTAGTCACCCGTCAAATTTGAACGATATTTTGGTCTCAGGGCTCTTAAGGGACTACGCCCGAACGAACCTCTTCATCAAGAGTGATTCACTAACTTCTGGTAAGTCTTAATGAACCTCTGACTCTTCCATTTATTTGTCCTCTTCACCTTAAGTCACATGAAAACCTCTTACTTTTCTAGTTGACGAATTTTCAGGGCATTCATAAGACCTATGAGTTACATATTTATTGCATCTAAAACACTTACCCAAGAATTTTCCTCTTACTCTTTGATAAGGTCTTCTTCCTTTTAGTTCATAGCTTCCTCTTGAACTCTGGGATCTGTTAGCTTCCTCCAAATATGATTGCAACTACCTCTTACTACCTTGGTCACCTCTACCTCTAAGAATTCTACATAGTCCTCTTTTATATGAAGTTTGTTTCCTTGAAAGCCTCTCTTTAACTTTGAGTGCCAATTGATAGGATTATTCAGCTATCCTGGGTGAAAGCATGTTGATCTCATCTTGAATGGTAAATTTTAGACCATTAAGATACCTTACGACCTTTTCTAAATCATCATCTACATGTCCCACTCTTATAGTCTATAATGCCCCAACTTTCACCCCCTCAAATAATGACATATCATTTTCAACCATGGATATTATAAAAACTAAGATTACAAATAATAGATTAATAAAATTAAAATTAATTTAATGGGGGAAGTAATTGTGTACGAGTTTGGTGCGTGGTTGAAATGGAAGAGGAAAATAATGGAGGGAAGTGGAGTGTGGCAGGTCTATGGTAGGGGTTGGTATGGGGTAGTGTGAAGGCATGGGATTTCTTGGAAATCATATGAGAATCCTCCCATCATTTCTGACATGGCATTTTCCTTGCATAATAATACAAATAATTCATTCGAGATAACGAGGCGTTAACCATGGAAAAACCTAAGTTAATGTTGTAGATTTAACAATAATTGGATAGTTGCAACAAGTACAAAAGAAGAGCACTATTTTATTAAAAATGGTAAAGTAGGGGTTCTGTGCTCCCATAATTTAATAAATATAATGTTACAGGAAACTGTGCTACATGGATCTCCTGCTAATAGCCATCCTAAAATCATTCCATTATGGGTTATATCAACCTGCACAGGGAGAAAAACATGTAGCTCAAATATCCCCTCATCTTACTTTATGAAAATCGATTGACCCAGACTTGTATCTGTATTTGTGTTTGTATATCTGAAGTGGGTTCAATTGTCTTTAAGGAAAAACACTTATAAATTGATTCATTGAGCATCCAATATTATAAATAAGGTGTGGAAGTTATGGAATCAATATAATAATTCATATTTTTAGAAGTGACATGTAAACAAAATAAAAAACTAGAGAAAAATAATGAGAAAAATAAAAAGTAATCAACCTACAAAAAATATCCAACATGTAAAACTACAAATGATTGAAGAGAGGGAGAGAAGCAATATTTCTCACATTTAAAAAATATCCAACATGTAAAACTACACATTTATTGACTACGCTTAAAGCATCTTTCTCACTCCCAAATTCTAAGTCCGCCATTTCATTACTTTTTCTTCATGTAAATTGGTACCTCAAGAATCAATGCACGTTATACATAGCACATCTCTAGTTACTAATACTTAAGTTGGCTTGATATAGAGCTGTTCAATATTGTTTTAGTTTGAAAAATAAAAATTCAAAATGCCCATGGCACGAAATATACCACAAATAATAATCAGAAAGATACTAGAAAATATATAACTAGAAGTAATACACTAAATCCACCGAACAGAGATCAAAACCCACTTTCTCAAAGTTAGCAATAATACCAAAATAACCAAATTTATAGCCTTATTTAACCAACACACATGGATATATATATATATATATATATATATATATATATATATATATATATATATATATATATCAAATAAAGTGTTCTCCAGATGCACACGTCTCGAAAATATATATGTACATGTATAAGTTCATAATGTATGTATACATCTCGAACTAAGCATGTGCCATAATGTACATATGGGACCACATGCGGTCGCAAAAGGCTAGATATATATACAATGGACTATGAATAGATGTACTCATGACCACATATATGTGGCATCCAAGTGGACTATAAATCTACTCATGAAACATCTTCCCTCTCTTCGCCCTGCTAGAAGTAGCACGTCCACGACCTAGGGATGTAGTGGAGGGAGATGCCACTACGGATTTCATCCGTGTGGTCCTAGATGTCTCCAAGCATGCCTGCAACCTAACCTGCACATTCATAAACAACAAGTTTTTAACACCCAAAATTTTAAAATACCTTCAAAATTTAGAAACTTGTACAATTTAGTTAAAATGCATGTGCAATCTTACCGCAATGTCATGATCCCTATCGATATTTTGTTAACGCGTCGCAGGGACAACAATAGACTCACGAGGGGTAAGCTACATACAAATAATTAATTTTCAAATTAAATATTTCACACATATATATACCTACAAAATTTGATATTGTAGATTTAAGTTTAATAAGAAATAATGAACCTCCAAAATTTAACAAATTTAAAAAATTGTGTACCTCGGTTAGTGGATTTGCAGATGCTATGGCAGTATCTACAGCAGCCTCCACAGTCTGCATATGTGGAGGAGTCTCTGTAGCAGTCATAAGCTATACAAAAAACATGTACAAATCAATTTATTAAAATCTACTTAAGAGCTATACAAAAAACATGTACAAATCAATATTTAGTTACTCAAGAAAGAATAAAAATACATTATTAAATTTTATCTTCTATTTAGGCTAAATACATAGGATCTATAAATGTTAGCACGGAGGCCATCTATCTTCATAAGATTTTGACAACTACTACTACTACTACATAGACCATACATATCATGTATATGGTCTTGAACCTACATGTTTTCCAGTTCTATAATCTTCTTTGTAGAATCTAAAGTCTTATCTTCTCCTGCTCCGCTACCTGTCACATCTAGCTCATCCCAGAATCTTCCTAAACAAGCTAAGTTTCTCTCCCCTCTTGTATATTGATAAAGTTATTGTTTATCACTTAGTCCATTTCAAGTTGGAATGAATTATTTTTGTCATGCTTAATTGATGTTGGAAGTTAATTAGATAATAATTGTCTACCTGTTTATAATCCTTGTACCTTTTTCAGTAGAAATTTTAAATAAGGGTATAAATATGACCAATACATTATAGCTCCTCAAACCCATTATGAGGTGTGGCATAATATATAATAGAATACAAGCCCTTGATTCATCCCTCACACATGGAAACATGCACAAATTTAGCTCATGTTTGATCTATGGGAAGAAACATGGATAACTTCAAACTGGTAGTTTGTTGTTGTTATGGGTACTCTTAAGGAATCAAATGGTCCAATGTTTCTTCTTAATTTTATTAGAGTGAGAATAGAGGATCCTTGAATTTTCCAAGGTCACCCTACTAGTTTTTAGTGAATGAATATTTATATATGACCAATCGTTAGATTTCTTACTCAACAAACCTAAAAGTACTACCTAGGTTGACTAAGCCAAGTAACCCTTTTGAAAAAGTTAATATTAGAAGTGTATGGGATAGGTTTGTAGGGGTGGATAGGCTGGATTTTAACTTATCCTAAACCTACAAACATGTCCATGATGTCTAATAAATTAGGTCCGAGACACATGGAGGATTATGCATATGTTCAATAACATGTGCAAAGTGATTTGTGAGGGGTGGGATGGAGAATACTTGTTATCTAGTAGAAGCGAAGTGGATATAGAATGAGACATTTCCTTAAGTTGTTCAAGTTATGTGTGAATGAGATATATATCATTATAGTTGTAACACGTCATGTTTCCAAGTGTTGGGAATACATTTAGGTACTACAAATTACCCCCATTTCAATATAGTATTGATAAATGTTGGATTAATAGATAAGAAACAAGTAAATACAAACCTCAATTCTTGATCATACAATGATGTTGTAAATTCTTAAATCTCAGTACACCAATCCATATAAAACTTATAATCATATGGAAAGGACGCATAGATTTTTTTAGATAAAGGGTACAAGAGGATTTAACCTTTCTTACATTTCTTCATCACTCTTATCATTCATTAAAGAGATTTATAACTAACTCCGCGTAAAACTCATGCGAGGCATGCCAAGTAGTTTCAGCCTTCCCGAGCAGATGATGACCCATGTGCTCCTGTGTATAAAAGAGAAAAATATTAATACATGTACAACATACACGTGAAACAAATTATAATAATAATCTAGTGCAATTAAATGATTTATTAAAAATGTAAGTTTGTACAACTTGAAACTTACGTTTGAAACACGCCCAACCGCAGTAGCTAGCATGTCAACACCGGATGTTTCCTTCACCGGCTCTTGCTATTTAAAATAAAATAAAAAATTAGTTTTTTACATGTATGTACATGACGTACAATCATATATATATTAATATCTCAAACATGTGAATTAAACTATTGTACATATATATATATTATTTAAATTTATTTAAAATTTACCTGTGAAAGACCAATATCAGTGGCTCCAGTTCCAAAAACATTCCCCAGCATCTCATCTATAGAAAAAAAATCCTGTGAACCAGCAAATGATGTCTCGCCCGCAAAGGCATATGGCACCACATGATCCACGGTGGTGTGGTGCACTAGAACCCGGCGCTCCACCAACATCACCGGATGCAACTGGGTGCTATGCTTTGGGTGAGAGTGTCGTGAGCTCCTCAATGCATGCAATGTATCAATCTCCACAACCTCCTTCACTATAGGAGGGATAATCAAGGCAAGTGGGGGTTTTGGGGCATGGGGATCCTAGGCCGACCTACGCATGCACAGTCCGCTTCAGGCAGAGCCACCTCTCGACCAAAAAAGTCCGAAAAGTCAAAATAATTCGGGACCTCATTGAGCACAAACTCACAATATAATTTCTTCAAAAATAAAGAGGAACCTCATTGTTGTGTGCATGGTGGATAATCAAAACCATCCACCATCGGTCCCAAAATTTTTTTGATTCTATCATCATGGCACCAATGGATTGGGAACCGTTTGCAAGTAACTGCAGGGGGCATTGGTTCTAGGGTCGGTAAATAATGCACAAATGAGGTCTTTTCCAATTTTTTTGTCTTTGACGGCCGCATGAGATAGTTTATCCGCATACCACCGCCTACAGTCACTTCTAAAGGTGTTCCATCTATGTATTTGGTTGGTTGCAGACTCGACTTCGCCAATCAATGTTTACAATGTATTGGCTAAAGTCATGCGGGATGGATTTGTAGCATGATTTTGTCTTATAGTTTGAATTAGGTTCTCAATGACAATTTTATTTTCTTGGATTCTTCCAATGATATTATCTTACGTTCCTGTTGGCTCAGTGGGGACAGAAGGAGCCACAGGGGGCGGATCTATGTTTGGAGGATGGTTTTGAGGAATGTTCGGAGGGTTTTGAGGAATGTTCGGTGGGTTTTGAGAATGTTTTGACGGTTTGCACGAGCCCAAGCTTTCCAACTAACCGATAAAACAATAAAATTGTATACATAAACAAACAATTCACAAAACCCATGAAAATGCAAAAAAAACCTTAAATGCAAAAAAACAACCTAAAATGCAAAAAAATGATTACAATCGGGACTTACCTCCTCGCCTTGCGGCATGGTTGAATCTATCGCTATCTAGAAGTCCGATGAGCAATTTTGAGATAGTATTGAAAGTGCGAGTGAAAAACGTTTAGGAAAAGTCGCGGTTCGAAATGAAAATTAGGAAAATAACGAGTCGCGGGATCGTAAATTTTGTCTCGTAGTTCCGCGATCACGGTTTATAATCGCGCTCAATGTTATAAACCGCGATCGCGGAACTAGGTTCGTAATTACCAACCTAGAATTCAATAACGCGATCGCGGTTTTAGGACCGTGCTCATGTACCTTTATTTCAGTTTTTATGTCCACAGAATTGTCCACCAAATTAGTGCACTTACCCATAGATGACAAGACAAAATAAGGTTGGAAATCACAAAGCATCACCAGTGATGGAACCGAAAGACTATGAAAAATTATCTTGTCCCAAAGACTAATGTGTTTGGAAAGATTGTAGAGATCCCTACAAACAAAAATGTTGAAGTTGGACAAGAAGATGAGTCATCCTCGTTAGTTCGTATGGAAATAGAACTGAAACATGCAATGAACAAGGAAAAGTTTTATAAAATCGAGCGTGAAAGACTTAGACTGCAATATTTAAAATTGTCAAAGATAAATAAGGAATTATTGGACCAATTACTAGACACTTCCTCGAAGAAGATGGAGTTCGAGCTTGAGGTTCAAGAGTTGGAATTAGAAATTAAGAATTGGGAAACGATGTGTGAATCCAACAAAAAAGTGCTCCAAAATCAAGTAGCAATTTTTAATTCCATTGTTAAAACTCATGAAGGTCACAAAGAATTATGGAAGAAGATGTACATCCTAGCCAAGGCATCGAATGAGGAAAAAGTACTACCACTCACACCGAAGACTATCCAAGTGACCTTTGACATAAAATATGACTTTGTAATAAAATGACACTTTCCATGTGACCTTTGACATCAACAGGTGTTGGTTAAACATATATTATAATTTTTAAAAGAGTAAATAATAATTATACCATCAAAACATACTAAAAAGATTTAAAATGTGCAAGTATTGTGAATGTTACTTCTAGTTAATGTACATATTATAGAGAATTTGAATTTCAAGTTCTCATTGAAGCATGTAATTTTCATACTGTGTATACATTACAATGGAATGATCTTAGTTTAAATGTGTGTTACCATTCATTAAGACTACAAAATTGTTTTCATTGGTTCAAGTGTAACTTCTCATCTTCTCATACTTTATTTGCAATGTTATACAAATTCAATGTAAATGTTATACAAACACACCCCTTTTTCCATCGCTTTGGAAAAATTGAACCCTTCTCCACCGAAAAGTAGTTGATGTGGAGTCAATGTTTACAATGAGAAGGAAGAGCACCATGGGTTGTGCCTTTTGGAGAACGGGGTCGCGTTTTTCAAAGTGCTGAAAAACACCATGCATTTTTCAATGTCGTGGAAAACGCAACCCACTTTCCTTCACATTGAAAAATTCACGCATATCCACCTAATAATTAGTTTATGTGCAGTCAATGTTTACAACAAGAAGGAAAACCACCATGGGTTCCACCTTTTGGAGAATGTGATCTTGTTTTTCAAATTTCGAAAAATACGTGCATTTTTAGGTGTGGTGGAAAATGCACCCCACTTTACATCGTGCATTGGAAAAAATCAACCCCTATCCATATGAAAATTAGTTAATGCAGAGTCAATGTTTATAATAAGAAGGAAAAGCACCACGGGTTGCAAATTTTGCAGACATGATCGTGTTTTTCAAAGTGTTGAAAAACACCATGCATTTTTCAACGTGGCGGAAAACACACCCCTTTTTCCATTGCTTAGAAAAAACCCTTCCCCACCTTACAAGTAGTTGATGTGGAGTAAATGTTTACAATAAGGAGGAAGAGTACGATGGGTTGCGCCTTTTTGGAAAATAGGGTCGAGGTTTTTCAAACTCGTTGAAAAACATCTTGTATTTTTCAATGTGGTGGAAAACACACCAGGTTCATTTTAAGACACCCCTATAAAATTGAAGGTGGAAAATACCTGGCGAATATCCCCGTAACCACTTTCAGCGAAAGGCGAATTTGACAGTATTCAAAAACAAAATTTTCGCCTGGTTTTTCAAGGCTAAATCAGAATCCTTAATGACGCACGTCACAGGCGCGACAATAGCTCCTAATGACGTGCGACACTGGAGCGACACTAGATCGTAATGACGCGCGTCAGTTGATTCTATTGACGAGCAACACAGTCACAAATTGACGCGCGACACAGTCACAAATTGACGCGCGACATTGCCCTCTATTGACGCGCGACATTGTAAACAAATGACGCGCGACATTGTAAACAAATGACGCGCGACATTGTAAACAAATGACGCGCGACATTGTAAACAAATGACGCGCGACACTGTAATCAAATGACGCGCGACACTCAAGACAAATGACGCGCGACACTATAACCAAATGACGCGCGACACTATAAACAAATGACGCCGCGAAACAACCATCAATCGACGCTACGATTAACAAGTTATCTATCGACGCTACGACACAGCCTACGACCATCTATCGACGCGCGACACGTACCATCTATCGACGCGCAGCGACACAACCTTCAGGCTTCTATTGACGCACGACACTGCTTCCTATTGACGCGCGTCATTTGAAGCAAATGACGCACGTCAATAGGGGCAGTGACGCCTATATATAGGTTATAAATACCCTTATTCCGCTCATTTTCTCGTTTACGTTTTCCCGTTCTTGAATTTTTGCAGGTCGAAATCTTTGACAAAGACGCAATTTCAGCTACAATGTCGACTTCACATGCCTCCCAATTGCAAGTTCAGCAAGAAAATGAAGAGAATCCAAGTCAATCGATTTCCAAGATAACCTACAGGAATCCCTTATGCCCTCACATCCATACGGCTTTAAGGATGTCTCCAGAATATCAAGGTATAATTGAGGAGTGTGGATTTACAGGGTTAGTTAATATGCCCCATTTCGAAACAGATCCCGATATTTTGAATTACCTTCTGTCATGCTACAATTCAGAGGACGGTATATTTTATGTGACTCTGAACGATGGCCACATGTTCCAATTCACTATCGAACCGAATGACATACATCGGTTTACCGGCCTTCCTATCAGAAATTTACCAAATGTTACAACCAAGGCAACACTCGTGGAAGAAAACAAGAAATTTCTCGAATCAAAGTACGGTTTCCATGTTGATTGTAAGTATAATTCGTTTTAATTAAAAAAATTTATTCTGCTTTTTTTTATTATTCGATACAATTTCTGTTATAAATTGATAGTAATTTTCAAGCCGCATTTCGCATTTCAGCCCATGTCAATAAATCCAGGCGTGGTGTAGATACACAATCAATTGCACACCACTTTCTTGCTGCACTTATTGCATTTTTTCAAGCCAGAATTGTTATGCAGGGTCGCCAAACAGATATCCCAAATTGGGCCATTGCATACATTTGTGCCACTATCTCAAAACAAAAATTCGATTGGTGCACATTTCTATCCAAAAAAATTAGAGCTGACATATCAAATTCGAAAATGTCAGAAAAACCTTTCATTTATTCAACAAACTATCTCCTCGGCTTCTACTATGAGGCACTTTTAAATTTAAAAGCTAAAGAAATTCCTACTTGCTCTGATGAGGCTTTGATGAAATTCTCAATTCCATTTGCAGAACAACAGGTATAAACTATTTAGTTTGTAATTGTATTACAATTTTCTTCATTACAGTGCGAAGTTATTAAAACTTAAATTTTAATGTTTTGCAGAGAAGATATCTTGAAGCCATTCCAAAAAAAAAAAGATGTCGAGAGGAAGAGGCCAACTACACGCGGAGGCTTGGGGGACTCCCATTCGAAATGGAAGCTCACTCCTCTCCGGACCCTCAATAATTTGAACTCGTTAAACGCGAGAAGTAATACATTCTCATATATTAATTACAAATTCCAAAGTTGCAGATTTATTTTTCAATTTAAATTTTATCAAACCGAATTGACAACACTTAATATTGATGAATAGCGGGGACTATGGAACCTTCTTCCCAACTCACTCAATACGAGTCCCATGCATTGATATCTTGAATGACCCACTAAGTACAACTCCTACAAGGCCACCCGTAGCACCGAAAAAAACAACCCCTCGACAACAAGGTACAACTTTTCTATAGAACGTTTAATTTCGTAGTTTTTACTTTATGAATTGTTTTAATATTTTTAATTTTTTCTTGTACTTTTCAGCACATGTCAGTCATGATCAAGCCATGGCACCGACACCCACTCAACCATTAATTTTTAAAATGCCAACCAGAGGAACAGTGAAAAAGACCATTGGTAAACGAATGCCTTTTGCTCCGGCCCCTAGTGGGACACTAAACCTTGACTCCTCGTTTCGAATTCCATCTCTCTCACTTGGTGGCTTGCCCAGTGCAACGGGCATATCTGTTTTGAACAATATAAATTTAGATGAAGATTATTTGGGCATTGATAGCAATGACCCAACTGGTTTTTTCGATACCCGCGAGATGATTCAAGGCCAGCAGGTATACTTCAGTCTTCAAATTTCAATTTTAATATTCTTTACAATTTTTAATTACATTCTGATTTATCTAAATCTAAATCTTCAGTCTTCAAATTTATTTATCTAAATCTTGATTTATTTTTTCAACAACAGGACAGCCCACCCAAAGACGAAACAAGGAGCAGTTGATCTTGGTCATGGTGAAAGCCCCCACTCTTCTCCAGCAAGATCTTCTGCATCAGATTCAGATAGTGAAGAGTTTCCACCTTTTCCTTTGGAGAACCTAATTGGTAATGATTGTCAATCCCATGTCGGTGAGTTTATAATTCCTCAAATGCAAACTTATAGAATGGGAAAAAAGGGCTAAAATTCTTATCAATGAGATTATTAGTCGTTATGAAAATTATTGGCAAAGGGATAGTTTATAAGTGCAGTCCGTAATCAACTCCGCAAAGATGGATTCCTTACTTACCCAAGTAAAATGTGGACTGTCACTTTTAACAACGACTATAAAGATGGCATTTTAGATAAGGCACTAAATGATTGGAAAATATTAGTGCCGAGGCCTGCATATTTTAACAAATGGTCAAAGGACAAGGATTTGGTATCAATCGCAAATGCCGAAAAGAGATAGAGCGGTTGTAAGTACTATTACATTCTAACAATCATTTTTGTTAATTTGAAATTTTGAATTTACATTAATACTTTCAATTGACGTTACTCTTTTTGTGCAATTGAAATATGAAAATTTGAAGAGTCAGGCGAAGGTTTTGCAAGTTCACTTGGAAACAGCAAAGAGCAGCTTATCCGCAGCCAAAAATATGAAGCAAAATATTGTTTTGGTTAACAAACAAAACAATACACTAAAGCGGATCATTAAAGAGCATGGTCTCGACCCTGACATCTTGTTCAAAGCCAAAGCGTTGCTGATCCAAATTTCTTTGTCTCATGGAGATGCAACAAATCAAGAAGAAAGAATTATAAAAAATCTGGACAGTGCTGCAGAAGATCTTATAAGTTCAGGGGTTATTTCTGCTGTTGGGGAAAGGGTTACAACCATAGTGGAAGAAGCCGTTGGGGAAGGGAGCAGAGGAGTACAATTGGATAAAGAAAAAGAGGGTTAAAAACTAGAAACTTTTATTATTGGGGAAACTATAAATATTGAGTTTGAAAACTTCTAATATTGAGTATGGTATTTGAATTTAATTATATACAATCTTAAATTTTGATTACATTAGATGGTTGTGAAAATTAGAAACTTTTATTATTGACTAAACTTTTAATATTGAATTTGAAAACTTCAACTATTAATTATATGGTGATTAGATGGTGATTATCATGAATTATATGTATGTTTCTTGTTTACTTGCATTGTCATGAATAGTATGTGGACGTAGATGATGAATGATGACAATTGATAATCAATGATAGATGATGATGAAATACGATGATCGATTTAATGTGTATAATGTAAAATTTAGTGCCTGAATATCTTGTGGGACTTTAATTATCTTGAAAATTATGTCGTGGGACTTTAATTGTATCTGTGGGGTTATACTGTCTATGAAAGTAGACTTAAGGTTGATAGGTTAAGTAATAAGAATCTCTGTTGTACTATGATTTTTCAACGTGTTGAGGACTTCAAAGTGTGTTTGGAATTTATGAATGACCTTTATCAGTCTAAAATAAAGATATCCAAGTCAATGATGCTAAGGTCTAGCAATCTGTCCTGTTATCTAGTTGGTAAAGCTCAGTCAAGTGCAAGTTACTCTGTCAGTGCTTCAAGCTGACTCAGTCCTAGTTGGTGATGAAAATTATCAGTGCTTCATGATGTACAAAGTGAAAGAATTTCATCAAGGAGATTTATAATTCTCTAAAAGTGGTATAAGACCATGTCAAGCTGTTGATTCATCAATGTCTTGTAGTTCTAAAAGGTGACATATTAAGAGGACCTTGTTTTATGCCTTAAGAAATGTTTTCACATCTTTGAGAAAAGCTCAAGGTCTGTCAAGACCCAAATGTCATGTTATATGTCATTATGTGGTCTATCATGGTGCTGAGACAGGAATGTATTGCTACTACAAGAAGATGTATTGTGTAATAGAGGTTATACTTCTGATTCATGCTCAAAGTTGGGAAAAATGAGTATCTACAAATGTTATAAAGTTGAGAAATCTCATATTGATGTTACCTTGTCATAAGATTTGTGCATAGTAAGGAAGAGTATAACACATTGTTTCTTAAAGGATTCTATTTCTTAGAGGTCAATGCAAGGTTTGACAGTGGCTCCAGGAATGCGTTGATTAATGAAAGTGTGAAAGATGATGTGATATGTGTAAGGTAATTGGAAACAGTCTCTTCCAGTACAAGAAGATTCATGGTGTATGGTCAGGTTATCTAAGATGAGCTTTGTAACTTTGTTTGACCTGATGAGTGCAGTGGAAAAGTTTAAACAAAAAAAAGATCTTAAGAAAACTGATGGAACCAAGAAGGGGAAATTAATTGATGTTCCCAAACTTGATGCAAATCAAGCAGGAGGGAAGAATTCTGATCAATGTACTTTAATATTAACGGAGGGTGACTCAGCCAAGGCTCTTGTGGTTTGAATCAGGGAAATGTGAATATTGAATTTGGTAGTATTGTGACATGTTTCGACATCACTTTCCAATTTAATTTTTTGTCATTTTAGTTATCCTTATACTATCAGTGGCACGAATATCTATTTTTGGGAAGCTACCACTCACAAACAAATGGAGAATAAAGAGATAGTAAATAGAAAAAAAATCCTTGGTCTAAGTAAAAGGAAGATAAAATATATTAAAAATAAATTAATATAATTCTAAGAAATCAAGAAAGAATCATCTTTGGTAAGAAATTAAACATAATTGTAAATATGCTAGGGTTTAGCTTACCTCTTGCGTGATTAGATTCTTTGTGAAATCATCAAGGGTAACGTGCTAGATGTTTGTTTCACATGACATTGTAGATGGAGGGTGAGTTGCTTGACATTGTCAGTCCTGAGAAGTGCCAGCAACATCTTTAAATATATAGACCAACAATATCTTTAAAGGTCAAGTAAATATAAATATTATGTTGAAGAAGATACCTATTTAAAATTGAAATCATCAACGGTAATGTGCTAGATCTGTGTCTTAAAACGTTCAACACAAAAAATTGATTAGTAGATAGATGGGTGAGTTGCCTGACGTTGTCAGTCCCGAGAAGTAAAAGCTTCCTCGGACGGATGTCAACCCACGTTTTCAAAAAATAAAAATTTTGTATTTAACTAAATGTAAATACATACACCTGTAACATTTTTAATTATAACCAGAGCTGAAAAAATGAATAGTAACAAACAATAAGATTAAGGGGAAAAAGATACCTGCTTAAAGTTGAAATCATCACTGCCACTGGTAACAATATAGATCTTTGTTTTAAAAAAATCCAACACGAGAAATGGATTAGTAGATAGATGGGTGAATTGCCTGACATTTTTAGTATATAGACCTGTAACATCTTTAATGATAAAGATAAAAGATAGATAAAGAAGATACCTACTTAAAGTTGAAACAATCCATTATCAGTAGCTTCATCAAAGTCGATGTTGTCTTCTGTAGAATGTGACGAAGAGCCAATTACACTCTCAAGGTTGGGAATATTTGTACTTGTAGCTGTATTATTCACATCTCTTTTTCGTAAAGGGAATTCCAGTGAGCAATTGCTCTGTCAAAAAATGAATAGTAACAAACAATAAGATTAAGGGGAAAAAGATACCTGCTTAAAGTTGAAATCATCACTGCCATTGGTAATGAGCTAGATCTGTGATTTTAAAAAATCCAACACGAGAAATGGATTAGTAGATAGATGGGTGAATCGCCCGATATTTTTAGTATATAGACTCGTAACATCTTAAATGATAAAGATAAAAGATAGATAAAGAAGATACCTACTTAAAGTTGAAACAATCCATTATCAATAGCTTCATCAAAGTCGATGTTGTCTTCTGTAGAATGTGACGAAGAGCCAATTACACTCTCAAGGTTAGGAATATTTGTACTTGTAGCTGTATTATTTACACCTCTTCTTTCGCAAAGGGAATTCAAAGTCTTGCGCAATTGCTCTCATCAAACGGAAGGTTTCGAGGAGTATCGTGAAACGTAACACCTCATGCAACTTTCCAGATTTTTATCCAACCTGTTTCTCAGTTTTGATTTTATAAATGACAATGCATTGAAAACTCTTTCATCCTCCACAGACCCCAAAATCATTGTCTGGCATAATTCATATAGTCTGAAATACTCACTGATATCTTCTTGTAAGATAGAACTTTGATAGATTCCTCTCCACAAACCTTGTAATAGCACCAATTTGAAGGTTGATCTAAATTCTTATATTGGTTCCTCATTGTTATTGCAAAATTGGTTGGTGAAACTTTAATAAATCGGCATTCAAGTATACCTTTGATTTCCGTACCCTTGAGCTCTCGATGTCTTAGTAAATTGTTCCATTATTGTACCCATTGATTTATGGAAATGCTTATGACAAAGTCTCCGCACGGCCACCTTCTCGTATTCCAAAATTCGGATTCATCACACCCATGGCTTCCAATTTTATCTTTACGTAAACGTTCCTAATTTCGATGACAAGGTTTCGAATTTTTTTAAGCTTTATTCTGGTTTCAACTATCACAGACTCAAACAAATTACGTGTTACAGGAACATCTTCTCGCTCCGATCCTGTAATATCTTGACGTCTTTGCAAAATGTGCATAGGTATTTCCTTCCCATTAACAGAGATGCATAGGTGATCGTGGATATTAAATCTCAAATAGGTGTTAGGATTTTTAAGATCTAATAAATCTCTCCAATTTTCAAAAACAGGTGCATCAAAACTATCCTGGGAACAATACAATATATCAAGACTTTGACATACCATTTTCCTCATCCTTATAAAATCCACAATATAGATCAATCTGCCCTGTGCATGCTTCATCAGTGTATTGATCTCCTTTAACATTGGAAGAATACCAACCAATGTAAGCAAAGTCTCCAAATCAGTTAAGCGGAACAACAGGTCCCTTGCCCTATCAACTTCATGACGGTATTTGTGCATGAAACCAACCAATGAAGGATACTCCTCACGAACTCTGCATGCTGGTTCATACAAAGAGATCCATCTAGTCTCCACATCCTTCAGAAGTTTTTTGCCGTCTGTAATTCCAATTGCAAATTTTTGGAACTCCAGAAAACGCTTTGGGCTGCTTGACATATAGGCATGGAGTTCTCTTATTAGGTCTTCTAATTTAGCAACATTTTCATGGTTGCTTACCATTTTATACGCTAAATTCATTCTGTGAGCCATGCAGTGAATTGGTAGCATATATGGGGCCACTGTTGTTTGTAATCTAACACAGAGCCCTGTTCGGTGACCCTGCATGACAGATGCACCATCTGCTCCAACGCATACCAACTTCGTAGCAATTTCATAATCAGTCATACCAGCAACATCTTTCAAATGAGAAACAACTATTTTGTATAGGTTTTCAGCATTGCAGTTTTCAACCATTTTCATAACACCCAACAGATGAGGTGTCCTTATATGATTTTCTAATGTATAGATGTGGATACATACCCATGCGGTGTTGTCGACTGCTGTCACTTCATCAATTGAAACAGAGATAAAGTTTGCTTTTTTTACATTCTCTTTCAAATCTTCCTTCTCTATCATCGAGAGGCATTTTGCCATTTCCCATCCACTACTCTCAGACCAATGAGACTGAGGTACATTCAGCATTCCGTTAAATTGATACAAAACTTTGAAATCAAGGAAATCTGACATCGCCCTTCCTTTTTTAAGTATTTGAAAAAGAGTAGAGAATTGTATGAATTTTGCATGTAGATTTGTTTCTTTCATCTTACCAATATGCGATGTGATTGTTCCTCCCTTTTCCAACAGATGTCTGTGTTTTTCTGCTCTGCCTCATATTCCGCTGCGTATCTGACATGCATGCACTCCTTTTCAGTTTTCCACCTATGTGTTTTGATTTTCTGGCCATCCGCCCCTGTTACAGTTAAATATTGTTTTCCACAATGTTTTTCTATTGTGTCCAGCTTCAGTTGCATTTTTTGTTGCTTTCCCAATTTCCACGCACATATTGTACATGTACATTCACATGGCATTTCTTGAATTTGATGATTGTACAGTTCAATAAATGGAAATTTAGCTGCCCAATCAAACTTGTATGTCCCGCCAATGGTCCACATATTCTTGTTTGTTTTCAATGCTTTACTTTTTGAGTAGAATTTTGAGCAATATCGCAATCACCTGGTTTCCTCTTTCTTGGACCACAGTTTGATATTGATTTTGTCTTCCATTTTGCTTTGAGTGTTTGTATCTCGTGATATCTAGTTGCACTTACAGTTGTACCCCAACAGAACAATATCTTCAAGATCCGGCATATTATCGTAGGTTTCATTTGTTTGATGTGATCTGCGTGCGGAATGCATGTCCACCTCAATAATGCCTTCCACACAATCGATGATTCGATTCTTTTGGTGGCATCTATATGATTGGTATTTACATTATCTCGTATTCGCAGAGTTTCCAAAATACTTGAAGAGTGATTTGAGATTTCTTACTTACATTTAGGTTATTCATATTCTTTGAGTGGCACCTTCCATTATTCTCGAAAAGAGTCTTGTGTCAAAGAAAAGAACCAAGAAGCGACTGCGCACAGATCCGAGGTCTTGTCGCGCGTGAATCGCCGATGTCACGTGTCAATACTGCCAAGGTCGCGCGTCAAGCCTTCCTCTGTCGCGCGTCAAGCCTTCCTCTGTCGCGCGTCACTTCTTAGCCCAAGTCGCGCGTCAGTATTTCTCTTGTCGCGCGTCAATACAGCTCTTGTCGCGCGTCAGTATATCTCTTGTCGTGCGTCAATACTGCATTTGTCGCGCGTCAACAATCACAGGATAACAGTAATATGAATCTCTGGTGCAAAGGGTATGCGAGTTCAAATTTCACAGTATTGGTAATTTGGTAAGCTACTTGAGGTATACTACCCGGCGAATCACATAGGTTTTTATAGGAGATGTTTTCAAATGAAGGCGAAGCCGACCCCCCAAAAAAAATATACTTTATATTTTAGGCGAACAGGACACCGACCCACTCCGAATAATTCGCCTTTTCAAATTTTCCTAAAATGAAATTTTCGCCATATTACGAATATTCGCCGCTAAAATTATCCCTGAAACACACCCCACTTTCCATCACATTGGAAAAACTCAACCCTTATCCACCTGAAAATTAGTTGATGTGGAGTCAATGTTTAGAACAAAAAGGTAAACCACCATGGGTTACGCCTTTTGGAGAACGGGCATGCATTTTTAAAGTGCTTAAAAACACCTTACATTTTTCAACGTGGTGGAAAAAACACCCCACTTTCCATCGCATTGGAAAAATTCAACCCTTATCCACTTGATAAGTAGTTGATATGGAGTCAATGTTTACAACAAGAAGGAAAAGCACCACGGGTTGTGCCTTTTGGAGAACGTGATCACCTTTTTCAAAGTCTTTGAAAACACCGTGCATTTTTCAATGTGGCAAAAACGCACCTTTTTCCATCACTTTCAAAATTGAACCCTTATCCACTGACAAGTATTTGATGTGGATGCAATGTTTAGAACAAGGAGGAAGAGCACCACGGGTGAACCTTTTGGAGAATCGGGTTGGTTCTTTCAAAGTGCTGAAAAACACTTGTGTGTTTTTCAAGGTGGTGGAAAACACACCCCACTTTCCACCAAATTGGAAAAACTCAACCCTTCTTTACCCGACAAGAAGTTGATGTGGAGTCAATGTTTACAACAAGAAGGAAAATCACCATGGATTGCACCATTTGGAGAATGTGATCACATTTTTCAAAGTGCTGAAAAATACCGTTTATTTTTTAACATGGTCGAAAATGCACCGTATTTTCCATCGTATTGGAAAACTCAGCCATATCCACCGAAAATTAGTTGATGTGGATTCAATGTTTACAACAAGAAGGAAAAGCAACGCGGGTTGCGCCTTTTGGAGAACAGTGGTCACATTTTCAAAGTGTTGAAAAACACCATGCATTTTTCAACATGGCGGAAAACGCACCCATTTTTCCATTACTTTGGAAAAATTGAACCCTTATTCACTTGACAAGTAGTTGATGTGGAGTCAATGTTTACAACATGGAGAAAGAGCACGGGGTTACACCTTTGGAGAACGGGTTCGGGTTATTCAAAGTGTGTCGTACATTTTTCAACGTGGTGGAAAATGCACCCCACTTTCCATTGCATTGAAATAATTCAACCCATATCCTCCTTATAAGTATTTGATGTGGTGTCAATGTTTACAACAAGAAGGAAAAGCACTGCGGGTTGTTCCTTTTGGAGAACTTGATCACGTTTTTAAAAGTAATGAAAAACACCATGCATTTTCAACGTGGTGGAAAATGCACCCCATTTTCCATCGCATTGGAAAAAATCAACCCACATCCACCTGACAAGTAGTTGATGTGAAGTTAATGTTTACAACAAGAAGGAAAAGCACCGCGGGTTGCACCTTTTTGAGAACGGTGTCACATTTTTCAAAGTGTTAAAAAAACATCATCGTTTTTCAACATGGCGAAAAACTTACCTTTTTTCCATCACTTTGGTAAAATTGAACTTTTCTCCACCTAAAAAGTAGTTGATTTGGATTCAATGTTTACAACAAGGAGGAAGAGCACCATGTGTTGTGCCTTTTGGAGAATGGGGTCAAGTTTTTAAAAGTGATGAAAAACACCGTGTGTTTTTTGACGTGGTGGAAAATGAACCCCACTTTCCATTACATTCAAAAATTCAACCCATATCAACTTTGATAAGTAGTTGATGTGGATTCAATGTTTAAAAAAAAAGGAAAAGCACCAAGGGTTGTGCCTTTCTCGAGAACATGATTGCGTATTTCAAAGTTGTGAAAAACACTGTGCATTTTTAACGTGGTGGAAAATGCACCCCATCTTTCATCGCATTGGAAAAAATAAACCCCTATCCACCCGACAAGTAGTTTATGTGGAGTCTATGTTTACAACAAGAAGGAAAATCTCCATGGGTTGCACCTTTTGCAGATCATGATCACGTTTTTCAAAGTGTTGAAAAACACCGTGCATTTTTCAACATGGCAGAAAACGAAACCCTTTTTCCATCACTTTGAAAACATTAAAATATTACCCCCCGACAAGTAGTTGATGTGGATTAAATGTTTACAAAAAGGAGGAAGAGCATTACGGGTTACGCCTTTTTTTGTAGTGGGGGTCGGGTTTTCCAAAGTGGTGAAAAACACCGTGTGTTTTTCAACATGGTAGAAAACACACCCCACTTTCCATCACATTGGAAAAATTCAACCCATATCCACCTGACAAGTAGTTGATGTGGATTTAATGTTTACAATAAGAAGGAAAAGCACCGCGGGTTGTGCCTTTTGGAGAACGAGGTTGCATTTTTAAAGTCCCTGAAAAACACCATGCGTTTTTCAATGTGGTGTAAAACGCACCCTATTTCCATCGCATGGAAAAATTCAACCCATATCAACCCTGATAAACACGTAGTTGATATGGATTCAATGTTTACAACAGAAGTAAAAGCACCGCTGGTTGCACTTTTGGAGAACACGATCACGCTTTTTCAAAGTGATGAAAACACCGTGCCTTTTTAAAGTTGGTCGAAAATGCACCCTTTTGCAATCACATTGGAAAAAATCAACCCATATCCACCACGAAAAGTATTTGATGTGGAGTCAATTTTACAACAAGGAGGAAGAGCAACATGGGTTCGCCTTTTTTGAGAACAAGGTCGGGTTTTTCAATGTGTAGAAAAACACCGTGCCTTTTCAACGTGGTGGAAAATGTACCCAAATTTCCATTGCATTGAAAAAATTTAACCCATATCCACCTGATAATTATTTTATGTGGAGTCAATGTTTACAATAAGAAGGAAAAACACCATGGGTTGCACCTTTTGGAGAACGTGATCATGTTTTTCAAAGTGTTGAAAAACACCGTGCATTTTTCAACTTGGTGGAAAACACACCCCTTTTTCCATCGCATTGGAAAAACTTGACCCATATCCACCGACAAGTAGTTGATGTGGATTTAATGTTTACAATGAGAAGGAGAAGCACCGCTGGTTGAGCCTTCGGAGAATGTGGTCGCATTTTTAAAAGTGCTAAAAATACCATTTGTTTTTCAACGTGCTGTAAAACACACCCCACTTTCCATTCATTGGTAAAATTGAACCCTTCTCCACCCGCCAAGTATTTGATATGGAGTCAATTTTTACAAGTAGAAAGAGTACCATGGGTTGCGCCTTTTGGAGAACTAGGTCAGGTTTTTACAAGTTTTTAAAACACTATTCATTTTTCAACATGGAGGAAAACGCTCCCGCTTTTGATCACATTGGAAAAATCACCCCATTTCCACCGACAAGTAGTTGATGTGGATTCAATGTTTACAACAAGAAGGAAAATCACCGCGGGTTGCACCTTTTGGAGAACAGGGTTGCATTTTTCAAAGTGCTGAAAAACACCATGCATTTTTCAACGTGGTGTAAAATGCACCCCACTTTCCAAAGACATTGGAAAAATTCTACCCATATCCACGTGATAAGTAGTTGATATGGAGTCAATGTTTACAACAAGAAAGAGAAACACCATGGGGTACACCTTTTGGAGAAATTTATCACATTTTTCAAAGTGTTGAAAAACACCGTGCATTTTTCAACTTGGCTGAAAATGCACCAATTTTGCCATCACTTTGAAAAATTGAACCCTTCTCCGGTGACAAGTAGTTGATGTGGAGTCAATGTTTACAACAAGGAGGAAGAGCACCATGGGTTGCACCATTTGGAGAACGGGTCCGGTTTTTTAATGTGGTGGAAAAGGCACCCCACTTTACATTGCATTGAAATAATTCAACCCATATCCACCTTATAAGTAGTTGATGTGTTGTAATGTTTACAACAAGAAGGAAAAGCACCAGGGGTTATTCCTTTTGGATAAATTGATCACATTTTTCAACGTGGTGGAAAACACTCCCACTTTCTATTGCATTGAAATAATTCAACCCATATCCACCTTATAAGTAGTTGATGTGTTGTCAATGTTTACAACAAGAAGGAAAAGCACCGCGGGTTATGCCTTTTGGAGAACGTGATCACGTTTTTCAAAGTACTGAAAAACACAGTGCATTTTTCAACATGGTGGAAAACGCATCACATTTTCCATCGCATTGGAAAAAATCAACCCATATCCACCTAACAAGTAGTTTATGTGAAGTTAATGTTTACAACAAGAAGGAAAAGCACCGCGGTTGCACCTTTATGAGAACGGGTCACATTTTCAAAGTGTTGAAAAACACCATGCATTTTTCAACGTGGTGGAAAACGCACCCCTTTTCCATCACTTTGGAAAAATTGAACCCTTCTCCACCTGACAAGTAGTTGATGTGGATTCAATGTTTACAACAAGGAGGAAGAGCACCATGGGTTGTGCCTTTTGGAGAACGTGGTCAGGGTTTTCAAAGTGCTGAAAAACACTTGTATTTTTTAACGTGGTGGAAAATGCACCCCACTTTCCATCGCATTGAAAAAATTCAACCCATATCAACCTAATAAGTAGTTCATGTGGATTCAATTTTTTAAAAAAGAAGGAAAAGCACCGCGGGTTACACCTTTTGGAGAACATGATCACATTTTTCAAAGTGATGAAAAACACCGTGCCTTTTTAAGCTTAGTGGAAAATGCACCCCATTTTCTATCGTATTGAAAAAATCTACCCATATCCACCGACAAGTAGTTGTTGTGGAGTCAATGTTTACAACAAGGAGGAAGAGCAAACCTGTTGCGCCTTTTGAGTACGGGGTTAGGTTTTTCAAATTGTAGAAAAACACCATGGCTTTTTCAATGTAGTGGAAAATGCACCCAACTTCCCATTGCATTGAAAAATTTAACCCATATCCACATGATAATTATTTGATGTGCAGTCAATGTTTACAATAAGAAGGAAAAACACTGTGGGTTGCACCTTTTGGAGAACGTGATCACATTTTTCAAAGTGTTGAAAAACATCGTGCATTTTTCAATGTGGTGGAAAACACACCCCATTTTCCATCGCATTGGAAAAAATCAACCCATATCCACCTAACAAGTACTTGATGTGGATTCAATGTTTACAACAAGAAGGAAAAGCACCGCAGTTGAGTCTTTTTGAGAATGGGGTCACATTTTTCAAAGTGCTAAAAACACCATTCACTTTTCAACGTGCTAGAAAATGCACCCCACTTTCCATCACATTGGTAGAATCGAACCCTTCTCCACCTACCGAGTATTTGATATGGAGTCAATTTTTACAAGGAGAAAGAGTACCATGGGTTGCACCTTTTGGAGAACAAGGTCGGGTTTTTCAAAGTGCTAAAAAACACTATTCATTTTTCAACGTGGTGGAAAACGCTCCCGCTTTCAATCGCATTGGAAAAAATCAACCCATATCCACCGACAAGTAGTTGATGTGGATTCAATTTTTACAAAAGAAGTTAAATCACCGCGAGTTGCGTCTTTTGGAGAACGTGGTCACATTTTTCAAAGTGTTGAAAAAAACCATGCATTTTTTAACGTGGTATAAAATGCACACCACTTTCCACCGCATTGGAAAAATTCTACCCTTATCCATGTGATAAGTAGTTTATATGGAGTCAATGTTTACAACAAAAAAGAAAAACACCACGGGTTGCGCCTTTTAGAGAATGTGATCACATTTTTCAAAGTGTTGAAAAACATCGTGCATTTTTCAACGTGGCGGAAAACGCACCCATTTTTCCATCACTTTGGAAAAATTGAACCCTTCTCCACCTGACAAGTAGTTGATGTGGAGTCAATGTTTACAACAAGGATGAAGAGCACCACGGGTTGCACCTTTTTTGAGAACAGGTCAGGTTTTTCAAAGTGCTAAAAAACACCATGCATTTTTCAACGTGGCGGAAAACGCACCCATTTTTCCATCACTTTGGAAAAATTGAACCCTTACCCACCTAAAAATTAGTTGATGTGGAGTCAACATTTACAACACGGAGAAATAGCACCACGGGTTGCGCCTTTTGGAGAACGGGGTCGGGATTTTAAAAGTGTTGAAAAACACCGTGCATTTTTCAACGTGGTGGAAAACACACCCCACTTTCCATTGCATTGAAAAAATTCAACCTAGATCCACATTATAAGTAGTTGATGTGCTATCAATGTTTACAACAAGAAGGAAAAGCACCACGGGTTGTGCCTTTTGGAGAACGGGATCACGTTTTTCAAAGTACTTAAAAACACCGTGCATTTTTCAACATGGTGGAAAATGCACCCCATTTTCCATCGCATTGGAAAAACTCAACCCATATCAACCTGACAAGTAGTTGATGTGGAGTTAATGTTTACAACAAGAAGGAAAAGCACCGCGGGTTGCACTTTTTGAGAACGGGTCACATTTTTAAAGTATTAAAAACATCGTGCATTTTTCAACATGGCGGAAATCGCACCTATTTTTCCATCGCTTTGGAAAAATTGAACCCTTCTCCACCTGACAAGTAGTTCATTTGGATGCAATTTTTACAACAAGGAGGAAGAGCACCATGGGTTGTGCGTTTTGGAGAACGGGAGGTCGAGGTTTTCAAAGTCTTTGAAAAACACTGCATTTTTTAACATGGTTGAAAATGAACCCTACTTTCCATCACATTAAAAATTCAACCCATACCAACCTGATAAGTAGTGTATGTGGATTAAATGTTTAAAACAAGAAGGAAAAGCACCAAGGGTTATGCCTTTTGGAGAATGTGATTGTGTATTTCAAAGTTCGAAAAACACTTTGTGCATTTTTTAACGTGGTGGAAAACGCACCCCATTTTTCATCGCATTCAAAAAAAAACCCCTATCCACCTAACAAGTAATTTATGTGGAGTCAATGTTTATAACAAGAAGGAAAAGCACCACGGGTTGCATCTTTTATAGATCATGATCACATTTTTCAAAGTCTTGAAAAACACCATGCATTTTTCAACGTGGTGGAAAATGCACCCCTTTTTCAATCACTTTGGAAACATTGAAATCTTCCCACCTAACAAGTAGTTGATATGGATTCAATGTTTACAACAAGGAGGAAGAGCACCACGGGTTGCGCCTTTTGTTTGACGGGTCGGGTTTTTCAAAGTGGTGAAAAACACCGTGCATTTTTCAACGTGGTAGAAAATGCACCCCACTTTCCATCGCATTGGAAAAATTCAACCCATATCCACCTAACAAGTAGTTGATGTGGATTCAATGTTTACAATAAGAAGGAAAATCCCCGTGGGTTGTGCCTTTTGGAGAATGGGGTCGCATTTTTAAAGTCCTGAAAAACACCATGCGATTTTCAATGTGGTGTAAAACGCACCCCTATTTCCATCGCATTGGAAAAATTCAACCCTTATCAACCCGATACGTAGTTGATATGGATTCAATGTTTACAACAAGAAGTAAAAGCACTTTGCGGGTTGCATCTTTTAGAGAACATGATAACGTTTTTCAAAGTGCTAAAAACTCCGTGCCTTTTTAAGCTTGGTGGAAAATGCACCTCATTTTCCATCGCATTTGATAAAATCAACCCATATCCACCTAACAAGTAGTTTATTTGGAGTCAATGTTTATAACAAGGAGGAAGAGCACCACGGGTTGCACCTTTTGGAGAACGGGGTCGGGTTTTCAAAGTGCTGAAAAACACCATGCATTTTTCAACGTGGTGGAAAATGCACCCCATTTTCCATTGCATTGGAAAAATTCAACCCATATTCACCTAATAATTATTTGATGTGGAGTCAATGTTTACAATAAGAAGGAAAAGCACCGTGGGTTGCACCTTTTGGAGAATGTGATCAAATTTTTCAAAGTGTTGAATAACACGTATGCTTTTTCAACATGGTGGAAAACACACCCCATTTTCCATCGCATTGGAAAAAATAGACCCATATCCACCTAACAAGTAGTTGATGTGGAGTCAATGTTTACAACAAGAAGGAGAAGCATTGTAAGTTGACCCTTTTGGAGAATGGGGTCGCATTTTTCAAATAGCTAAAAACACCATTCATTTTTCAACGTGCTTTAGAAAACACACCCCACTTTCCATCACATTGGTAAAATTGAACCCTTCTCCACCTGCCAAGTAGTTGATGTGGAGTCAACTTTTACAAGGAGGAAGAGTACCACAGGTTGCGCCTTTTGGAGAATGGGGTTGGGTTTTTCAAAGTGCTGAAAAACACTATTCATTTTTCAACATGGTGGAAAATACTCCCCACTTTCGATCGCATTGGAAAAATTCAACCCGTATCCACCTGGCAAGTAGTTGATGTGGATTCAATGTTTACAACAAGAAGAAAAATCGCTGTGGTTTGTGTCTTTTGGAGAACAAGGTCACGTTTTCAAAGTGCCAAAAACACCATGCTTTTCTCAACATGGTGTAAAATGCACCCCACTTTCCATCGCATTAAAAAAATTCTAACCATATCCACATGATAAGTAGTTGATATGGAGTCAATGGTTACAACAAGAAAGAAAAGCACCACGGGTTGCACCTTTTGGAGAACATGATTGCATTTTTCAAAGTGTTAAAAATACCGTGCATTTTTCAACGTGGTGGAAAACGCACCCATTTTTCCATCACTTTGGAAAAATTGAACCCTTCTCCACCTGACAAGTAGTTTATGTGGATTCAATGTTTACAACAAGGAGGAAGAGCACCACGGGTTGCACCTTTTGGAGAACAGGTCGGGGTTTTGAAACTGCTAAAAAACACCGTGTGTTTTTAAATGTGGTGGAAAACGCATTAAAACTTTCATCGCACCGAAAACCTCAACTCCTCTCCACCCGAAAATTAGTTGATGTGGAGTCAATGTTTACAAACAAGAAGGAAAAGCACCGTGGGTTTGCACCTTTTGGAGAACGTGATCACGTTTTTCAAAGTGCTAAAAAATACTGTGCATTTTTCAACGTGGTGGAAAATGCACCCCATTTTCCATCGCTTTGGAAAAACTCAACCCATATCCACCTAAAAAGTAGTTTATGTGGAGTCAATGTTTGACAAATGAAGGAAAAGCAAAGTGGGTTACGCCTTTTTGGAGAACAGGGTTACGTTTTTTCAAAGTGTTGAAAAACACTATTCATTTTTCAAAGTGGCAGAAAACACACCTCTTTTTCCATCGCTTTGGAAAAATTGAACCATTCTCCACCTGACAAGTAGTTGATGTGGAGTCAATGTTTACAACAAGAAGGAAGAGCACCATAGGTTACGCCTTTTAGAGAATGGGGTCGGGTTTTTCAAAGTGCTAAAAACACCGTGTGTTTTTCAACATGGTGGAAAATGCACCCCACTTTCCATCGCATTGAAAAATTCAACCCATATCCACCTGATAAGTAGTTTATGTGGAGTCAATGTTTACAATAAGAAGGAAAAGCACTGCGGGTTGCACCTTTGGAGAACATGATCACATTTTTAAAGTCTGAAAAACATTGTATGTGTTTTAACATGGTGGAAAATGCACCCCATTTTCCATTGCATTGGAAAAACTCAACCCATATCCACCTGACAAGTAGTTGATGTGGAGTTAATGTTTACAACAAGGAAGAGCACTGCGGGTTGTGCCTTTTGGAGAATGGGGTCATGTTTTTCAAAGTGCTAAAAACACTGTGTGTTTTTCAATGTGGTGGAAAATGCACCCCACTTTCCATCACTTTGGAAAAATTGAACCCTTTTCCACCTGACAAGTAGTTGATGTGGATTCAATGTTTACAACAAGGAGGAAGAGCACCATAGGTTGCACCTTTTGGAGAACGGGGTCGTGTTTTTCAAAGTGTTGAAAAACACCATGTGTTTTTCAATGTGGTAGAAAATGCACCCCACTTTCCATCACATTGGAAAAATTCAACCCATATCCACTTGATAAGTAGTTTATGTGGAGTCAATGTTTACAATAAGAAGGAAAAGCACCGTGGGTTGTGCCTTTTGGAGAACGTGATCACATTTTTCAAAGTGCTGAAAAACACGTGTGTTTTTCAACATGGTGGAAAACGCACCCCATTTTCCATTGCATTGGAAAAACTCAACCCATATCCACCTGACAAGTAGTTGATGTGGATTCAATGTTTACAACAAGAAGGAAAAGCACCACGGGTTGCACATTTTGGAGAACGGGGTTACGTTTTTAAAAGTGCTAAAAAACATTATTTGTTTTTCAATGTGTTCTAAAAGGCACTCTACTTTCTATCACATTGGAAAAATTGAACCCTTCTCCACCTGACAAGTATTTTATGTGGATTCGATGTTTGCAACAAGGAGGAAGAGCACCATGGGTTGCGCCTTTTGGAGAACGTGGTCAGGTTTTTCAAAGTGTTGAAAAACATCGTGTGTTTTTCAATGTGGTGGAAAACGCACCCCACTTTCCATCGCATTGGAAAAATTCAACCCATATCCACCGATAAGTAATTGATTTGGATTCAATGTTTACAACAAGAAGAAAAACAACATGGGTTGCACCTTTTGGAGAACGTGATCACGTTTTTCAAAGTATATAAAAACACCGTGTGAGTTTTCAACGTGGTGGAAAATGAACCCCTTTTTCCATCGCTTTGGAAAATTTGAACCCATATTCACCGATAAGTAGTTGATGTGGAGTCAATGTTTACAACAAGAAGTAAAATCACCACGAGTTGTGACTTTTAGAGAAGGGTGTCACGTTTTTCAAAGATCGAAAAACACCATGTGCATTTTTCAACGTGTTGCAAAATGCACCCCACTTTCTATTCCTTTGGAAAAGTTAAACCCATATCCACGACAAGTATCTTATATGGAGTCATTTTTTATAACAAGGAGGAAGATTACCAGGTAGCACCTTTTTGAAAATGTGATCTCATTTTTCAAAGTATTGAAAAAAGCATGTGCATTTTTCAACGTGGTGGAAAACGCACCCCATTTTCGATCACATTTTTTAAAATACTCTAAAAACAGTCAAAGAGTATGTCAATTTTACACGTTCTATATTTATATATTTATTAAATAGAATGCAATGTACAATCTCATATACATGAATTGGCAATGTTTACAATTATAATTTAGGCCCACTCAACATGCCATACATTTACTTTCCAAAGCTCAACCTGCTCATTCTGTAAGATACACCATTTGCATATCCGTTGCATCTGCAACACAATGAATTAAATATTAGACAAGGTATCAAAGGATTTTTACCTTACATATAGTAAATAAATGTTATGATATTAAGGACATTCAATACACACCTTGCACAGATGCTAAATTGCTGAAAGATAAGTGGCGGTAGGGAGATGTTTCAGCTGCATTTGAACCACCTACAAAATAAATGATCAATATGTTAGTCTTCACCTCCACAATTAAAATTTCTTGTGAATAGTTCACACTAATAGTTCAATGTTTTAACCTGTATGTTCCATTTGTGTGGTTTGTCTCCTCTTTGCATGATTGCCGTTGGGAAATTGGAAGCATTCGTAGTCTTCAGCGTGATTGTTCAAATCTTCTACAATGACTGGCCTCTTACTCACACTAAACCATGGACGCATGCGGGTGGTGGCAATCTCATTGACATCTCCTTTGAAAGCAACATCCAACATATTTGATGCTTCTAGGTCTCTCCTAAACCTTTGAACACATTCAAAGAATGTTTTTTCTGTTCATCTGTACTCAGTCATGTATCGAGACTGACTTCAAGAATTCTTTGGATGTGTGTTCCATAAAATCTGAATCACTTTCTATCATCAAACCACCAGCCCCAATTATTTTAGGAGTTCCTGTGACGTATAAGACATTATAGAAAATTATTTATTTATACACTAGGTTTTTCAATATCATTGTACACATGAATACACAATGCCACCTAATCATAAATATGCATGATGAACATTATCATTGGCATCGATTAATTGATTGAAGGCATTAACAACTAACCATCAACTATCAGTGAGTGTCGAGGTGGCGAGGAGGGGCCATCCCATAACATGCCATTGTTTACAATGCTTGTGCATAGGTTTCGTGAGAACAGCATAGGTATTGGCTGCTTCACGAGAAATGAAAACAATTTCAACACGATGCTTTTTTCGTTACAACTTATTCTTAGCAATCTATATGACTACTTGCCACATACGATGACATTAAATTACCTTCAACTTCTGATGTTGGATACGACGAAGAGGGGCCGTGTTGGAATGTGTCTTCATTTACCCTGCTTGTCTCCCCATAAGTATTGCCTCCTGCACGTGAAATGAAAAGAAATTCAACATGATGCTTATTTCGTTACGACTTATACTTAGCAATCTACATTGGTAACATATGATGGCATTGAATTACATATTTCCGGTGCTTGATATGATGACATCGACACATATTGCTTGCAAAAATCTAACATCTTCAACACGTGCTTACATTTCTTTCCTCGATAGCCAAAGCACATTTTCATACAACAAGGCCCACCATTTCCTTACCAAATAACATGTGCTTCAAGTTGTTAGCACAATTGATTGCAATCGTGCATAATTGCAAGGAAATCAGTATCGGGAATACTCTTTGCACCCCTTTATCCATCGCTTTGGAAAATTATATGTCTCTTTCCTCCGCATGCCATAAGTTCATGCTCATGGCATCATCGACATGCTTTTGAGACCTTCTGTAGTGAACTCTTTTCCACGCATTCACCACGTCCTTTCTTGTCATGTATTCATCCCTCCTACTTGATATACCCACGTTTGATGGATCCTCTATATATTTATCGTACACCATGTCCACGGTGACTCCCATTAACAAAAGACTCTCGATATAAGTTTTGCATTCATTTGATAAGTACGGGGCAACATTCAAATGAGGATCATTAATGGTATTTTCATTCCTCCCATGACAACACTCACCATTTACATCATAATGAAACAAATGGTTGTATAATATTATGGCCGTTGTCGGTCTCCCATAAAAAACCTTCACATTGAAATGACATTGGAAACCCCTTTTAATTATACACCTACTCACTTTGTCACTTGTTACATGACTTATTTATATTGTCATCTAGACCATACGAACACCAATTTACATTAAAAATGGTAACATCAAATGTCATACAACTATTTACAAAAAGAACGTACAAAAAAATTGTAAGTGAATTTCCAAACCTAGAATATGACTTGGTTGTATGCGGTTTTGGATTTTCTATATTTTTGGCATGTGATTTGTGTGGGTGAAAACAGTCTCGAATATTTCGTTAGAATCTTCCCCCTTTAGAAATGCATGTAGTCCGGGAGTAGTATGGCAGCACAAATTTCGATGTTCGGCTCATCCCCTATTGGTGTCTATTATAGGTCATCATATGAAAAATGAATCTTTTCCTCTATAATCTCTTAGACAGAAGATCGATCATGCTCTGCCATTTGGGCCTCCTTCCCATCCTAAAAATTATTACATGCAGTTTTGTATCGTTAATGAAATAATTATTTCATACTTACAAAAATAAATTTTGACTTGTGATTCATCATCATCAACATGAATACCATCTTAAAACATTGGAAGCATTCTATTTTTTGTCTAATTCAAAATCCACATGTATAAAAAACAATATTGAAATGCAAGGAAAACAACAATTTATAGGTATCGCCATTGCTTCTAGTGCACAAGCATATCACAATATGGTCATCTATAATGTGACAAAGAATGCAACATAATAAATATAATGAGACAAAGACTAGTTACAAAATTAATATTATGTCAAATACACTTATTCAATGTGGAGAGAAACTTCCATATAAAATATTATTACATTTAGCTAAAAACAATAAAAACTATCGAAACAAGAACATGTTTATTTAAAACAAAAGTTACAAATAAAAAAATTAAAATATTAATAAAATATTTAAAGAATATACATACATTTATGCATACCAAAACACAATAATTAAACAACAATAAAATAATAATTATCGCAACACCCACATACCATTCTTTTTCAAAAAATTGAACTCTACAAACTAAAATTGAGGAATAAAGATAATTCAAAATTTTCACACCTAATCATAAATAGGCATGATGAACATTATCATTGGCACTTTTATTTGAATATAAGAATTGGTGCTAAAAATTTGTGAATCGTAATAAAAATTATTTGCTATATATTTTGAACAACTAGTATTCATTGGCATATTGAACTATCTATAATATACATATAATTTATAAATTGTTAATAAATTGATGACTATTTTTAGGAACTCTTGCAATTTTCAAACTTTTTATGTGAACACGCTTCATATACGAAATGAAAACAATTTCAACACGGAAGCTCGTATTTTTGTATCTCTTCGTTTTACAAATAGGATCGGGAGAAATTAGGCTCATGGTATTCATATTCATGGCACAAAAGAGTAACTAGTACAAAACAAAAATATACAATTAACATTAGTACGATACATGTCAAATCAAAAATACTTCATCCAATATGATAAAATAATCACAATATCCATGACAAATTCAAGTATCAAAAAATGCCAACAGCTATCCTTCACTCAAGATGCACCCTTCCATAATATCATAACCGTCCATTGCAAAAGGGAAGGTTATGATATTACGAGAGGGTGCATTTCTTAGTGGAGGGTTGGTGGGTGACTTTAAAAACCTCTTCTCAAGAACATATACCACCAAACTATCAATGAATCCTAAAAGGGGCAAGACCCTTCATCACGCAACGATAGTTGGGTGTATCAATGTGGCATCCTAAGGGGCAAGCCCCTTCAACACACACTAATTCCTGTTTTTGTAGAGGCACTTGTCCCCATATGCCAAATTGAGAGTTAGAGTATGATATCACATAATTTTTATATCTTCAACTTTCATTAAACATTCACAACATTACAATTACCAATATTTAACAACTAATAAAAAATATATATATACAAATGAGTTCCACATTTGCAATATTTACAACTATAATGCATCCAAGAAATCAAACTTTTCCTAATGTATTTAATTAATAAAAACTAAGAGCAATGATGTCTTTTATTTCTTCCCTTTGTACCATTTACTATAATACTCTACATTTGACAAATTGAAGTGGAAAAAGATCAGACCATATAAGGTTTTGAGGAAATTTACAACCAACACATATGAGATAGTGTTTCCTTATGGGATAGTTATATCACTTATCTTCCATGTTGTGGATTTGTACCCATACACCGAGGGAAAAACAAACATAGAATGATAGTGCAATCTCTAAAGAGTTGGATTGGAGACAATGATTGCTTGAGAAAGTGTGTGAGGAGAATGAATAAGATATTGAAACCATTGTAAGAAGACGTGTAGAAGGGAATACCAGGAGTATCTAGATAAGTGGAAAGGAAGGTAAGTTGAAGGTGTAACATGGTTAAGTGTATACAAACCTGCTAAACATAAAGGATCTATTGAAGACCTCATGGAATACACGAGGAAGATTTCATGGTTCATTTCTCTTACCTAAGTTGTATGATGTAGGAGCATTAGAATGTGCAAGCAATGCACATCACCCAAAAACTTAGGGACAAGTGTTTTATGCAACATTGTGCATGCACAATGTAGTGTCATAGAATAAAGACTTTTGTTCTTATAAATAGTAGTCATCTTGCATAAAGGTTGGAGTTACTCCCTAGGTGTAGAAGTGTTGAAGCATGGCACAAAGGTCAAGCTTGTGCATCATAATGGGAGTATTATGCACTTACAACATCTTACAAAATGGGGCATGCAATGGGTTAGAAAGGCTTAAGTGCAACTTTGGTTACTTGCACAAACTTGAGCAGATATGAGATGAAGTGACATGTAAGTGTCATATTTTGTGTTGGTTAAATGTCGTATGTCACACAAGGAAGACCATGATGGTTGAGAACACACAACGATCAAAATGTGATGAGTCACATCCAAATAGTTAAGAGGATTAAGAAGGTGACCCACTTCAACTGTTGTAGTTACTTCTTGTGCCTATAAATATGATGGTTGGAGTTATTGAAGGGGTTGGTAGCCAAAGTAAGAACATATGAGCATGCACAATGTAGTGTCTTGGAATAAAGACTTTTGATCCTATAAGTAGTAGTCATCTTGCATAAAGGTTGGAGTTGCACCCTAGGTGCAGAAGTGTTGAAGCATGGCACAAAGGTAAAGCTTGTGCAACAAAATAAGAGTATTATGCACTCACAAGATCTTGCAAGATGGCGCATGCAATTGGTTAGAAAGGTTTGCATGCAACTTTGGTTACTTGCACACACTTGAGAATATAGGAGATGAAGTGAATTGCAAGTGTTGTATTTTGTGTCGGTTAAGTGTCATATGTCACACATGGAAGATCGTGATGGTTGAGAACACATAACGATCAAATTGTGATGATTCACAACCAAATAGTTAGAGGATTAAATAGGTGAACTACTTCAACTACTGCAGCTAGTTCTTGCGCCTATATATATGATGGTTGGAGTTATTGAAGGGGTTGGTAGCCAAAGTAAGAATATATAGAGTTGAACCTGAGAGAAGACTTCTAGTTGGTGCAACAAGTGTAAAAATAATTGACCATTATTAGTTCACATAGAGTCGTGCAAACCCTGTATGACTAGGGTAGAAGCATTGTGTTTGAACATACCATTCAAGATCCTTGTAATATTTGAATTTCAAGATTGTAATTAAAAATCCATGTTATATGTCTATAACTGAATTTCCTCCATTGAATAAAATTTGTGTTTGGAGTTTTGTGCTATAGTTGAAATATTGCATTGTCCATGTAGTCTGAGTATTAGCACACGAGTATTATGGGTTGTATGGTCAAAAAAATTCCTTCATTGGACTCTCACAACTAAATCACAATGTCTCTAGCTAATAATAAATCTTGGGTTGGATGAAATGATGGCAATAATATTAAGCATTGTTATTGCAAGAACATCTCTAGCTAATACATCCCAAGTTGGATGGAGTCATAGCAATAATAGTCATATTGATGTTGGCCTTTTTTGGCAATCCTTCATTTAAGTATACGAACCAAGAAATAAGAGACCCCTACATAAGAAATTGGATAACAAAGTTGAGGACAGTGGTAAATAAATTAGATGTTATTGCATGTTGTCATTTTGTATCTGTGGAGAATTTAATTTCAGTTTATAACATGTCTCATTCATTCTCACGTTTTCCTTATTCCTATATATTACAATCACATTGATTTTTCTGTAACTAATTTTCTTAGACTGCACATTGGTTGTTACAATCCCATATCAAAACACACAAAAAAAAAATTTCTCTTGTAAAAGACTCAACTCTTACTTGTTAGGGTTCGAGAATTGTTTTACACTGATTTGCATTTCCTTAGCCGCCGCAGGGAGATTTGAATGGAGTCACTTTGGGAAGGGAAGAAGTGGCTAATGGACATCAGGGAAGTAGGCGAGAAGCTTAGCCAACTATTCATTTGTGGTGTGATGTACTTTTCTTGGTGTAATCCACTATACTATAGAAATAAGGATATTTGTTGTGTAGCAGAGGGGTCCACCCATGACAGAAAAATAAAATAAGTTAACCTTAGCAGGATTCATGGCGGAGACAACTACGGCAAAAAAGGAAAAATGTAATAAATAATTTAGATAGAGTAGTTGCTTTGTACTTATTTCCGTAGATCTCCTAGATCTCTAATGGCAATCCCCTCACATAGGAGACCAGTGAGTGAGTGGGCGGTGATTTTGATGGTGATGGGACCTCCTCCATCACTAGGAAAAATGCCCACATCATGGCACATGGCATGTGGGATGATAGGCATGGCCACAAAATGCACATACATGAGTGCATTTTCATTGAGGGTATCCTTCTCCGCTTGGATTTGAGGGTTTTTCCATATTTGTAATGTTGAAATCTAACCCAATTCTATTCAATGACTAGATAATCAAAATTAGAATTAAACATAATATCATATTCTAGTAAATGAGAAGGGATAAAAAGTTCCATTGAATTCATTTTCAAGTTGGTAGTCATATAAATTTATTTTAGATTGGATATTATAACTGGAATAATCACTTGGATATGTAGAAAAATGATCCCTACTCATGAACTGATGAAGGACATAGATCTAGTCAAGGGATGGTATCCCTCATCATCTTGGGAGGAAGGAAACTTAGACCTTAAGCCACCCATGTAAATACAAATTAAGAAAATCAGTATCGAATATACATGAAGATAAATACATTTAATATTCAAGGGTTTAAATATTTAATTTTTGGCATTAGGTTCTATACATATCTTAAATTGATCAACCTAATATTGATATTATAACCCCAAACAATACTACATAAAGGTTAAATTACAAGGAGGTAGGAAAAATATTAGAATAAGTGTAATGGAAATATAAGTGGGATCCTAGGGTATTCTATGTAATTATGAGGGTGATAAAACTTATGATTTAAAGTGGTAGTAAAAAGGTACTAAGAGGATAATAAGGAAGGTAAGAAAATATGTAGTAGAAATCCATTAAGGGGATACACCAAAAGGTTAGAGATATATATTAGAAAAACCTAGCGAAATGTTAGACACACAAAAATCCTCATTTACTAAACATCCGACCATAGTACTTTTATACCATCAATCATAGTTCTATTTTTTCTAATGTATTCAAAGAAATAGTTGTCTTTATTGTGAAATAAACCTAGGTATACGTAGTTCTAGATCATTAACAATTATTGAATAAAATAGTAATCTCTCACAAATGATCTAGTTTTTTGGACCACACATGTAAATTAGTTTTCACTAATTAAAAAATAAAGATTTTCCTTTTATACCTTGTTGGAAAATCATCCTATGTTATTTCATATTACATAACCATTTCATTCAACATAATCATTCTTAAAAGTAAGAAGACATTTCATAAATCTTATACATTGGCGCACTTTTTTTTATTTAAGTTCCTAATGCATTTAAACAATTACATTAATCTTGTATAGGCTTTCCACTACATTTTTTCATATCACTTTGTAGTGATCTTACATATCCTTGTTCAAGTGTGAATTCAATTATAGATCACATCCCCCATGTTTTTCCTTGTTCCTAAAAACAAATAGCAAGCTAACTAGTTTTACATCATATGTACTCTTTGTCTCATGCTAAATATAGATTATTAAATTATATTTCTTGTCATTCTAGATAATTGCTAGAGAAATTATCCCATGAAATTCCCTTTTTATAGATAAAAATTACACAAAGCATTATATAAATTCTAGGTAATCTTGATTGGATTAGTCTACTCAAAAATTAGTTAAAGTTCTTCAAAATTAAATGAAGGATGGTCTTAATGGATGTTATTAATTTAGGGAAGATTTGAATATCTTTGATATATATTTACTAAAGCAGTTGTTCAGAATTCCAAGTTGGTAAATGATTGTGATTTATTTGTGTTTATATAACTCCATGTGATATAATTTTTCTTTCAATCTCACTATGAAGTTGATATAAGATAAACATAATAAAATATAATCATTAAAATGTTCTCCATAGAGCCACCAGGTAGGACAAAACCATAATACACTTCTGGTTATACTAGAAGGTGGTGTCCATGAGAACCAAATGCTAAAATTCAAGATATGGACAAGTTTGACATGATATAATGGATGTTCCTAAGTAACTAATTAATTATTCTTCACATTGATATTTTTCCTTGATGATGCCCCTTTTTGGCATATCTTGACATATGGTTTTCATTCTTTGGTTTGCTCCAAGATCCAAATCATTAAAAATAATGTTGGGTTCTAAAATCCTTTGTAAATTATATGAGTTGTGTGGGTGAGTGGTTGAGAAATAACTCATAATTTAGTGTTGAACTAGGAGATCTAGGTTTTCCATCCTATTTTTCTATAAACCCTACAATTGCATCCTATTTTTCTATAAACCCTAGAATATTCTTAAAAATAGATTTAATATTTGAGTTATACCATGTAAATCGATCTTATTTCTAGATCTAGGTTTTCTATAATTTTATATTATAGGTCCTTAACTCTTTCCTAAAGTTTAGAATTTTAATTTTATCCTAGTTTTTTACTGATTCAACTAGAAAAACAATATTTAATGATTTAACATACATATCAAAACAAAATTAAATTTCAAGTATTATAAATTATATACTAATGCATGCTTTTTCAAGAATATTTTTTAAACCTTCTCTTCCTCATTTTCATTTCTCCTAAAAATTGATTTTCTAGCATGTTTTTCTTGTAACTCTACCTCATTATAATTTTTCTTGTTATTATTCTTGTTTTTCATGATTCCTCCACTTCATCATTTTCACACCGCACATAAATTGCTATTTGAAACTAAGAATAAATTTAAAACAACAATGTACTTAAACTCTTATTAAATAGAAATTTTAATAGATTAGATTGTATTTAATTAGTGGATTTTCTAAGTTTAATATTTTTATTTCTAATTTCAATTTAATTTTTTTCTAATATATAATTATTAAATATTTATAGTCTATTTTTATATATTTAACTTTAACTATACCTATATATGGTTTAAAAGTTAATTTGATAATATACCTATGTTAATAATAAAACACATCTTATCTATTTTTATTTTTAGAAAAAAATCAATAGATTAAAAAATAACATTATTATTCATTAAATATAATAAAATCTAAAAATAAAATAAAATTAAAAAATATATTGAAAACTATATCTTAGAAAAAAATAATTAAAAATGATGCTTTAATAATAAAATCATTAAAAGTATTGTTAAAAATTAAAATTTAGTTCTATGTTTGGGTGGCAGAGAGTGTTGCGGGAAGGGTATTTAGGGTGTTCACACGAAGGGGGTTCTCTTAAACCCCCTTGGGCGAACACCACTTTGGTCGAACACCCTTACATGGAGCCCATGTGGGATGTTTTCAACCATAATCTATTTGTAGGATACTTATAGGATCAAAAGTGCCACATAGATGTCTCGTATTTAGATTAAATCGATTAACTAAATTACCAAAATGTATACTTACATAAAAAAATTAATAATCTATCTAAAAATAGAATTTTGGTTTTTTAAAAATATGTTTTACTAATTTTTTTAAATTATTTCCAAAGTATGGTATTTTGAGAAAATTACCACTACACATTCGTCACAATATGGAAAATAGTAAAATATACCCAAACTATTTTAATAAATTAAATTTACTTTTTGAAGTCTTTTTCATAATTACAAAAAGACAATTTCGATAGAAATATGAAAATATATTGTCTTAAAAATACATACGTCCCTGAATCCACACAAAAAAAAAAGTCACATAGTTGATATTGGAGTATGGAATGCATACCTAAAATTTCATGGTGAATTAGTAAATTTTTACCGCAAGACCCCAACCCTGTTTCACTCTACTATAAAATAAGAAACTATCTTTGAAAAAAAAATAAGAAAAACAAAAGGAAAATTTTAGTGGCTAATATTACTAATATGGATAAAAGTAGTAATTATGGAATATGAATTTGACTTTTTATGACCATGGCGGTGACCACGTTTCCTGAAAAATTCCACGAATAATAATTTGTCCGATGTGACTATTCAATAGATCTCCAATCCCAACATACAATTTTTTTGAATCGCCGCATGATAGATGGGTCATGGTTTTAAAATTTCTCGGATTGCAAGAAATCTATGGAACCTTCCTGTTCATTTGGTCTCATTCACCGACATGTTTATAAAATTTTATTAAATTTGATAAAATTCAACATATATATAGAGACACACACACAATAACACACACACACACAAACACACACACACACACACACACACACACACACACACACACACACACACACACACACACACACACACACACACACACGAAGCGCACGTGCATGCACGCATGCATGTAGAGAGATAGATTAGAAGTTGTTAAACATTTAGAAGAAACATAAAATTTAAAACACTCGCTAACTACCTAGGACGATGCTAAAACTTTTGATAAGCCTCATCACATGAAGACCATCCAAGTGTCACCCATTCTAGGAACATGAGTGTAAAGGTATGGAAAAGGATCCCCAATGCCTAAAATTAAATATGTGGTGGACATGTGATGGGATTCTAGGAATCCTGAAGGAAAATGTATTATGTGGACTCCAAGCCCATGAAATAAACCAATTCAAAAAAGTTCTTGGTTCCCGATTAGATGAGACAGAGGCACTCATGGGAACAACTTGTAGACCTTCGTTTCGACTTAAAATGCATTTTATTCATAAATATCCTTCATGACAAGGAATCAACCTTCATTTTCTACTCCATATAGAATTTCCTTCAAAAAAACATTATATTTCTTTAATGCCACAAATGTAGATTTTAGATAATTCACTAACCTAAGGAATCTGGTTCCAACCATATTCGCCATGATTTATATAAGGTTTTTTCAAGCTAGTTCCTTAAAATTTTCCTCAAAAAATAAAAATACATATGTTTTTAAATAAAACATTACATACATTTTATGCCCAAAACATAACATTTTGTTAGTTCATGTCATTTCATGCATGTGTACAATTTTATGGAAATTTCCTTTATAATTTCAAATGAAGATGAAAATTCATGTTTTTAAATGCACAAAAAATGCAAAAAGGTGGGACACTGATTATGTGCTTTGACTTTGCAACTAAAATTTTGGGAGAAAAAGAAGAAGGTAAAACCCATAGACTAGGGTCATGACCATGTACAAACATTCATGCCCCTACTTTACATTTTGTAACCATGAGGGATAATCTAATGTGTGAAGTTTTGAAGGTTACAAGTGGAGTTTGAATAGGTTTCATGCATTCAAATCTTATAAATTATCGATGAGATGAGTGTGTATGATAAAATACGCTAGAAAGGAGACCTAAATAAGTATTGTATGAGAATGTGTAAATTGTACTTGTTTGAACATGAGAGAAATGTGAGGACTAGCGGTGTTAAATAGTTGATCTAATAAATTTGTGTGTCTACACTACTAGATTCTTGTATGTATACAATGCCAAGATATGAATCCCAAGATTTAGGATTTCCCTTTATTAGATGGGCATAATAAAAACAATTAAATCATAATATTGTTCCTTCTCAGGTCCTCTAGCGAAGATGGTTTGACCACTTCGATTCACATTAAAAACTATAGCAAATCCCTTAATCCCCACTATACACCTAACACTTTAAATACTATTCAACCAAAGCTAGCCAATTTTCATTTGTGCAGATCTGTTATCCAATTTTACCCTTGGGCAAAATTGATGGGAGAAAACCTGTGCGGGAGAAATGGAAAGGTTGGTTCTGTTATACTATAAAATTGACAAGAGAAATTTTGTAGGTAACCATACAAAAATTTCATTTTGGTCCCCTAAAAAGGTCTGTCAACATTCAAAATGTCCTAAAATTCCATTCCAGAAATCAAGTTTTAAGAACTTAGCCATTTTTCAACCTTTTTGAACTGGGTGCAAGAAATGTTGTGTCGACATCATGAAATGTGCGCCCTTAGAAATTCCCTTAGGCATAGCAAATGACATGCTAACATCTTTAAATATGTGCCCTTTTGGCGCTAAAAGTTCCATGTCAACACCTAAAAACATGCGCCAAAAGTTACGCCCCTTTATAACTAGGCGCAAGAAACATGATGTTGGCATATCCAAATGTGTGCTTAACGTGCTGAAGCTATTGTGTCAACTCCCCAACCAAGTTGCACCAAAGGCACATTTATACCCATGTCGACATTTCAAAAAGGTGCGCGCCTCCAGGAAGACAACGAAAAGTTGGTGGTGCAATAAATGCCAAATTTTCTATATATAGGCGCTTAACACCTGTCATTTTCACGATTTGAAAATTGTGAAAAATATTCCTCTACACCAGTCATTTGTCCCTATCACACCTTCATTCCTCTTTTTTAGTTTGTGGATCCCAATGTCATCCTTCATCCTTTATTAAACCAAGTAAGTGGATTTTATCGCTCTTATTTTGTTTTGCGTTTTGTTTCTTGGTTGTTGGTGGTTTTAGGTTTGTTATAAAAAGTTAAAACTAAAATGAATAAACACCCCCCATCATCATTTGAAATCACCTTAGCCCTCCTTCCAAATCTATAAATCGAGAAGGCTCGCCTTGCATAGAATCCCACCAAACCTCTCTCTATCACTTTGCAAAAATGAAAAATTGAGAAAGGCCATGAAAAGAGAGAGAAATCTATATTATCAAGGAAATTCAACATGGTTATCCTTTGGTGCACTATTTTCATATGTTTCCCACCTCACGCATCGCCTTGGCACATTTTCCCCACATGCAATGCTTTCCAAATATGTTCCAAGTATCACCACTTACACATTTCCAAACGGCGCAAGGCACATCCCAACTAGCATCAACATTTTATGTTGACATCTCCAAATTTACACCATTTATAAACCCTTTGGCGCATCAAGCTTCCATGCAGCACATTCCAAAATTGCTCCTTGGGTGTACATTGAAACTACATGCAACATCATCTTTTGCGAGTGCCCAGTTAATGCAATTATCCTTGGTGTTGGCGCATTAGTTCCTAAACACCAACACCGCATGTTGTGTGTTGCAAACCCGCGCCCGCACCTTTCTCCTTGGCGCTAAAACCTCTTGTGCAACACTCTTGAAAAGTGTGCCCTTTATAATCCTTTGGCACAACTTTTCCCCTCTCAACACAGGCACACCTTTTTGCATGTTGACATCTCCAAAAGTGTGCCCACCTTTTAAGCCTCTGCAGTATGTTATGAACTTGCGCCTTGCGCCCTAAGCCTTATCCTTGCTCATTCTTCTTTCTTCAAGCTTTCATTATGAATGAAATGTCGATTGACATGGCTCTTTTGCATTGGATTTCCTTGATCCTTTTATAGAGAAAAAACTATCTTCAAACTCACACATGTCTTCGTCAAGCAAGAGGACAAAAAATTCAAAGGGTAAAGCAAGGTTGATAGAGAAAGAGATGAAATATAAATACCAAAAAGTTAGGATGCCCGACTCACTTACAGAGTGCAGATCTCTACATCGAGACTCGAGTTGGGACACATAGATATGGATGACTTCTCGGGAAAGAACCAAACAAGTTCTGGTAGGGCATTGATGGATAAATTGGTAGGCAATGGGCTATATTTTGCAAAGTAGGTCTTCTAGTAAGTGCATAAACATCGAGTTCATGATGTTGGTGGCCCGTTGTTACAAAAAAAGACACAAGATGTGTCGAAGATAAGGAGGGAAAGGTGATCATCAACCTCACTACCCACCATTTTTAAATAACATTAGGCATTCCTCACCATAGCCAAGATGACGTTGCAATAAGCCACAAAGAATGCTTAAAGACATGGACCGACAATGAAGACAATTGTATGCAGATGATGAACGAGGTCTACCTAAAAAACAAGAAGGTAGTGAGTAGATGGCCTCAAGTCATCCATCACAGAGAATTCAACGAGGAATTGAGTGATACTGTCACCTTCCTCAGCAGAGTATTTGGGCTTCCTGATTCCCACTACTTTCACAAATGGATGCCTGTATTTAGAGACCATGAGTAAGAATTTTCTTGATCAACGCTTCTACTGGGGAAATTATAAGTGATACTATCTTGGAGCAACTCCAACATGTTTCAATAACTTGGAAGTTCCATATGAATTCCTATGTTGTATATGCAACCGCATCGAGATAGATAGTTCCTGTGTATAATTCAAAGTGGGGTATGGCCCTGTGTAAAAATTTATGAGTACCTCCACGGAGCTAAGGCTCAAGAAAATATCTTCTAGTTCAATAAAATCAATGATGCATTCTTCTATGAGGTGATCTACCTATTAAGGCCGAACATGAGATACGGTCGGACCAAAGCACGAGCGTGATCACTGTCTCAAGCAATGGGGGGATTTGTTTACAAAATTCCCCATCTTCACATATCTCGTGGCTGCCAACTTTTCAGGGGAGCCAACAAATTTACCAAGGTATGCGGGACCAAGTGATTCTTCCGGAGCTATCAAGATAGCTAATTACATATCACGAAAGGTTTATAAAAATGAAGAAACTCCCCCTCACGGTTGGTAGATACACATGCACCTCAATAGGTAAAGTGCGAGAAATGTATGCCGAGCTAGAATTTCTGAACTTATTGCAAGATTTCTGGCAAGGCCAACATTCAACTATCGGAGTTCCTTCCCAAGGAAAAGATCGATCCCATCCATGTCCCAGAGATCGAGGACATATGGATCGACGTGAATCATGAAATTGAAATCAGGAAAAGGATCACTCCCAATTGGCTTTGGTAGAGATCATACACTATGGAGTTGCCATCATCCCAAAAGATTTCCAAGAAACTGATCAAGAAATTGATCAGGTTTACCTTGACACGGATGGGGATGATTGGCCATTTGTAAGTATCGACAGAACTAAAGCACCCAATACCATAGAAGAAAGGGTCAAATCCAAGTTGTAATGCACTGAGCATTGGTGCAAAAGAAATGGTCTCATCTACCTTGGAGTGGATTTCACTACTTCTCCCTTAGAAGGGCACCTCTAAGGCCGTAAAATTTTCCTAAGAGCAAAGGAAAAGATAAAGTTGGAGAGCCGAGAGAGCATGATGAAGCTCCTAAAATCCTCCTCCTTCTACTTCAGAGCAAATAGTGGACTTAGTGTCCCCAAGACAAGAAGAAGCAGCAAGTGTTCCAATGAACACATCCACTCGGGATGTTGACATAACTACAAGTATTGAGGTGACCACCCTTCCTATCTCCGACCCCTTCCTCCTCTTGTTGCTCAGGAAACCACTCCTATGGTTGTATCTTCTCCTCCATCTCCCTCATCTACCATCTTCTCTTCTCTCATAGAGCTTTCCAAAGCATTTCTTCCATCATGTTGCAAATCCCTCGCTCGTTACCATGTCCCTCTCTTCCCCTATGGTGACTCCTAGCCCCCGAGCAACAAAAGACATTGGATACCATGTCGATGCCACCACCAAGTGTATCCACGTTCTTTCCGGGGCCCTTCTATTTCTTCCTCTTTACTCCCGTTTCTTCTTCTTCGTCCAAATTGGCCCCCACTCCCATAAGTCCAAGATGGATCTCTTACCATCTAGGTCAACTCAAAAGAAAGGTCCCGTAGCACCCATGGACTTCTCCGTCATTCCGACAAAGAGACCCAAGAAGCAAAAATTCAATAACTCACTTCTCAAAAAAACCTCAAGAAAAAGGGTCATGGAGATAGCCTACCCAAATCCCATAAAGAAGAAAGAAGATCTGTCTCCTACAAAATTCACGGTGACTCAAGTCGCAATGAGAACGCTCATCATAAAGTCTACAAGGGGAAGCCTTGTCACCTGTGGATGCCCTCTACAAAAATCTACAAGAGGCCAAAGAGGAGAAGAGAGTGCTCAAAGAACAAAATAAACATATCCTCCAAGCTTTGCATAAAATGGAAAAATCTCCCTCAACAATCGCCACGTAACCTTGCTCAGCTCTAGGTCAGAAAATATCAATGAGTATATCAAAATTGTTGAACATGGAACAACTATGTCATCTTGGATTGAGAATATTTTCCAAGATTATTAGGTGATCATTGGAAAATTCACATTGCTATACCAAGATATAATTCAGAAAATGGAGAGCTACAGGCGTAGCAAGTTCCTCTCCGAGGAACTAGATAACGCCAAGTTACAACAAGAAACATTTCAGATGATGGTCAATCTGCTTCAATTTGACGACCTATTAAAGTTTGGCGTTATCGATCACCCGCAGGAACATTACAAATAACTCACTCCTTTAGATTACTGGTGGATCAAATGGAATACATCTTTGAGTGTATTGATAAAATGAAAGATTGAGTCTTGGAGGCAGCTACGAACATGGAGAAAATAGTCTCGAAGATGGATCCCGAGCTACTCAATTTTTCTTATGAGTTGAGAGAAGCAGATGATACATATCAATGCTTCAAAGCTATTTTCTTTCAAGATCAGATGCAATAGGTCACCTTCGATAGAGATCCTATCAAAAACTCTTGACCTTTCGTGACTTCATCGGCTTTTTAATCAATGCAAACAAAGAGTTCATTTGACTTCGCGATAAGCTCAAGATTGAAAAGAAAACTTGTGAAGTCATTCACAACCACTTCAAGGGTCCCGATCCATATCGTCTTCAAGAGATGATCAACAAGTTTGTAGAGTATCGCAGTGCAGTGTGACATCGACTCACGAGCCTCACCGAAACCAAGTTCGAGCGAGAGACGATGATGAATAGCTTCTTCCTCCAATATGATATTCTATTTTTAAAAATATTTAAAAGCATGTTGGCACACACAATGACATCATCCATGTTGAACCATGGGATGTTGTCATCCTAAAACTTTCCCCAAAGTCAATAGTTGACTTTTAGATATTTTGTAGATATTTTGTAAATAATAAATAGTGGTTGGCTTTCTTTCGTCTTCTTCCTCCTTCTCTTTCTATAAATACTTTGAGATACTTTTTGTATTCTAGGTGGACATTTTTGGATGAAAAATAGAAGTGAGTAGAGAAAGACTTTGTGCTTTCTTGTAATAAAAGAAAATATTAATACAAATATTGAGATTTTGTGCTAAATTTATGTGTTATGTGCATTAGATCTCTCTTAAGTTAGATCTGTGTTTCTTTTATGTTAGATCTATCTCTACTTTTGTCATTTTTTCATCAGTATTGCTTTAGTTGTTTATGCGAATAAGTTTGGCTCTGTTTACTACCAGCCCAAAGCATAAACCCTCTGACCTTTCTATTTTGGAATTCGTTTCTTTTCTCCCTTCAAATCTATCCTTCCTCCATTCCTTCTTTCCTACCTTTCTGTTCTTAGTCTGAACTACCCCTACTGGGATGAGATCCCAAACCCCCTGAAGGTAGAATACTGTAAGATTTGCACATTTTATTGCTTGGTAGAATAGAAATAAACTAGTTTCACTTTGTTGTCTCAAAGAGGGGCTTTGCCTACGCACACCGCTGTTGGCCTGTTTATCCATAGATCTCGCCCACCCGACAAATTTTGACCAAAGTTTATTTTAGTGACTCTACGGGGATCGAACCGAGGAAATACTTAAACAATTGTGAAAGTCACTGCCGGATAGAAAATTTCAATCCTTTGTTAAAAATCAATTTTTTTGCAAAAAGTGACCAAAACCAAAAATTTCCTTATACAAATCTATAGATCTGGCCTAGATAGGAGCTTTTAGTTCGAGTTTTCAAAACTTGTAAATTTATGTAGATCTCGAGATTCTAACATTTTCCAATATTTTTAGAACCCTTGCAAATTCAAGTCAAAGATCCAAAATCAGCTTTCTAAAGTCAACCCATGTTTTATCCTTGTTATTTTTGTCAAGAAAACCGCAATCGGTTTTCATTAAAAGGATAAATTTAAATATTTAGAAAAGTACATGCTACTAATTTTTCTAGAAAGATTAGAAAATCGTAAATACAAACAAAAATTATTGTCAATCTGCTCTTCACCGTTGCGAGATCTAAGATGGTACGTACTGGTGCCTAAATAATTTACTCATAGTAGAAGAGCTCGTGGAGAAGTTGATCCAACTTTTGATCTACTTGAAGGCACAATTTCAATATCACACTAGCACGATTTGCATCTCCGAGCTCAAAGCATATCAATCAACCGAAGTGCCTTGCCTCCACAGAAAAGATGGATTTCACAAAGTGCTTTGACATAGACTTACAAAAGTGCCCTTTTACTAAGTTAAACTACACTCCCTTCTCGTGTTCTCTTTCCTAATTTTTGAATGGCACATCTACCTGCATGTGGGGAAATTCCATGGGTGCTCTAGCACTGCCGCACCCGTACACCCCCTCCCTCATGGAAATCACAAGAATTTCTTGAAATTTGATGGGAGTGGAAATCAAATCACGAGATGCACATATTGTTATGTTTATTATGTCATGCAACATTCTCGACGTCACTCATGAAGATGTATCGGTGCGTCTCTTTCTTGAGACCTGCAAGGACTGCGTCGCCAAAATGGTTGCAGCATTTACCGACCCAATTCCATCACCGGTTGGGCCACATTACGAACAACATTTGAAGATAGATACAAACCTTCCGAGGATGCGTTTGCATTGTTATCACAAATTACTCACATGAAGAATAAAGTTAGTGAAACCATGCATGATTTTATCACCAGTTCAATGCACTAATCAGCGTGTGCGCTCACCATGCTACCAACGTTAGAAAATCAAAAGTGTTTCTTTGTGAATGCAATGAGTTCAAAGGTAAGTTTCTTACTTTTGCACAAACAGATACCCACATTGGTCCTTCGCATAAGCTACGACCATTCGAATAGAGGACAATCTTCTTATATCGGTGAGCTAAGATGAGAGCCATCAAAATCAAAGACTCTAACTTCTTCTTAGGCTACCTCATCGATCCATCTTTCCATAAGATAGCAAATGATTTCTCGCACTTAAAAAGCAATTGGCTCAAGCATCACCCACTACTCCGCACCGGATATCCCACAGAGGAACTTCAATCCCAACAATGCCCCTCAAAGGCCGCATTTTCCTACCGCTTCCCAAAGGTTAGCAATTAAAGCCCTCCGAGTTAATGCTTTGGTGGAGATTGAAGAAGATGAGAAAAATACGAAGAACCTTTGTCGTAAGGCGAAGATGACCAAGATTTCGGTGAACCGATTGATGACTCTACTATCGGGTACATGGAATTTGAAGGTGAGGAATCGATGAAGAATAAGGTACCCAAGGATACACAAGTGGGCAATCATATGTAGTTTTCACTCGCTCACAAGGAAAGAAGAAAAGGTTGATGCAAAAAAACAAAAAGGAAGTTCTGCAAGTAAATCCTCCTCTAACCATTGCTAGAAGAGGTAGTCCCCTTCCGGCTCAACCTATCATTAAAAATTTTGTCAAGATATCTTGTCCTCCTAACCAGCCTTCTTCTAGTTCCATAAATACCAATAACCCTCCCCACAAATGCAAAATGAAGGACTCATTCCTTCATTAGCACAACCCTTGGTCGCATTTGATATAATTGATCATGCCAAAAAGACCAAGATCAAGATGTCTCAAGCAAAATACCTTCGGTCCAACCCAGAGCAGCTTGTGAGATTAACCAATTACATCTAGAGCAAGGATACCATTCCTCCTAGTTCCCCAAAAGGAATTTTCCCCACTCCTCCTGCATCCCGCATAAATGTTGCCTCGAATTCTACGTCAAGTAAAATTGAACCTTTTTATCTCTCCCTCATGATTAATGGTCACAACTTAAGAAACTACATAATTGATTCCAAGCATCCGATAATGTCATGCTAGCAAAGGTCACCCATGCTTTGGGCCTCATGCTTACTAAACCTTTTGGCAGATGATACTCCATGGAAACCAAGCAAGTTTCATTGATTGGTTAGATCAAGATGCACTGATTTGCATTGCAGCATTCCCAAAGAAGAGGGTAAAAATGACTATCCTCGTAGCTAACATTCCAGATGCATATAAAATTTTGCTCGGAAGAAGCTTTTACAGAGAAGTTGGTGGAGAGATTCATATGGACCTGGTGTAGATCAAGAATTTCACGCTTGTTACCTGTCCAAGTTAATGCACCAAACTAAACACAAAAACCCTGAAAAACTCCAATGAAATCGATACCTGATGGACAAGATCCGAAGATGTAGATGGATAAGGAAGCCGATGTAGATAAGACGGGCGCACACGAGCAATTCTGCACAGTAGATCCAAGTAACCTGCGAGACACCGATGCTTGACAGAAAAAGACCACGTTAAAAGATATTTAGGTGGACTGCCCGAGAAGCGGATCCGGGAAGCGATAGGCTCCCTCGGCGGATGTCAGTCCACGTTTTCAATTAAGTAAAGAAGTATACATGATAAAAGATGTACGTACAAGACTAGATTTTCTGATCAAAGTAATAAACAGAATCTAAACAGCAGGCAGAAAGCAACAGAAAATAGGGAACTGTGAAAAACAAAGCTGGATTTGTGTTACCTGCGTCTTTTTACCTGTCTGCAGGGAGATCGGCGTCGATTAGGTATAATCGGCGTCGACTGTTTGAAATCGGCGTCGACTGATGCAGATCGGCGTCGACTGATATAGATCGGCGTCGATCCGAGATAAAGTGCGAGAAGATTTGGAAATCGGAAAGCGAAGGCCAGATCGTCAACGTCTGCTAGATCTGCGCAGAAGCCGAGAGATACTAGCAAGACTCCACCCATGCGTTGGGTGCAGGAAAAGAGTCACCAGAAAATCAATGGAGACGTGAGATGTTGATGTGATAAGAGCAGAGTAACGGTGCTCCTCTCAGGGATTGATTCGGACAAGATCCGCTCTCATTCGATAGATAATGTTCACACTTGATGCTAAAAGATCTCTCGTTCTCTCTCTTACTATCTCTGCGTGTGTCACGATCTGTCTCTCTCTCTATTTTTCGTCCTCCTGTCCTCCCAGAACTGAGTTCTGGGCTTCCATTTATAATCGGCGCCGCTCCGAAAAATCGGCGTCGACCGAGTACCGGTCGGCGCCGATCACGGAACAGACTCCCGAGACGGCCAAAATGAACGATTTCTGGAAAGATAAGAGTTATCCCTCCACCTCAAATACGGGAAATATCCCGCTTTGGGAGGAGGAGAAATAGGGGTGATACATGGATAGGATAAATATGGGGTAGATAAGTGGTTAGGATACATGTGAAGAGGTGTAATTAAATAGTTAATATTTAATTACTCACGGGTAAAATATAATGGGGTGAATTAAACTTAGGATAGGTGTTTAAATCACAAATCGAATAATATCCCAAGGGGATAGTGGTGATATAAACGTGCCCCAGGTTACCTGAGAGAGCAAATGCGCACAAGGGACACCAGATTGGATAATCAATTTTAGGTGTCTACATTTTGCCCCTTTTTGTCAAGTAACTTGCGATAAGCAAGGTTATGAGACAAAAACAAGGAGATGGAAGAAGGGAAGAAAAAGTGATGATGTGATCCCCCTCAAACTAGGGATGGGATGGGTGATAGAACAAACGATCCCAAGTTTGAAAAAGGTAGATGAAAATGCAAGAAGCCCCAGCTAGACGTCTGGAGTAGACCGGATCATTAATGATGCACAAACATGAATAAAGAGATAGCCACCTAAGGAACTCATATTGGTAGGGCAGACTAGACGGTCTCCTCATGAGACGACGTTAGTACCTACAGACCCATGAGTGTAAGGAGGGCTGCAAAATAGTCAGCATCTAAAGAGAGACACATTGGTAGGGACAACTAGACGGTCTGCAAAGCAGACGACGTTAGTGCCTACAGACCGTTTAACTCTAAGTTGCCAAAAAGTACGAGTGCCCCATGCAAAGGGAACAAACTCGAAATGGACGGTGATATCGAAAATATGTGCCAAAAGGCAACATTCAGCACACAATAATGATCAGATAGATAAATAAGCCAAGCATCAACACTATGGCAAAGAGATATGGAAAATCGATGGCGATTACACTAATCGGCGCCGATCTAAATAAACGGTGCCGACCCAAAATAGTCGGCGCCGACCGTTTAAAGCACATATAAATATGTGGACGGAAAACGTGAACGATTTATTTACATCGTGACGATCGATTCAGAGAGAGTCAAAAATTGGATTTGAGCACCATGGAAGCCTCTGGAAGCGGTCAGAAGCGGAGGAGGACACGACCTGGGGTAAGTGGTTCTTCTTGAACCCGTTGTACTTATTTTATTATTTTATATATATATATATATTTTTTTTGGGTTTTGCTGGTGGGAGGCCAGGGTGTTTTTACATCCGGCCTAGCAATCGGCGCCGATTGGTATAATCGACGCCGATGTTATGTAAGCGGCGCCGATTGATATTAATCGGCGTCGACTATAAATAAACGACGCCGATTGTATTTAATCGACGCCGATTGTATAGACTTGTGAATAGATTGAATTTTTTTTTTTGTTTTGGATGTTCGGATTTGGGTAAATATGAGGCTAATATTGCTCTTGATGTCGTGGATGCAGGCACGAGAGGTTCTACACATGAGGGATGTTATTCCTGAGTTACTAGAGACTATTCTCCCGACGTGGACTGATGCAGATTGCAAAGCATTTAGAGTTAGCCGGGCTCGGGGTTTTAGGTACTACTGAGATGAGTCTTTGCGAGATGTAGAGTTGATGCGAGCACTAGTGCGATGATGGGATAGCCAGACGTGCACTTTTTGGTTCAGGACGGGTGAGATGACCATCACCCATGAGGATATATACAGGATTTTGAGACTGCCGATCACTGGGGACCCGATAGAGATTACACCACGAGAGCAGCAGCAGAGGGCCCTAGTTCGATTGTATGGAGATAGGGCGGATGATTCAGAGATAGTGTCCTAGGGCAAAGGCAGAGATAGCCTCACAAAGATAGACAGGATAGTCCCAGGAGTAGACGGATAGTTTTGATTCAGATGGCGATATCCTATTTTGCTCTGCCAGATTCAGGAGGTGGGAGATTCCCACTATTATTATTAGATTGCGTTTGCGACATCCTGCAGTTCAGACAGGTGTTTTCTTTTGCTGATGCTTTGATAGCTCAGATATATCATGAGCTATGGATGTATACCACTAGCCGGAGGATAGGTATTGATGTCATTTTGTGTATGATTATTTACTAATGCACTGACCTTTAGTGTGGTGAATGTAATCTGGAAACAAAACAACAACATAACACAAGAATACCATCGACTATGATAAGACAGAATGATGAAAAATCTGAAATATCAAAGTAAATTATAATATTAACATGAAATTGTTACAATCTCACCCATGAGGTACTTCAACAAGACTATGGGAGAAACTTTACAATTACACCTCTTGATGGCTTCTTTGACACACCTTTAAGCGATGGACTTCCTTTGCACACTTCCTACAATATTTCTCACTACTTCTTTCTATGCTAAATGAGGGGGGTGGCCTCTCTATTTATAGAACTTCTAGGCTTATCCATCCTATCTCTAAGATAGGATAAGAAATCCACTCTGACGAATCATATTCCATACCTTAACTCTTATCTGTACATGTAAGCTTATCTCTTAAGATAAGATAAACCTTATCATTTACATGGGTTCCACATTTTAGACTTTTTACAAATAAAATACACAAAATATTTATGACCTCACTCCTTGTCCTTATTACCAATATAATATTTCTAATTCCTAATCATGTAGACCCTACTTCTCTAATTACCCAAACTTTGACATTTTAACATTATCGGACCACTTACGACAAATATTTACTTTTTACAACATTCCTATTGTACTTTGACTGTTACCGTACTCCACATTATTGGCGACACCGTACTGATGGCGCCGTTATCTTCTATCAGACGCTACTACTAATTATACTTAACAACATCTTATTCCTAATACATACATTAATGAAATAGAAATTATGGAGGAAAATTTTAGTGTCGACATCTTCCCCCTTCTAGCTTCTACTCCGTCCTCGGAGTAGACTATTCTGGTGCTTGGAAAATCTTCAACTTGTCGTGGTTGACCCATTTCGTAATGGGAGTGCCATCCAATTCCTCCAGTCGGTACGTACCATTTTCATGCATAGTTGCTATTTTGTAGGGCCCCATCCATTTTGGAAGAAATTTTTCTGTCTTCTTTTTTTGTATCTGGAATCATATACTAGGACCAAGTCATTCACATGAAATGGAGACCATTAGGATCTTTTGATCAAAGTATTCCTTCTGCTTCATTTTCTTCTTATGGCTTGTATCCTTTGCTATTTCCCTCATTTCCTCTAGCAAATGAAGATGTACCAACCTTTCTTTTACTGAATCACTTTCATCCATCCTTTCATTTTTCATAACTCTCACCGTGGGAAATATCAAACTCATAGGAAGAAGCTGGATCAATGCCATAGGCCATTTGAAATGGGGAGTATCCTGTTGCTGACTTTGATGTTGCCCTATATGCCCACAATGCTTTGCATGAATCCTTTTATCCCATTTATGTACTGCAAGAATTTGCATCTTTTGCTAGAATTTGACACAACACAAAATTTGTTCGTTCCACTGTCCATTTGTGCTTGGCTTATATGTTGTTGCCTTCTTGTGCTTAATAGAAAACTTATTGACTAGGGCTTCTACCACCTCATTAATGAAGTGGCTTCCTTGATCATTACAATTTCTAATGGACAACCAAATCTGGGTGACAATGCGTTCATATATGAACCTTGCCACTTCATCCATGGAAGTTGTTTTGATGGCCTAGCTTGACCCACTTGGTTAAATAATGCTGTAGCAACTACAATATACTTATTTTGGCATGATGTAGTTGGAAGTGGACCTACAATGTCTATTCCCCACTTTTCAAAGGGACCAAGTGGAAGAATAGGACATAATGGAGCTGATGAAGTCTTACGGTTACCATGTGTTTGACAAATATCACATGTCTTACAATAATTATAACAATCTTTAAAAAGAGTGGGCGGTGATAATAACTGCATCCAAGATCCTTCTTGTTGTAAGTTGTCCAGAGAAGTGCCCTCCACATGTACCATTGTGGAATTCTTCTAGCAGCTCCTTTCCTTGATCACGTCCAACTGCCCTCTTGTACTGTCCATCAGGTCCTATTCGAAATAATGCTCCATGTAGAATAGAATATGGACGACTGGCTTGAGTAATCTTTCTCTTAGTCTTTGCATTGGCACCATCAGGAAACTTGAATTCATTCAGATAATTCCAAATATCTATGTATTCACTAGGGATTGTGTCAAGGGAGAACAATGCTGCATCGGGAAAATCATCATCATCACAAGATGATCCTAAACCATCATAGGCTCGAGAGAGTGCATCTGCATTGACATGCTTCTTTCCTGGCCTATCTATAATATCAAATTCAAATTCTTGTAGCAAAATTATCCATCTTGCTATCCTCCCTGATGGGTTAGGCTTATTGACAATATATTTCAGAGCCTGATGATCTATTACAACTATAAATTTCTGCCCTAGCAAGTAATTTCTAAACTTCTTTACAGCAAAAATGATAGCCAGAGCCTCTTTTTCAGATTCAGTATAGTTTACCTCAGCCCTTGCTCATTTGTCTACTCCCAAAGTAAATTGGATGTTCATTCCCATTTTCATCCTTTTGGCTCAAAGTACTTCCTAGTGCTGCATCTGAGGCATCAGTGTACACAATGAATGGCTTGCTCCAATCTGGATTCTTCAAAATAGGTGAAGACACGGGGGCTTCCTTGATTGTCAAAAAGCTTCATGCGCCTTATTTCCTAGTTCATAAGTAACATCCTTCTTCAAGAACTGGGTTAGTGGCTATGCAATCTTTGAGAAATTCTTGATGAACCTTCTATAGTAACCCACATGGCCTAAAAATGATCTCAACTTACTTCTATTCATAGGAAATGGTAAATCTTTGATTTTTGAAACTTTATCAGGATCGAGTACCAATACCATCTCTGGATCTGACATGCCCTAACAAAACACCTTTAGAACATCCAAAGACACACTTTGTAGGGTTTAGTGAGGCTTGTGCTTCATCTAACCTTTGAAATTTTGTCTCCATCTGGTGCGGTGGTCAACTTGCTCCCATAGATGCAAAAATCATCTAGAAATACTCGATGAAGGTCCCGATGTAGGGTTCGAACACCCTATTCATCAAACGCTGGAATGTTTTTGGAGCATTACACAACCCAAAGGCATAACTCTATAAGAAAAGCGTTCCCCAAGGAGTGGTGAACGTGGTCTTGACTGATCTTTCTCTGCTATATACGAACTTGGTTGTAGCCACTATATCCATCAACAAAACTATAGCACTCTGGACGGCCGCTACTTCGTCAAGATCTGATCTGAAAATGGAAGAGGGTAATGATCCTTCTTTGTTGCCTTATTGAGCTTCCTGTAATCAACACAAATGCGTAGCTTCCCATTATTTTTATTGAGATCACAATGGGAGAAACCCATTACGAATTCTCCCATGCAAATATGAATCTGCATCAAGCAACTTATCTATTTCTTCTTTTACAGTCTTGGAAAAATTAGGATTCATTCTATATGGCATTTGCTTTATGGGCTTAGCACCATCTACCAGCTCAATAGAATGTTCTACCCAACTTACTTGACGGAGTTCCTTGTAATCAAAAGTGAATATGTGTATGTACCTTGAAAGAATTTGGAGGTAGGATTCCTTCTCACTCTCCATCACGGCATCACCAATCTTTATTTGTTGGAGATGATCATCAACTTCTTCTTGAGATAATTTTATGGGGTCATGAGTTGGTGTGGTGGAAGGATATCCATGGTGAAACATCCACCTCGCTTTCTTCATCTTGATGTCCACTTCTTTGGTACTAGAGTAATCGAGAGGATGTCCAATCATCGGTTTCATCACTTGAATCCACACGAGGTTCGCTTTATGATGTCGAGGATCACGTTTATCTTCACCCTCTCTCTACCACGTCCAAGTGTCATGAAACCTTCATTCCGGTAGTTTCTTGCATGAACTCTCCTTAGCCATGGTCTTCCCAGCAGCATTGGGTACGTGCAGTACCATTTTTCATCATCACACGAAAGTCTACCACACATACAACACCCATAATGAGATATTGCCACATTTGAAACTACACCTTACGGTTTAGTTTTCCTTTATTTAATGACCTTAACATAAGTGTTGAAAGGCGATCAATTTTAAACCCAACATATTCATTACTGAGACTCGGTCATTACATTAAGCTGCAACACCTCCATCAACTAAGACATCATGAATTGAAATACCATTACATAATACCTCAACTTGTGGAGCATAGGGATCTGCCTCTGCCTCCAAAACAGGGACCTCAACCTCCTTCCTTCTTCGAGCATTGAGTCCACCTCGCAACTCCCGCCTCTTCTCAGAAGACATAGCCAAGAGTTGACCATATGTAATATTTGCAGGCCTTTTGGACAGATCTTCCAAGATGGAGTATGGTCCTTGCCCCTGTGAAATCAGAAAATCCTGCACACCCAACTTTCTTCTCCTATGTTTCTTACTAGTTTCTCCTTTCATCTTCTTAGGATCAGTTCCATCTTGATTATCTTTTTCTTTCTTTCTTTTTGTTACAAACACATCTACTTCATTATTTCTACTCTTATCTACTACATCAAGAGAATTCACAGGTGCTTTTCCTTTATCATTATCTCTTGTACCAGATGTAGAAGCTCTATCTGGACAATTATACTTATAATGACCCTTTTTATAACAACCATAACAAACAACTTCAGAAATATTTCTTTTTGGACCTCTATCTCCTCCCTGAGAACTAAATTCCTTTCCTTGAAGAAGATTAATAGTTAACTGGCCCATCTTCCTAAGTAGATCTTCATACTCAGTAGATGTACTAGGAGAAATATTTGTGCTCACCAGGAGTGGTTGTGGATTCTGGACCAAAGGTGTTGGTGTAGGCTCTACTTTAACAACAATTTCTTTGGGCTCCTCTTCCATGCTTTCTTCTTGCCTTCTTGCAATCTCCTTTGCTTGTTCAATGGTAGCTAGGCGGTCATACTTCACTCGTTGTCTGATCTCTGGCTTCATCCCAAGAATGAAGTGCTTACAGAGGAGATTATCCACGCCATTCATCAACCCATCCGCTAATCCTTCCTTCGGATCTGGGCATCGAGCTTCCTCCTTAGCTCTAGAACACGAGCATGATAATCCCTTATCTTCTCCTTCTCTCCTTGGGCTAGCTTTGTGATCTCGATCATGAGGTCTGCATATCTCTGTTGTTCACCAAATTCTTCAAGAAAACTTTCAGTTAATAAATCCCATGAGTTTTTCACATTATCACCTAGTGTTTCAAACCACCTAAGTGCGGAACCATCCAAAAAGGTAGGAAAAAATTCAGTCCATTGTTCCCTTCTTATAAGGCCATTACAAATACAAGATCGCTTAAACTCTTGAATGAAAGAAGAAGCATCTTCATTAGATTGAGCTGAAAAAATAGGAATCTTTCCCATTTTCAAAAGTAACCACCGTGAAATACCAACCCACAAGTACAATCAACAAGACTTATGTGCACAAATAATTGGAATTACTATAGAAATGACCACGGTAAACTATGGTAAAACTTGACTTACTACGGTAAAAACTGATTTTACTGTGGTAAACACTATTCACGGTAAAAAGTGAAGTTACTGCGGTAAATACTATTCACGGTAAAAAGTGACTTTACTGTGATAAATACTATTCACAGCAAAAATGACTTTGTCATGGTAACTACTATTCACGGTAAAAATGACTTTACCACGGTAACTACTATGCACAGTAAAAACAAGGTTATCCTCCAATTGATTTTTGACTAAGTGGGAATATCTCTCCAGAAAATCCACCAACGAGGAATGGTCCCGGCAACGGAACCAAAATGTCATCACCAATCCGGCACTATGATAATTCTTCACCGGGAACTCCTCGTGCTATGATTATTTACTAATGCATAGCCTTTAGTTTGGTGGATGTAATCTGGAAACAAAACAACAACATAACACAAGAATACCATCGACTATGATAAGACGGAATGATGACAAATCTGAAATATCAAAGTAAATTATAATATTAACATGAAATTGTTACAATCTCACCCATGAGGTACTTCAACAAGACTATGGGAGAAACTTTACAATTACACCTCTTGATGGCTTCTTCAGCACACCTTTAAACTGATGGCTTCCTTTGCACACTTCCTACAATATTTCTCACTACTTCTTTCTATGCTAAATGAGGGGGGTGGCCTCTCTATTTATAGAACTTCCAGGCTTATCCATCCTATCTCTAAGATAGGATAAGAAATCCACTCTGACGAATCATATTCCATACCTTAACTCTTATCTGTACATGTAAGCTTATCTCTTAAGATAAGATAAACCTTATCATTTTACATGGGTTCCACATTTTTAGACTTTTTACAAATAAAATACACAAAATATTTATGACCTCACTCCTTGTCCTTATTACCAATATAATATTTCTAATTCCTAATCATGTAGACCCTACTTCTCTAATTACCCAAACTTTGACATTTTAACATTACGGACCACTTACGACAAATATTTACTTTTTACAACATTCCTATTATACTTTGATCATTCTACCGTACTCCACATTATTGGCAACACCGTCTTTGAAAGCACCGTTATCTTCTATCGACGCTACTACTAATTATACTTAACAACATCCTATTCTAATACATACATTAATGAAATAGAAATTATGGAGGAAAATTTTAGTGTCGACAGCCATCTGGGCTTCCTTGGATGCCAGCAGCAGTGGGAGCTATTGATTATGGATTCCGGTGATGGCGGGCCGATATGGCCTCTGGGGATACAGGGAGATCGGCGGATTGGTATACTGAGCGTTTCAGGACGCTGACACCGGATCAGGTTATCTGGAGGCCATATCGGGTATTTCCGACATGGGCTGGTCAGGATGCTCACTTGGTGGCATTGAGACGGAGCAGGGTGGTTAGGGGCCGCAGGCCTGATATGTGGGAGCGAGTCCCGTTTATGCGGGTATTGAGACAGTTCGGCCTAGTGCAGATAGTGCCGACTACTTACAGGCCTTATAGGCGAGATAGCAGGGAGACTGATCTGCCGATTTTGATCCCGACAGATCCATTGAGAGAGGCCCCACCCTCCATAGACAGTGATGATGATGCTGGAGTAGGTGATGGTTATGTTGCATGGTATGCGACAGAGCTACCACGACATCTCCCGGCATCTATAGATGCCGACGAGGAGGATATGGCTACGGTGCTGGAGAGACTGGAGGGAGAGCACGCCACCCTGACGCAGACACACCAGGTGGCTCTTGAGGAGATCAGAGCTCTGACAGAGGAGAGGGATGCCCTAATTTTGGAGAGAGACACCGCTCGCCAGGAGCGAGATACAGCGATCCAGCAGAGGGATCGCTACCTTCGACATAGGGAGGCCCTCAGGGCCAAATATGGGGAGACAGGTACCATGTCAGAGTCTGGTACATAGGGCATGACCATAGGAGGAGCACCACCAAAGTAGCACCAGCAGCCCCAAGCAGCACCAGCAGCACCATTACGAGCACCTGGTACTGTGAGCTTGAGCACATATCAGTCTCTCCTCGCTGAGGTGAGATACTACGAGGATGCCTTAGCGCAGCATGCCCTAGATGTGCCTCGGTACGGGCGAGGAGGAGATCAGCGACGACCACAGTGAGCGGGGCATCAGGGGGAGGGAGCACCGGGAGAGACCGAGGTGGGCAGAGGCCTCCAGCAGCAGGTGCATCTAGCTCGATAGGTGGCGGCCAGGAGAGACAACCTGGTCCAGAGGAGGGTGGAGGAGATAGTGTCCTCCATGCATCAGATTTTACGATATAGGGATTGATATATTTTGTATCAGTGTAGTGATGTAGCCTCGATTGGAAGGCATTGTATAGATGGCTTGATTGAGAGCCACCCATTTTTTGTTGTATCAGACACTTATGTATGTATATAGATTTATCATTGTTTTTGTCATATGATTGTTCTCTTGTTTTTTAATTTTGATATGCATGGATAGATGTAGCGTAATTGTGATGGATGTAGACATAGATCGATAGATGATAAATAGATGTGATTGAACATAGACATAGAGGATAGATAGATGTGATGTAATTTGATGTGATTGATATGTGGATATAATTTTGATGAAAAATAGATATAGATAGATGTAATGTAACTTGGATGTACATATTTTTAGATATTTTGATGGATAGATGGATAGATGTGATTGATGTGTGGATTTAATTTTGATGAAAAATGGATATAGATAGATGTAGTATAACTTGGATGTACAAGTTTTTAGATATTTTGATGGATAGATGGATAGATGTGATTGATGTATTCGGTATGTTTGAGATGTTAATTTAATTTTGATGAAAATAGATAGCCAGATCCACATGTGTTGACAATACATGCTTTGATAGATAAGATGAAATTAGATAGATGATAAATTTTGATTAAATTAACATGTGAAATGTCAATTTGACTGGATGAATAACAAAGAATAATGGGGAATACTCTTTGCGAGAGCCAAGGATGTAATGAAAATGACCTTGACTAGAAATAAAGGAAATATACCCAGATAAGAAAGAAAATGATAAGCTGGACTCTCAACCGACCATAGATAGAATCTGGATAGGAAATCAAAAGATCATGCATGCAAGGCCCTATATGAGGTTAAAATAAACCTGACACTAACTAGCCGCAAACTAGATTTAGGAGGGAAACGAAAGGAGCAGTAAGTAGGTATCTTTTCGGAATTTACAAGGGACAGAATACATGTCCATACTGGGAAAATAGGATTCTCCATATGATCGACAAAAGGTCTTATATCTCAGCTTCATGATTTCTGGCAGAAAAGTAAACTGATCGATGCGGGAAGTTTGCTTGATATGGAAAGACTGATCAATATGGGAAGTCTTTCAGTGATGCTAAAAAGTGTATAAACTGACTGAAAGGTTGATCAATTGCAAGAAGCCTTGAATATTTATTTGAGAAACAACCGTCCTTCAAGGGAGCGGTCTGTATTTTAAATTTTAATGATAGCCATCCTTCGAGGGCATGGTCTATATCTTTTGATTCATTTGATTGTATGGGTAGCTGTCCTTCAAGGGATCAGTCTATCCTTTTTTTTTTTTTTGGAAAAGCTTTTGGAAGAAGCTGAGTTTAGACCTAGATAGATCAGATAGAGGGGAAGAAAACGTATAAAGAACATACACTCATGCCCCGAGTAGATCCGATTAAGATAAGCACTTGGGACAAATGAAACAGTGATTAAGGTGTTCCTACCATGAGGAGAAACATATCCAGAAGAAAAATGCTATGAGTAGAGCCGCGATACTCATATTTAAGGTAAACAAGACAATAGGCGGAGAACCACATAATTTCGAATCACCATGAAAGTATATGACTGGTTGTTAGATGGATGAAAGATCTGTCTTGCGACTAGATTTGTGTAAGATAGGTTTTAACAAAGTAGAAGGGCTGTAGATGCAAGGCATTAAGAGGTTCCACTTCGGGTACACCATATGGAAGATAGACGATAAGCCCCATATCCATATTTATGGGTGATAACGTACGGACCCATCCAGTTGGGAGCAAACTTACCATGCTGACTCCTTTCGAGTGTAGTGACATTTTGATTTTCTTTAAGAACAAGATCACCAATTTTGAAGTCACGGTGCTGCAAGTGCTTGTTATAAGCATGTTTGACATGCTCAAGATAGACCGATGATGTTCAAGAGCGTTGAGACGCCGCTCATCTAATAATTCAAGTTGTGCTAGACGATTTTGACGATAGTCCTCATCGGAGATAAATTCTCTAAGAGAAACACGGAGAGATGGGATTTGGACTTCCAAAGGAAGAACAACCTCAGACCCATAGACGAGAGAGAAGGGAGTAGCACCAGTAGGAGTACGAATGCTAGTCCGATAAGCCCAGAGAGCAAAAGGGATATGTAAATGCCAATCCCTACCAGCTCGACTAGTTACCTTTGCGAGGATATTACGCAAAGTTTTATTGGAAGCTTCGGCCTGACCATTAGCTTGAGGATAGTATGGAGAGGAAAAGTTGAGCTTGATATTAAAAGCATCGCAGAGGTTCTGCAAATCAATGTTCTTGAAAGACTTACCGTTATCTGTAATGAGTTTGTGTGGAACACCAAAGCAACAAATGATGTGCTGATAGACAAAATCAACTATGGGTTTAGCTTTTGTTGAAGAAAGAGGGATAGCTTCCACCCACTTAGTAAAGTACTCAGTGGCAGTAATGATAGAATGATGACGTTGTGAAGAACGAGGATTGATGAGACCAATAAGATCAAGACCCCATTGTGAAAAAGGCCACAAATCCACTGTAGGTTGTAAAGCTTGACTAGGGATGTGCGTGAGATTGGAATGTTGTTGACACTTGACACATTTCTTAGTGTATTCACAACAATCTCGATTAAGAGAAGGCCAATAATATCCCAAACGTAAGATGTGTTTAGCTACGGCCAAGCCATTAAAGTGTCCACCACAGATACCGTCATGGACCTCCTGGATAGCTTTAGATGATTCAAGGATTTGAGGCACCGAAGAAAAATGCCATCAAAGCCATGTTTGTAGAGGATCCCGCCTAGAATAGTATAGCGATTAGTGCATAGGATAAAAGATCTTCTACCATTGGGAGTCAGATCTGGAGGAAGCACCAAATGAGATAGATAATCAATGATCTGTTGATACCACTCATCCTGAGTATGGGTTGTGATAGCATGGATTGAAGTTAGTTGCCTAAGATGAGATGGTTGATCTAATCGTTGCACAGCCACATAAAGTCGCGAGTCCTCGGTAAAGGGCGGGATAAGCGAGGCTAACGAAGCCATTGTATCTGCGAATCGATTCGCAGTGCGAGGAATAGCTTGGATAGTGAATTTGTCGAAAGATTGGAGTTGAACGAGAACGATATCATGATATTTTTGAAGGATATCATTCTTGCATTGATAGACACCCGTGACTTGATTAATGATGAGTTCAGAATCACCAAAGATGTCAATATGATGAGTGCCGAGATTAATGGCATTTTGAAGACCCAAGACAAGAGCTTCATATTCAGCCATATTATTGGTGCACTCAAAGTTCAATTTGTGTGCGACTGGGATAGGCGTACCCCAAGGAGGAATCATCACGAAACCCACACCTCCCCCTTGCTGGCATTTGGATCCATCAAAGAAGAGCTTTATTTTAAATGGAGACAGACCAAAATCAATTTGTTGGATATATTCATCGGGGAATTGAGCAAGGGGGACTTGAGTGTCCGGAAGAGGAGCATCAGCTAGTTGATCTGCAATGACCTGACCCTTGATAGACTTTTGTGGGATAAACTCGAGATCAAATTCAGTCATCAGCATGAGCCAATGAGTGATACGATCATTGTGATAAGGCTTCACATGAATTGTCTTGAGTGGATTGACACTTGTGACAATGTAAGTTTTGTGATTAAGGAGGTAATGACGAAGCTTAGAAGTTGCGAAGAAGAGAGCACAACACAACTTTTCAGCTTCGGAATAACGTGTTTCATACTCATGAAGGGTGCGAATGATGTAATAGATAGCTTGTTCTTTACCGCAAGCATCCTTGCGAGATCATGGCTCTAGAGCATGGTCGAGTCATAGAGATATAAAGATAGAAAGGCTCCCCCTCGCATGGAGGTGTAAGCACAGGTGGGGAAGGAAGATAAGCTTTGAGATCATCGAAGGCCTTTTGGCAATATTCATCTCATTCAAAATGAACATTCTTACGGAGGAGATGATGAAAAGGTTGACAACGGTCCGACAATTGTGAGATAAAGAAACGCATTGATTGAAGACGTCCTTGGAGACTGCGGAGTTGCTTTAAGTTAGAAGGGGGCGTCTCAAGGATAGCTTTTATTTTTGTGGGGTCTACTTCAATACTCCTAATGGAAATGATAAAACCTAAAAGTTTACCAGTGAGAACGCCAAACACGCACTTAGATGGATTTAGACTAAGATAAAAGCGGATAAGCCTCTCAAAGAGAGGTGCAAGGATGAAAAGATGATCTGCCGATGCTTGGATTTACCGAGGAGATCGTCGACGTAATCTTCCATGATTTTTTGTAAGAGATCATGGAAGATGTAGGTCATTGCTCGCCGATAGGTTTCTCTAGCATTCTTAAGACCGAAATGCATGACACGATAACAAAAGTTCCCCAAGGAGTTATGAAAGAAGTCTTATGTTGGTCTTACAGTGCGATGAGAATTTGATTATATCTAGAGAAACCATCCATAAGAGAAAGCATCTCATGACCCTTGATTAAATCCACGAGTTGGTCGATATTAGGTAAAGGAAAATCATTTTTGGACAAGCAAGATTAAGATCCACGGAAGTCGATACAAATTCAAATTTTCCCGGTAGCTTTGAATTCTTGGTACTACATTGGAAATCCATTGTGGATAATCGATGGGTTGGATGAAGTTAGCCGAGAGCAAGCATTGCAATTCTTCTTTAACAAGAAGGGCTACTCTAGGGTGCATTTTATGTAATTTTTGTTTATTTGGTTTGATGTTGGGAAGAGTAAGGATATTGTGGACCACATTATCGGGATCGAGTCTGGCATATCCTCATATGCCCAAGAAAAAGCTTAACGATGGTTAGAAAGAAAAGTGGTAAAGTCTCCTAATTCCTGTGGATTAAGAGACTGGCCGACCTTAATGATGCGAGGGTCTTTAGAAGTCCCTATATTAAGGTCGGCAGTGGCTTCATTGAGAAGCGTAGACGTGTCGAAGGAATATTTTTGGGAAGATAGGAATCCTCCCGCCCTCGGATAAGTGAGGACAGAATCATCATCCGCACAGTGGATAGTGTTGATAGTAGGAGAGTCGTCTCCAACTATTTCAGGGAAGATTAACGGTATGGAAGTGGAATTTTCATTAGTCTTATAGGCTAGCGGCCCTAAGGAAATGGTATTGATCAAAAAAAAAGTTAGATGGGATGGAAATGGCGTCATCCACAACAAGTGATGCTTCGACTTAGCGGGAGAAGATGGTTCATCAATAGGAAGAGGCTCATCAAAAACAATGACGGTGGCTTTTGAAAGAGGTTTAAATCCTAAACCAAATTTTTGATGTGGCTTGAGAGTTGGAATGGACGCGAGGTCATGCACACCTTGTTCATATTTACCCAAGCCAAAGCCCTTCCATGCGCATCGATATAAATAAGTTTTTGCAAACGTGGGATTCTGTAGATAATCGAACCCTGTTAGATAAGGTTTGGTCCTAGGAGGAGAATCCGGGTGATAGTGAGGTGTGTCAAGACCACCGTAAATGAAATTAGTCTGTTGATTGGGCAGACCAATGGTGACGATGCGACCAAGACCTAGCTGATATTCAGGTTGTTTGTCTGGTCTACCATACTCACTAGGTTTAAGATGGTTGTCAAAAGAAAGGAGAGGAAGCTCTCCTAGTGAGAAACGCTGCAATGTCTCTTCTAAATTTTGTACATCCGGTAGTTTGGTTACAGGTATGGAAGAAGATGAGGCCCCGTCAGGAGAACAGGCATTTTCCTTTAGAGGGGCAGACCCTGTGGTCATGTCGCATTGCGCGGAAGGAAAAGGATCTCCTGGATGAGTATATATTTTGCCCTCATATTGATATTTTAAGCATCGATGGAGGGTGGATGGGACACAATGCATTGCGTGAATCTAGGAGTGTCCGAGGATCATATTATAGTGGAATTTCCCTTCAACAATGTAGAAGAGTTCGTGAAGTAGCTTCTTACCTACTCGAATGGGTAAGACCATAGTTCCTAAAGTAACTGCTAGCTGATCGTTAAATGATCGAAGGGTGAAAGGTGGGGGTGACACTATGTTCTTTGGTAACTTAAGTTGCTCGAATGTGTGCGAGGAGATGATGTTGAGTGCAGCTCCACTGTCAATCATAATGCGTTTTAATGTAGTGTTGTCGATTTGGTGTGATAAAGAGGGGAGCCTCCAAATCCGAAGAAAGGGAGGAATTTCAAATCTTCAAAAGAAATGGCGGTTGATGGTCTATATCAATCCAAAGAACCAACTCAAAAAGTGGTCAGGCTCGTCTCGAATTCACTGTGATGCGACACATATTATCAATCGAGCCCGACAATGTTGCGGGGAGGATTGAATGAGGTCAAAAAGAAACATTTTGACGGATCCTGGGTGAGTTGTTTCATAACACTCTCCTCAACTGACACGGGAATTTGAGCCCGAGGTGCAGCACGAATAGAGACCCGAGGTCGTGGGGCTAATGAGGAAGGAGGAACTCCTTCGGGGGCTGCAGAAATGACAACCTGTGGTCGAGATGTTGTAGATGAGGATGGATTATCATACTGTTGGGTTCTCGTGGCGATATGGATTGTGTCGATTTGAGAAGGTGGAAGATCAATTGGAGTGTAATCACTAGAAGTAGAGGCCTGAGTAGATCGTTGGGGTTCAGATGGAGCTAAGATGACAGGAGGTGCTTGTTTCTCCTCCTCCAGCAAAAGATCACTTTCTTCCAAAAGGTTGTTGACGACAGATTGAAGAGCTTTACATCCCTCAGTATCATGACCCGGGGTACGGTGGTAAGCACAAATCAGATCAGAGTTAAACCAGGTAGGTTTAACTCCTTTAGGGTTATAGGGTTTAATCGGAGGAAGAGATATGGATGAAGATTGGATAAGTTGGCGAAGGATTTTGGTGTAGAACCCGGTAGACGAAGATGAGGACAGAGATGATGAAGGTGCCTCTTTTACTTTAACAGACTGCCGAGGTAAAAGAACCTGCATGTTAGGTTTGACAGTCTTTTTAGGGATCATCTTATTTTTTTGGACATCTGGAGGAGCAGCCTTGGGCACTTGAGATGGAAGTAAGTGAGACATGATTGATTTTGGTGGAGGGGGAGCCCCTAAAATAGATTTTGAAGATGATGGAGATGTGACAAGTGTTGTGGTCTTCAGAGATAAGGGAGGTTGCTTGGTCGAAACTAATGATGATTTAGATGATGTCGATTTAGATGAGGGAGAAGCTTCTAAAGTAGGTGTAATCGGAGGAACATAGGGCGCCTAACTTTTGGTAATGAAGATGATGATTCGATAAAAGAAGTGACGTCCTTTTAGTAGGTAAGTCCACTTTTAAAGGTGCTAGTGAAGAATGTGTTGTAGAAGAAGATGATGGTTTTGATAAGTGTGTAGAAGAAGATGCCTTCTCAGCGGACAAATCCAATCTTTTATGAGGCATAGAGAGATTTTTGTGGGAAAGCACCAAGAGTCTTGATGGTTCGAAATATGGGCTTTCCTTTTTCAGGGATGGTGACAACTTCAACTGCATAAGGTGATTGTAACCTTTTCGGGGGAAGAAAATGGGGAGGTACTGATGGCGCAACGTTAGATTCCGGTTGTCTCGGTCTAAGTTCAGGAACCGAGCGTATAGGTGTTGGTGCTACTTCTTTAGATTTTCCCTTAATAGGAAAAGTAACATTAGTGATGGAAGAAGTGAGTGATGAAGAAGCAGTTCCTTGCGAGGGGACTACTTCTGGTGCAGTAATTATGGGTGAAACTACTGTAGGAAAGGAGACAGGAAGAGTCAAAATCGAAGACGCTTCCGTCGAAGTCGGCACAATTATAGGTACGTTTACCAGGGGCATAGTCACAGTGAGAATGGGAGAAACAAAAGTAGATGTATCTGCAGTGGAAACTCGAAGGGATGTAATTGTCTCGAGTATTGAAAGAATGTTTGATGATGAGACAGGTGAGGATGATACGGTCTTGGGTATGGACGGGAGATCAGACAAAGAAGCAGAGAGAGGTGAATCTGTATCTAACAATGTTGGAATATTCAAAGACGGGCTATCTGAAGATGGTGGAATCCTAGCGATTAACGAAGTGGAAGGTGATTCGATTTGGTCGATGTGTTCGCAAATGACTTAGTTTTAGAAGAATATTCTTCCGTAGAGATGAAGGCGATAGTATGAGTGTTTGGTTTTGAGACTACGAAGCATCATGGTTCGGGAATGATTGGGAAAAGGTTGTTTAAAGACATCCAGGTGTTTGATTTGGGGAGCATTTGGGTTATCCGAGAATGAGCTCGCCTTTATCAATGAATTTCTCGGACAAGATTTTGAAGGTCCGACATCGTCAATGTCATGACCTTTGGTTCTATGATAATGACGAAGTCATTTTCCCTATACCGAGAATGGAATTTCTTGGCTTTCATCATTATTCCTAATGGGGGGAAGTTCAATCATGTGGACTTCCAAAATTTTCTTCAGGATAGAAGCATATGATTCCCCCAATGAAGTGAAAGATCGAGATGATGAGGTCCCTTTTCGAGAAGATGAGGGTCTCTTCATGGTGTTTGATTAGAAGTGGTATCGGCTCGTGGTGTTTTTAATACGATAGCATTGGTGGATCCCTGATTCCTGTCTTTAGAAGTGGAAGGATTTGATTTGGTAAACCGAGAAAAATCTGGTTTAGATTTAGAGCGAAGTTTTAGCTTCCCTTATTGATGGCGTGAGATTCAAGTTTGCGTGCCATCGTAAAGGCTTCTTCAAATGTATGAAAAGTCTGGATCCTTAAAGTGGAAGAAATATGATTAGCACAAGATCGAGTAAACAACTCGATCTATTGGGATTGAGGAAGGGAGAAAGACAATTGGTTGATTATCCCTCTCCAACGAGTGACAAAGTCTGTAATAGACTCATCATCGAATTGATGAATGTTATAAAGATCTGTAATCGAGATCTTATGCGCGATATTTATTGAAAAGTTTTCAACAAACATCTGGGCCAATTGAGAGAAAGAAAACAAGGAATGTTGAGGAATGTTATTGTACCAGTCTAAAGCAGGACCTGCTAGAGACATAGGAAAAGTACGGAGCATAAGCTCCTGATCCTGGACTATGAGGTAGCAAGCATGTTTGAATGCTCACAAATGTTGTTGAGGGTCCTCTCGACTATGAAATTTTGAAAATTTAGGAAGTTCCCATTGGGGAGGATAAGGCTTAAAAGCCACTGAGGGGTGAATGGGTTCATTACACACTTCTTCAAAGGAGTATGAAGGACAAGCCCCTTTGGTGGAGGCTTCCAAGTCTGCGATTTTCTTGAAAAGAATTTGAACCACGTCAGATTGAGGAGGAGGCACACTGGCATTTCCTACATAAGAAGCAAATGGTGGATGTTGTTGAGGTGTTAACGAGGGATTCATCTACGTTGACCGATAGGATGATAAGAGGAGTAACCAAGCATTCTGGGTGACACCTGGTGGGGTATTTGCTGTGAAGGAGCCTGTGTATAGGCAGGCTGTGAGATAATAAGTGGTTGAGAAAATGAAGGTTGGATGACGGACGGAGCCTGTGATTGGTGGACTCCTATGCTTGTTGACTGAATCGGGACAGATTGAGGAACATGGGTGCCGATTTGATTGGACATATTGGGGAACAAGACCTGAAAGAGGCTTTCTACTACCGGATTAGGTATTAAGGGCACCGATGCTAGAGGATGGGTGAAGGTCACTATTGCTGGAACATTGGAAGAAGGACCCACTGGAGGACGAGAAGCAGGAACCAACTGACTAGTCGGGGGTTGACTCATAAAGGCGGTACCACGGGACACGATGGAGGGCATAGATGAATTAACAGCAATATGCGGGTGCACAGACGCACTCATTATAGCCAGAGTAGAGGACCTCTCAGAAGTAGGTTGTGGAATATTCGAGGTAACTGCGGTGTTAGGAATAGGTAAGACTATTTGAGAACTAGTCGATATGGTCGGTGGAAGAGAAAAAGGAGGCACAGGGGCACCGCCCTTCTCCGTGGCTCGAGGCGAGAGAGATGATGCTAACTGTTCTACAAAGGCCTGGGATGGTTCACGAGAATAATCGTACACTTGCTGGATTGGTGGTCCCTGATCAGATATTTGAATAGACTTGTGTACTAGGTAGTCCATGAGGGCTACCGGATTGCGATCGAGGAGCGCCTGAAATTTAGGATCCCCGCGAGGAACATACTCTGAGTCAGAAGCAGATGATATTTCTGAAGGACTAGGGGAAGCTGGACGTGATGGGGTTGCTTTGGCCTGATAAAAAGGATTATATGACCAGGATGGGGAACCAATTAACAGTGGTCCCGAGGAAGACCTGGGGGGTGCCGAAACCTCCACACTAGTGGTGATCTCGGAGGAAGAAGGGGCTAATTGAGCCATTCTTCTAGATTGTAACCGAGTGATGACCGTCATAAACAAGCGATAAAAAAAAGATTTGACCTAACTAATGCACTGAGACAATTCAACCAGCGTAGGTGGTTATCTCTTTTAAGTTTTTATGCTTTTAAGAAAGAGAATATTAGGGAAGGCCTTTCAGAATAGGAACTACTCAGATAGCCAAACTAAGGATGGTTTGGGGGATGTTTTGGTGAGGAGTCGAAGGCACTTCAGTAAAAGACCGGTACGTGGCTTGATATAGGGGCCTACCCCCGCACTTCACACACCGCTGCGATAAGGGAGTCGGGTGCTTTGCCAATATATACCAGAACTTCCGTGAATTTATAGCGCGGCCCGAGTACCACGTAGGCTCTTCCTCTTGGATGTCACTTCCAAGTAGGTGAGGCCAAGGAAAGAATTTTTGTTTAAATGCTTTACACCTAATGATTTTGGCTTTGTGTGCAAGGGTGAAAAATAAAAATCAAATAGTGTCACTACCGATTTTGATCAATTTTCCAGCCTAATTAAAACTAGATGAAAAACATACAGCAGAAATGACAAAGAAAGAGTTCCTTTTAAGCACTTAAAAATGAAGTGTTTGATTTCGATGAAGACAAGTCAAACAGATTCTTTCCCAAATGCGATTAAATTCTTTATATATATATATATATATATTAGCTCCTAAAAAGGAGAAAACACCGTAAAAGAGAAATACCGTAGACTTAGCTCTCCAAGGTGTGTAGACTTCAAAAAGTGCGTTGTTGAGCTCTTCCTTTCAAATAATCCACGAAAAAGCAAAGTGTTCCACAAGAAGAGGTTAAGCAAACACCAAACAAAGTCCGAGAAAGATATATCCAGATAATGGTGAAACAACAATTTTTATTTTAAGGATCAAGGAAATAACAATTTCGCATAAAGAGCAAGATTGAAATGATGAAAGGAAACACTCAAGCAGAACTGATAAAAATCAGTGAAGAAAAAGAACAAAGCTCAAAACTAAAAAGAGATGAACTTACCAATAAGGGACTTTGGTTGGGTCCCACCGGGCGTGCCAGAATGTAGATCAAGAATTTTGCGCTTGTTACCTGTCCAAGTTAATGCACCAAACTAAACACAAAAACCCTGAAAAACTCCAATGAAATCGATAAGCGATGGACAAGATTGAAGATGTAGATGGATAAGGAAGCCGATGTAGATAAGACGGCGTACATGAGCAATTCCCGCATAGTAGATCCAAGAAAACTGCGAGACACCGATGCTTTGACGAAAAAGACCACGTTAAAAGATATTTAGGTGGATGCCCGAGAAGCAAATCCGGGAAGCGATAGGCTCCCTTAGTGGATGTCAGTCCACGTTTTCAATTAAGTAAAGAAGTATACATGATAAAATATGTACGTACAAGACTAGATTTTCTGATCAAAGTAATAAAGAATATAAGCAAAGAAGCAAAAAGCAACAGAGAAAAATGAGGAACTGTGAAAAACAAAGCTGGATTTGTGTTACCTGCATCTTTTTACCTGTCTGCAAGGAGATCGGCATCGATTAGGTATAATCGGCGCCAATCAAGCGTAGCCCATTTGAAATCGGCATCGGCGATGCGAGATCGGCGTTGAATGATATAGATCGGCATCGATCCGAGATAAAGTGCGAGAAGATTTGGAAATCGGAAAGCGAAGGCCAGATCGTCAATGTCTGCTTTAGATTTGCGAAGCTTTGAGAGATACTAGCAAGACTCCACCCATGCTGGGTGCAGGAAAAGAGTCACCAGAAAATCAATGGAGACGTGAGATGTTGATGTGATAAGAGCAGAGTAATGGTGCTCCTCTCAGGGATTGATTCGAGACAAGATCCACTCTCATTCGATAGATAATGTTCACACTTGATGCTAAAAGATCTCTCATTCTCTCTCTTACAATCTGCGTCTCTGTGTCACGATCTGTCTCTCTCTCTCTGTTTTTTCGTCCTCGTGTCCTCCCAGAACTGAGTTCTGGGCTTCCATTTATAATCGGCGCCACTCGAAAAATCGGCGTCGACCGAAGCAGTACCTGGTCGGCACCGATCACTGAGGCTGAACTCTGAGGCGGCCAAAATGAACGATTTCTGGAAAGATAAGAGTTATCCCTCCACCTCAAATACGGGAAATATCCCACTTTGGGAGGAGGAGAAATAGGGGTGATACATAGATAGGATAAATATGGGGTAGATAAGTGGTTAGGATACATGTGAAGAGGTGTAATTAAATAGTTAATATTTAATTACTCACGGGTAAAATATAATGGGGTGAATTAAACTTAGGATAGGTGTTTAAATCACAAATCGAATAATATCCCAAGGGGATAGTGGTGATATAAACGTGCCCCAGGTTACCTGAGAGAGCAAACGCGCACGAGGGACACCAGATTGGATAATCAATTTTAGGTGTCTACAACTAGTCCAAAGCGAGGATTCCCATCAAAGAAGTAATGCAAACATTGTGGCCTTAATCACAAAAAGAAATATCTCGGTCACCAACTCGATGACCTTAAGGCTCGATTCTTTTTTAAACATCTGGGATGGGAAATTACTTCTTATCCATAGACTCGAGAAAAAATGGAGGTTCTCATCCAGGAGGAAGACCTCAACAAAGTATGGATACTACTAGTTTGATGGCGGTTGTGTAACGAGTGGATGCGGTCTTTGGAGCTGTGCTAATATCTCCGAGGAGGAGATTTTTCCTTTCTCTTTCAAGTTGCAATTTTTCAACACAAATAATCTGCTGAGTATAAATCTTTGCTACTTGGCATGCAAGTTGTAAAAGAGAAGGGAAGAAAGAACCTAAAAATATAGGGTGATGCTAAGCTGATCGTCAATCAAGTGAAAGGAATATACCAAGTAAAGAACAACATGCTCGAGACATTACCACAATGCAGTGTGGGATAGCATCGAGGAATTTGATGCTTTCTTAATTAAAGTAGTCCCACGAGCTCAAAATGACATGGCTGATTCCTTGGCCATTTCAGCATCTCTCATGCTTCCTCATCCAGGACTAAAAATAGATACATACACCATTGAAGTGGTTTTCGCCCGAGCGTTCAGATAATTCTAAATTTGGCAAGTATTCAATGAAGACAATCAGCTTATCGCTTTCGTGCGAAAGTGACAATTTCAAAGAGCTTCATTTTGAGGGATCAACGCATGCCGTGAGTCTCTCACCGGTCAAGCACACGAATCTGAAAAATATTCAAGTAATGCACCTCAAAGGAAACAATATTATGAAAGGTTTGGTTTCTGGAACGACTATTCGATATTCACGATTTTTTGTAAAGAAAAAGTGATAGGATGATCATCACTCTTCTCCAAAACTAAATCTATCAATCTGGGCAGCAATGGAACATCCTCATTACGTGAACATTAGCAAGTGTTGTGCATCTGAAGAGAATTGAAAGTTTGTTAAGTTGTTGAAGAAATAAATGGATGTGTTAGCATGGTCTTATGCTTTGACATAAAGTCATTCAAATCAAAGGACATTCAACATGACATCCCACTCAAAGATGACGTCAAGCCTTTTCACCGAGAAATAAAGGCACTACAACCCAAAGATCTCGGTACTATCCAAGATAAAATTTAGAAAATGTTGGATGCTAGAGTAATTTTTCCCATTCACCACGATGCACAGGTTGCGAATATTGTACTGTGAGGAATAAGAAGGGTGAAATACACATATGCGTAGATTTTGCAACTTGAACCAGTCATCTCTAAAGGATAACTACCCACTACCAATAATGGATCAAGTACTTTAGGAAGTCACCAGTTTAGAAATGATGTCCATGCTTGATGGTTTTTCAGGATATAATCAAATTCAAGTTACACCTAAAGATCAATTCAAAACAGCATTCACCACTCCTTGGGGTACCTTCGCTTACAGTAGAATGTCATTCGGTTTAATCAATGCCAGTGCCACCTTCCAACGAGAAATGGATTTTACATTCAAGGGTATGATGGGAAAGGTCATCATAGTTTACCTAGATGACCTAGGTGTGTTCTTCAAAAATGAAGTGATTATTGCGATCATTTGGAGCAAGTACTAATCGATGCTGAGAACACGGGATTTCACTAAATCCCAAGAAATCAGTTTTTGGGGTTACCGAAGGGAAGCTGCTAGGACATGTCATTAGTAGAGAAGGAACCAAGATAGACGTTGAAAGAGTCAAGGCTATTCAGAGCCTTACCTTTCCCACAAGTAAAACTGGCGTTCACTCTTTCTTTGGAAAGGTAAATTTCCTTAGACACTTCATCCCTAATTTTTTGAGAAGACTCGTCATATTTCTAATATGATGAAAGGGTCTCAAAATTTTCAATGGAGTGAGGAAGGAATAAAATCATTCAAAGATATAAAATCCTCCATCGCTCATGCTCCCATTCTAGTATGCCGGACTTCGGCAAAGACTTCATCATGTACAGTTATGCCTCTGCGCATACTGTATCAGCCATCTTAATGCAAAAGAACTCCAAGGATATTGAATCCCCAATTTCTTTCATGAGTTCTCCTCTTAAGCCGCATGAACTGAAGATGTCATAGCTAGAAAATCATGCCTTTACCGTGGTAAAAGTTTCCAAAAATTTCTGCTACTACATTTTGAACTCTCATACAGTAGTGTCGGTCCCAGACGCGGCCGTTAAGTCTATCCTAACTCAACAAGAGTTAGGGAGATTATGAGGAAATTGGATCAAAAAGGTCTAGGAGTATGATTTAGAGATCAAACCAACTAATTTGGTAAGAGGTAAGGGCCTATGTCAGTTGATGGCTAAAAACAATATTGAGAGGCACTTGAAGGTGAAGTTGATCACGTTGGTAAAGAGAAAGGTGAGCCTGAGAGAGTGGATTCCTTACCTATGGTTCTATTTGTCACAACCAGCGATGAATGGTATTCAGACATCACATTATTTCTCACCTATGGCGAGTGCCCAAGTCATGTGACCCTAAAAGAGAAGTAGACGAGAAATCTTAGAGCCGCGAGATATGTCATATGGGATGACGGGTTGTATAAACATGGGATAGATGACATTTTCCTAAGATGCATCGACAAGCCACAATAGATAAGGTTATTGGAGAGTTTTCAAGACTTAGCTTGCGGTGGTCACTTATCCTCATCGGTAAAGGTACACAAGATCATCGGGCTAGGTACTACTAGCCAACGCTATTTCAGGATGCAGACCCACAGGTAGAAAAATGTGAACTTTACCAACATTTCATTGGCAAACCCAAGTTGGCTACATTTCCCCTCAGGCCAGCCATTATTGATGAACCTTTCATGTAGTGGGGAATCAACTTCATTGGAGCACTCAATCCTTAATCAAGTGTAGGACATATTTATGTCCTAACAACAACAAATTACTTCACGAAATGGGTGGAGGCCATACTCAAAGACATTCCACTTTTGAAGTTGTTTTTGCAACTTCATCAAGGAAAATATTATTGTAAAATTTGGCATTCCACACAAGATCATTGTTGATAATGCTTCCAACTTCTCTTCACAAGAAGTTATTGGTTTTTACTATGGATATGGAATAACCTTAGCCCATGCTTCGATTACTACCCTCAAGGAAATGGTCGGGTAGAATCCAACAACAAAAACACAGTGACTATTATTCGGAAGCTAGTTGACAAGAACCAGAGGTCCTGGCACAAGTTATTGTATGGTGCTTTGTGGGCGGACAGATTACTCCAAAGAGATCTCTCGGAATGTCACCCTTCCAGGTGTTATATGGGATTGAAGCTGAAATTCCTATCATCGTAGAACTTCCTGCTCTACGCTTAGCTCGAGCAATTGAAGATGAAACTTTTTAGAATTCTCTCGAAAAGAGGATTATGTAACTAATGAGCTTGAAGAGAAACGAATGAAAGTGGTTGACAAGATCACGAACATCAGAATCAAGTCAAGAGGATTTTCAACAAGAAGGCTAAGTAGAGAGACTTCTAGGTTGGAGATCGTGCTCTTAATGGGACAAACGAAGAGAACCAAAAGGCATGCACAAAAATTTTGACTCGCTTTGGAGAGGGCCATACAAGATCAATCATTTTAATAGATAGAATAGTTTCTATCTCTCTTATCTGGAAAGAAATGAGCTCCCGCTTTCCTATAGCGGGCAACACCTCAAAATCTTTAGGAAGTAGAGCTTGCTCTCTTCTTTTTATAATTTGCTATTATTGTGTGTTTTCTTTGGTCATGTGCTTGTTTTATGTTTGTTGTATGTTCCCTTTTTGTTTTCCGTCGCCCTTGTTTTTGACTCCCTTAACCCAATGGATAGGCACATGAGAATCTGGGATTCTCTACCCTTAAGTTTAACCTAAGGATAGTCCCCAGAAAGAGCCGGCTATTATCCTGTAAAAATTGACAAGGGTAATTTTGTAGGTAACCATACCAAAATTTCATTTGGTCCCCGAAAAAGAGTTTGTCAATGTTCAAATGGCCTAACATTCCATTCGGAAATCAAGTTTTAAGAACTTAGCCATTTTCAACCTTCTTGAACTGGGCGCAAGAAATGTTGTGTCGACATCATGAAATGTGCACCCCTTAGAAATTCCCTTAGGTGTAGGAAATGACATGCCAACATCTTTAAATTTTTGGCCTTTTGGTGCTTAAAAGTTCCATGCCAACACCTAAAAACATGCACCCAAAATTTGCGGCCCTTTATAACAAGGCACAAGAAGCATGATGTTGACATATCCAAATGTGTGCTTAAGGCACTAAAGCTTTTGTGTCGACACCAACCAAGTTGTGCCAAGGTGCATTTATACCCATGTCGACACTTCAAAAGTTATGCCAAATTTTCTATATATATAGGTGCTTAACACCTTTCATTTTCTCGATTTGAAAATTGTGAAAAATATTCCTCTGCACTGTCATTTGTCCCTGTCACGCCCGCATTCCTCTTTTTGAGTTTGTGGACCCCAACGTCGTCCTTCATCCTTTATTAAACCGGGTAAGTGGATTTTATCACTCTTATTGTTGTTTGTGGTTTTTATTTCTTGGTTGGTGGTTTTAGGTTTGTTATAAAAATTTAAAACTAAAATGAATAAACTATTCCCCCATCATCGTTTGAAAGCACCTTATTCCTCCTTCGAGATCTGCAAAACTGAGAAGGCTCGCTGCATAGAATCCACACAAACCTCTCTCTGTCACTTTGTGAAAAACCAAAAATTGAGAAAGGCCATGAAAAGAGAGAGAAATCTGTGTTATCACGGAAATGGAAATTGGTTATCCTTTGGCGCCTTGTTTTCATATGTTACACACCACACACTCCCACCTTGGCGCATTGTCCCCACATGCAACGCTTTCAAAATCTACGCCAATATCACCACTTACACATTTCCAAATGTCGCAGTGCATCCCAACCAGCATCAACATTTTATGTTGACATATCCAAATATTCACCATTTATAAACCCTTTGGTGCATCAATATTCTATGCGGCACATTCCAAAATTGCACCTTGGGTGCACTTTGAAACTCCATGCAACATCATATTTTGTAGTTCCCAATTAATGCAATTCTTCTGGCAGCAAGCGCATAAACCTTAACACCAACACTGCATGTTGTGTGTTGCAAACTCACGCCCCACACCTTTATCCTTAGCGCTAAAACCTCTTGTGCAACACTCTTGAAGAGTGCACCCTTTATAATCCTTTAGCGCAGCTTTTCCCCTCTCAACACAGGTGCACCTTTTTGCATGTTGACATCTCCAAAAGTGCGCCCAGCCTTTTTAAGCCTCTACAAGTATGTTATGAACTTGCACCTTGCGACCTAAGCCTTATCCTTGCTCATTCTTCTTTGTGCAAGATTTTATTATGAATGAAAAGTTTATTGACATGGCTCTCTGTGATAGAATTCCTTGATCCTTTTTGTAGAGTAACAACTGTCTTCGAACTCACACATGTCTTTGTCAAGCAAGAAGACAACAAAGTCAAAGGTAAAGCAAGGTTGACAGAGCAGGAGATGAAATATAAATACCAGAAAGTCAGGATGCCTGACTCGCTTGCAGAGTGCAGTCTCGACATCAGAGACTCTGAGTTGGGACACATAGATATGGATGACTTCTGGGCGAGAACCAAATAGGTTACCGGTGGCCCATGGATGGACAAATTGGTAGGTAGCGGGATACATTTTGTAGCAGGTCTTCTAGTAAGTGCAATAAACAACGAGTTCATCATGTTGGTGGCCCGTTGTTACAACAAAGACACAAGATGTGTCAAAGATAAGGAGGGCAAGGTGATCATCAACCTCACTACCCGCCATTTTGAAATAACATTGGGCATTCCTCACCACAGCCTAGTATGTGGCAATAAGCCACAAAGAATGCTTAAAGACATGGACCGAAAATGAAGACAAGTGTATGCAGATGATGAATGAGGTCTACCTAAAAAACAAGAAGGTAGTAAGTAGATGGCCTCAAGTCATCGATCACGGTGGAATTCAACGAGGAATTGAGTGATACTATCACCTTCCTCAATAGAGTATTTGGGCTTCTGATGCCCACTACTTTCACAAATGGATGCTCAGGTATTTAGATACCATGAGTAAGAATGTTCCGATAAACACTTCGGTGGGGAAATTATAAGCAATACTATCTCGGAGCAGCTGCAATGAGTTTCAACAACTTGGAAGTTCTATATGAATTTCTATGTTGTATATGTAGATGTATCGAGAGAGAGAGAGTTACCAGGGCTAATTCAAAGTTAGGTATGGCCCCCAGTACAAATTTATGAGTACTACCCAAAGCTAAGGCTCGAGAACAATATCGAATAGTTCAATAAAATCAATGATGCCTTCTTCTATGAGGTGATCTTCCTATTGAGGTGAAACATGAGATACGGTTGGACAAAACGAGTGTGATCATTGCCACCAAGAAATGGGGGATTTTTTACACAATTCCCCACCTTCACATATCTCAGGGCTGCCAACTTTCTGGGGGAACCAACAAAGTTACCAAGGTATGCAGGACCCAAGCTGATTCTTCTAGAGCTATCAAGATAGCTAATTACATATCACGAAAAGTGCATGAAAAGGAAGAAAGGGGGAACTCCATTCCCCCTCATAGTTGGCAGATACACTTGCACCTCAATAGGTAAAGCATGGGAAATGTACGTAGAGATAGAATTACCGAGCTTAAAGCATGATTTCTGGCGGGGCCAATATTTGACTACCGGAAGTTACCTTCCCAAGGTAAAGATCAATCCCATCCATGTCCCGGAGATTAAGGACATATGGATCGACGTGAATCATGAACTTGAAATCGGGTGAAAGGATCACTCTGGTGGCTTTGGTAGAGATCGTATATTATGGAGTTGGCATCATCCCAAAATATTTCAAGAAGCTGATCAAGAAATTGATCATGTTTACCTTGACATGGATGGGGATGATTGGCCATTTGCTTATATCGACCTTGAAGTGGATTTCACTCCTTCTCCCTTAGGAAGGGAACCTCCAAGGCCAAAAAATTTGCCTAAGGGAAAAGGAAAAGATAAAGTTGGCGAGCCAAGTAAGTAGGAGGAAGCTTCTAAAGTCCCTCCTTCTACTTGAGCAAATCTTGGACTTAGTGTCCCCGGGACAAGAAGAAGAAGCAAGTGTTCCAATGAGACACATCCACTCGGGATGTTTTCATAAATAAAAGTGTTGAGGTGACCACCCTTCCTATCTCTGGACCCCTTCCTCCTCCTGTCACTCAAGCAACCACTCCTATGGTTGTATCTTCTCCTCCATCTCCCTCCTCTTCCATCTTCTCTTCTCTCATGAGCTATCCCCCTGACATTTATTCCATCATGTTGTAGATCGCTTCCACTCCCATGTTCCTCTCTTCCCTTTTGGTAACTCCTACACCACCAAGCGGTGGTACGCTGGATTCCTTGTCGATGCCACCACCAAGTGTATCCACGTTCTTTCCGGCGGCCCCTTCTGTTGCTTCCCCTTTTACTCCCATTTCTTCTTCTTCCTCTGGCCCCACTCCCATAAGTCCAAGATGGATCTCTAACCATCTGGGTCAACTCAAGAGAAAGGTCCCCATAGCACCCATGGACTTCTCCGTCATTCCGAAAAGGGACCTAAGAAGTAAAAGGCAATAACTCACTTCTCAAAAATGCCTCGGGAGAAAGGGTCATGAAGATAGCCTGCTTGAATCCCATAAAGAAGAAAGAAGATCTGTCTCCTAAAAAAATTCACGGTGACTCAATTCACAATGGGGACCTCATCGAAGAAAGTCTATAAGGAGAAGCTTTGTCGATTGTAGATGCCCTCTACAAAAATCTACAAGAGGCCAAAGAGGAGAAGAGAGTGCTTAAAGAATAAAATAAACATCTCCTCCAAGCTTTGCATAAAATGGGCAAGGCTCCTCAAGAATCGCCGTGGAACATTCGGGCTCCCAGTCGAGGAAAATATCAATGTGTATATCAAAATTGTTGAACAGGGAACAACTATGTCATCTTGGATTGAGAAGATTATCCAAGATGGTCATGTGATAATTATCAAATTCACGTTGCTATACGAAGATATAATTCGGGAAAATGGAGAGCTACAGGTAGTAGTAAGTTCCCTCTCGAGGAATGAATAACACCAAGTTGCGCAGCAAGGAACATTTCGGATGATGGTCAAATGTTAAGTGACGACATATTGAAGGTCGTTGTTATCGATCACCCATGGGCACATTACAAAGAAATCATTGCTTTAGATTACTAGGTGGATCAAATGGAATACATCTTGGAGCATATTGATAAAATGAAAGATCGAGTCTTGGACGCATTGTAGAACGTGGAGAAAATAGTATCGAAGATGGCTCCCGAGCTACTCAATTCGTCCTATGAGTTGAGAGAAGTAGATGATACATATCAATACTTCAAAGCTATTGTCTCTCAAGATCAGGCACAAGAGGTCACCTTCGACAGAGAATCTATCAACAAACTCTTGACCTGTCGTGACTTCATTGGCTTTTTGATCGATGCAAATGAAGAGTTCTGAGTTCTGATAAGCTCAAGATTTAAAATCAAACTTGCAAAGTCATTCACGACCACTTCAAGGGTCCTGATCCATATCAACTTCAAGAGATGATCAGCAAGTTTGTAGAGTATCAGAATAGTGTCACATTGACTCACCTAAGCCTCAACCAGAAACCAAGTTCGATCCGAGAGACAATGATGAATAGCTTCTTCCTCTAATATGATATTCTATTTTTGTAAAATATTTAAAAGTATGTTGGCATATGTGATGACATCATCCATGTTGCACCATGGGATGTTTTCATCCTAAAACTTACCCCAAAGTCAACATTTGACTTTTAGATATTTTTTAAATATTTTATAGATATTTTGTAAATAGTGGTTGGCTTTCTTTCGTCTTCTTCCTCCTTCTCTTTCTATAAATCTTGGGATACTTATTGTATTCCGGTGGACATTTTTGGATGAAAAATAGAAGTGAGGAGAGAATTACTTTGTTCTTTCTTGTAATAGAGGAAAATATTAATACAAAGATTGAGACTTTCTCTTTGAATTTATGTGTTATGTGCATTAGATCTCTCTTAAGTTAGATCTGTGTTTCTTTTCTATTAGATCTATCTCTACTTTTGTCATTTGTTCATCAGTATTTATTTGTTTATTTATGCGAATAAGTTTGGCTCCATTTAATACCAGCCCAAAGCATAAACCCTCTCGACCTTTCTATTTTGAAATTCATTTCTTTTCTCCCTTCAGATCTATCCTTCTTCCATTCCTTCTTTCCTACCTTTCTATTCTTAGTCAGAATTACCCCTACTAGGATGAGATCCCAAACCCCCTAAAGGCAGAAATCTGTAATATTTACACAGGTTTCTACTTGGTAGAATAACAAGAAACCAGTTTCACTTTGTTGTCTCAAAGAGGGCTTTGTCCTACACACCTTTGTTGGCCTATTTATCAATAGATTTGCCCACATGATGATTTTCGGACCAACGGGTTCAGCCGTGTGAGATCACATTCAATCCCAAAAATTAGGTTACTGAGACGAGGCTTGGTAATGGCAATGGAAGGTGAGAAAATTAATGGCCAATAGAAATGTTGAAGAAAAGCTAACTCGGTAAGTCAAAATTGAGCCCAGAGTGATTTGACTCAAAGTAAAGTAGTAAAACCGCGGAAGGTGCTAGGTGTCAGATCAACACACCTTCAAAATGTGTGACAAAAGTGGAGACCCTAGGGATGTGCTTGCCCCCACGTGGATCTCAAAGCACATATAGTGGATAATTTATGAATCCAAACATAAGGTAGTTTTCTCCAGCCTGAATCGATTAAGTATAAAAAAATCCGGTGGAAGCCTCCGCGTGTCTCTTTAGCATACTTTTGGTATGATGCTTAAAAGAAAGATCCTTAAAGGAGTGCAAGCTCTCCACGTGGTCAAAGCCAGAGAAAGTTGCACTAACCATTGAAAAGTATAAGCATGTGAAGAGCCGGTGGAATCCTCCACGTGCCTCATCAGCACAACTTCAAAGGTAAAATCCAAAGGGAGTTTCCCAAATGAGAGAAGGCTCTCCACATAGTCAGAGCCCATGAAAGTTGCATCGGCTATTGAAAATTCTAAACATGGGAAGAGCCAGTGGAAGCCTCCATGTGCCTCATCAGCACAACTTCAAAGGTAAAACCCAAAGGTAGGTCCCAAATGAGCACTGGCCCTCCACGTGTCTAGGGTCCAACATAGTTTCTCCTAAATAGGTAGAAACTTATAAAAATACAAAGAAATCGAGTAGAAGCTCACATGAGACGATACCAAGTGTCAAACCATAAGAGCAATTTCAAGAATGAAAGGAGGGGATAAAGTCTTGGAACCACAAGGTTTCCACATGGAGCTAACTACAAGGTCCCACCCGAAAAGGGGTTTTGACATTATATATAGTGGGTCCCTTTACTCACCCAAGGGAACAAAGCAACATGTTTGTGGACGATGCCAAGTGTCGCACGTCACATTCCCAGGACCCTAAAAGGAGAAAAAAATCTTAAGAATGCATGGGGCTTCCACGTGGATCTTGCATGGATAGACTCCAAACCCAAAGTAGTTTGGAAAAGATTGGCGGAAGGTCAATTCAATGAAAGATGAATCATGAAGCCCACCAAGAATTTTAAATGCTTAGATCTTTTAAAATATTGTGAGAGCCCGCGTGGAATGCTTCAACCTGACCTTCAGATGGCCATATCTTTCAACTGGATATCTTGATTTGGGTGAGACCAAGTTCTTCAAAAGTAAAAAATACAGTCCACCATTTTTGAGGCTGTCAGGCTTCTCACCTACCACCATAATGAAGTATGGCTTTCTTTCTTTCCCAACAAGGAACAACACATGGAGGCATGGGTTTTGTAGTGGAACCCATCATTTTTGAGGAGTGAAATTCAATGCTCTTTTGGGGGTGGTTGAAGAAGAATTTGAATTCTCTCTCTCTTTCTCTCTCATTCTTCTATATATTGTAAGGAGGGGCAATTTTTCTAAAGGTTGGTCATTTTTTCTCTCCTCCCCCTCTCTCTTTCTTCCCTAGGGTTGAATGTGGAGTTTAAGCCTCCTCTCTTGCTTTGTAATGGTTTTTCTTGCCTCTTTCCCACTAATGATGTACTGTGTGAACTCATGGAGCAATAAAATCTTTTTCATGATGCATTTTTTCCATCCTTTTCTTATTTTATTGTCTCTTCTTGCCTCTCATCATTTCCAGGTATATTGTGCATATCTCTGATGCCTATTGCAGGTTTTGGGAGCTGTGTTTAATGGGTTTGAAGTGGTGTTCTATGTGAAATTTATCTTTGGTATGATGCATCTTGTCCATCCTCTCCATTTCTCACCTCTCTCCATTTTAGGAAGTTGGATTTGTGATCAACAACCTCCTTTTTTGGTGTATCACCACTTTAGTGTAGGATTTTTGTTTTCATGCACTCTCTCCCTAGTCCCTTGGAAAGTTAGATTAGGATTAGATAGTTTTCTTGCATTAGAGTAGATTGTGGTAGGTAGTTTAGGAGAAAGAACCAACTTTCTCTGGAGGGTCATCTCAAGCCCACAAGTCCCACAACTTGAGAGATGATCCAATGTTTCAAAAATTACATTGAATGCCCCACTCACATCTAAGGCCATATTCGGGGTGTAATTTCGTATCAAAATAGTTTTGGCATGCCTGGTGGGACACTGGAGTTAGATTCTCTCATCTTTCCAAGGTGTCTCATTATCAAACAAAAATATTAAGCCACCATGCGAACACACTCAACAATTTTGAAACACCTAGTGGGACAGGTTTGAAGCACCTTACCACTTCATTTCATCAAGTTGATGTGTTCTTGGTGAGATTCAGCCTTTGGAGGCACATGCAAAGCACATCTAGTGACTCCATCTAGTCAACAACCCATTCTCTGAGTTACAGACTTTCCTTCCATCCATTTCCACCCATTCTTCTTTCCACATCTTTCATCTTCTTCCATTCATGAAGTTGTGCAATCATGGCTTCATTCCCATCTTGGAATTCACACTTGCAAGAAAAAGTGTGCAGTCCACCTCCAATGTATTTCTCAACTCCTCCAGATCAGCATTATGATCAGATTCAGAACCATTATGCTTACCCATATGAGCAAAGTGTCAAAACCAGTTTGGCTATGGAAACATATCAAGAACAAGGGTATACATATGATGATAACAATTATATGGAGAATGCTGATCTGCTGGAGAAGATTCAAAGAATGGAGGCTAACATGGTTCAATCAAGGCTATAACACAAATGAAAGCATTTAAAATTGGTTATAGGGCACCTTGTCCATGGGAAGGCCCTTTTCCAAGACACTATAGCCCGCAGAGAAGCTTGACTTCATGGTTGAAATGTTGCCTCAACTTACACATAGTGGACTGAGGAGATAGAGGCCTATGAACTTGGTGCCAGGAAACCTTGTCAATGGGTAAGTCCTACACCATCATCTAGTAATTTTCTTTCTCCTCTTTCTCAAGAAACACCATCTCAACCAAGCTTCATGATTTCCAAGTTTCTCATCATTGCTGCCCCTATTGTTGAATTCCCTTCTCCATCTTCTAGTCTCCCATCCCATCTTAATTTCTCTGCCCTTTCCCTTCCAAATCCAAGTCCCCTCCACAAGATCCAAAATCAATACCTTCCCCTCCACCACAAATAAAAAAAAAATAGTGGAGACCCCACCACCACTCCTCCTACTTTCCCAAGTCCATGTTGGGAAGAGACTCAAAAATAGTCAAGGAGAGAAACAAGAAGAAGAGCCAAGAAAAGAAGAAATGATTAGAAGCTTGGTGAGCTTGGCTCTTAGATTTGGGATTAATAAAATCCCCTTGATGGAGAAACCCATGGAGGAGGCTGAGGTCAAGCCACAAGTGGTGGACTTGGAAGCTTCAAGATACAACACAAGAAAGGGAAGAAGGAGCTACTCCAAATCCAAAAGAGGAGGAGTGCATTCTCAGTTGTGGAGGAGAACCATACAAGTTTCAGAGATTTTGAAAAAGAGAAGGCCATGGAAGAACCTTCATTTCTTCCTCCCACTTCATCCCCTTCGAGCTCTAATGTCGAAGAAGAGTTTGAGCTTTCAAACTTCATGTTTGAAGATGAGGGGAACCATGGTGAGAAAATTACAGATCGGAGGACACCATGGAGGAGGTCAAGCACACACAGCAAGAAACAAGGAGGTAGATTATCTATCTGACTTGGAGGATTGCTTTGATGGAGAGGAGCCCATGGAGATCACATCATTTTCTCCTCCATCATCCACCTTCCAAGCACATGAGCCTATTGTCATGAAGGAGAGCATTCACAGCAACCTGCATTTCACAATGGCCCTATGGAACCAAGGTTGGAAGATCTAAATCTTCCATGTTATCCATAGGAGGAGGAAGGGAAAAAAGATGACACACATTGCATACCAGTCATCAAGGTAGAGGATCAACTACTTGCAGAAGCAATGCAAAGAAAAAATCAACATGCAAGTAGCCTCTTTTTTTCAGGAAGGTCCGCAGAAGACTCCATTTTTGGAGTTGAATTTTTAGAGCAATGGGTAAACATCATCGGATCAGACCATGCCCAATCAAGTACTTGGCTTCATTGGAGCAAAAGAGAAGCTAAAACACACGGTCATGCTTATTTCTTGAGCATGAGGATGAGTTTCAAAGTACCAAGGTCACCATGTAATGCCTCTCGTCAATCCAATGTGCAAAGCAACTAAAAGAGGTATTTTTTTGTTTGATGTTGATACCTTGATGATTTGGGTGGAGGATGGCCTCTTATTAGTTTTTCACTCATAATAAAAGCCATGTTCAATGCCAAATCATATACATGGCTTCCTATTTTGAGAAAGGAAGCTACTTCTCCCTACCATTGAGGATTTGTTTGAGTTCCCTTTACTTCCAGTTAGCGTAGAGTAGGTAGGTTTGTTTTAAAGAAGAAAGTGCTTTTGCACATTCTCGCATGTTCCACTTAGAGCATGTATGATTTTCCCTTTTGTACATAGTGTGTTGTTGTGGTTTATTTCTCATGCGCATAATCCATTGAAAGGTAGTGCTTGGGAGATCACTCCAGTTCCAATAATGTTTCATGGTGGCTCAAGGACAAGATTTTAAAGATTTAGATCAAAATTATGTTTATCAAAGCTTGACTCCATGCCCAATGGATACTTCAAGGAAACTAATGTTTCATCTAAAGCAGTGCAGATGATCTTGTGAGTCCAAATTGTTATCCAATTTTTAGCTATTTGGGGAAAAATTGATCAAACAAAAATCCAATGAGAAATGGAAAGGTTGGTTCACAAGTCTTCCATTCAAGGCCATGCAAGATCACATTTGATCCAAAATAATCAAGTTATAAGAAATCTCAGCAATGAAAATGGAAGGTGGGAAAAATCATTGGCCAAAAGAAACGTTGAAGAAAAGCTAACTTGGTAAGTCAAAATCAAGTAAATTCAGAAAATTGACTCGAAGAAAAGCAACAAAACCATGGAAGGTGCCTCATGTCAACTCAATGCACCTTCAAATATGCGAAAAAGTAGAGACCCTAGGAATGCACTTTCCCCACATGGATCTCAAAGATAAGCTTGGATAGTGGATTTGGAAAATAATTTGGAAGGCCCCAAACCCAAGGTAGTGTTCAAAGGAGAAAGGTCTGAAATTGAAAAGTATAAAAAAGGATAACGGAAGCCTCCACATGTCTCTTCAGTGCACTTTTGGTATGATGCTTAAAAGTAAGTCCTCAAATGAGTGTAAGCTCTCCACGTGGTAGAGCTCGAGAAAGTTGCACCAGCCGTTGAAAATTCTAAGCATGGGAAGAGCCAGTGGAAGCCTCCATGTGCCTCATCAATGCGCAACTTCAAAGGTAAAATCCAAAGGTAGGTCCCCAAATGAGCACAGGATCTCCACGTGGTTAGAGCCCGAGAAAGTTGCACCGACCATTGAAAATTCTAAACATGGGAAGATCCAATGGAAGCCTCCACATGCCTCATCAAGCACAACTTCAAAGGTAAAATCCAAAGGTAGGTCCCAAATGAGCGTTGGCCCTCCACGTGTCTAGGGTCTAACATAGTTGCTCCTAAATAGGTAGAAAATCCAAAACACAAAGAAAGCAGAGCAGGCTCACGGATGATGCCAAGTGTCCAACCGTCACAACTTCAAGAGTGAAAGGAGGGGATAAAGTCTTGGAAGCCCACAGGGTTTCCACATGGAGCTAACTACAAAGGTCCCACCCAAAAAGGGGTTTTGACATTATATATAGTGGGGCCCTTTACTCACCCAAGGGAATGAAGTAGCATGTTCACGGACGGTGCCAAGTGTCGGCATGTCGCATTCCCAAGACCCTAAAAGGTAGCAAAAATCTTAAGAATGTGGGGCTTCCACGTGGATCTTGCACGGATAGACTCCAAACCAAAGCAATTTGGAAAATATTGGAAGGAAGGTCAATTCAATGAAAGATGAATCATGAAGCCCACCAAGAATTTTAAATGCTTAGATATTTTAAGATATTGTGAGAGCCCGCATGGAACGCCCGACCCTGACCTTTAGATGGCCATATCTTTCAACTGGATATCTTGATTTGGGTGAGACCAAGTTCTTCAAAAGTGTAAAATACAGTCCGCCATTTTTGAGGTTGTCAAGCTTCTCACCTACCACCATAATGAAGTATGGGCTTCCTTTCTTGCCCAACAAGGAACAACACATGGAGGCATGGTTTTTGTAGTGGAACCCATCATTGTTGCAGGTGAATTCAATGCTCTTTTGGGGTGGTTGAAGTAGGATTCAAATTCTTCTCTCTCTCTCTCTCATTCTTCCTATATATTGTAAGGAGGGCATTTTTTCTAAGTGTGGTCATTTTTTTCTCTCCCCCCCCTCTCTCCTTCTTCCCTAGGGTTGAATGTGGAGTTTAAGCCTCCTCTCTTTTCTTTGTAATGGAATTTTCTTGCCTCTTTCCCACTAATGATGTACTGTGTGAACTCATGGAGCAATAAAATTTGTTTTTTGATGCATTTTTCCATCCTTTGCTTATTTTATTGTCTCTTCTTGCCTCTCATCATTACAGGGTATATTGTGCATATCTCTGATGCCTATTGTAGGTTTTGGGAGATGTGTTTAATGGGTTTGAAGTGGTGTTCTATGTGAACTTTATCTTTGGTCTGTGATGCATCTTTTCCATCCTCTCCATTTCTCACCCTCTTCACTTTATGAAGTTGAGATTGTGATCAACAATCCTCCTTTTCTTGTGTATCACCACTTTAGTGTAGGTTTTGCAAGTCGCATAACTTTACAGAGATGATCCAATGTTACACAAATTACACCGAATGCCCCAATCACATCTAAGGCTATTTGGGGTGTTGTAATTTTGGATTAAAAAATCCTTCATAAGTCCATTGAAAATTATCTCTCGAATTTTTTTTTGGATTCCATCATTCCATCTCAAGATATTATGTCTTGTACTCTAACACAACCTTCTCCTCCTCCCTAGGTTTCCTTGGAGTTAGTGGGTTTTCAAAGTATTTTACATAATAAGAGTGGTTTTATATCGTGATGAAAGCTTCAAATTTCTCCCTACATGAAGGGAATTTAGTTCTCTTTCATTCCTCCTCATAACCTTGAGGAAGGTAAGATTTCACCTTCTACTAGATAGAAACCTAATTTTAGTGAATTTTTTTCTAACCAAAGAACGAGCTTTTTACAACAGGTTAGGAATCCCTTTTGGGTATGAATTAGGAGAATTTGCATGGATTCTCATTTTCAAAAATTACTTCTCCTATAATATGAGGGTTCTAAGAGACTCCACTCGTAAGTACACTATTCAATATTTTACCAAGTAATTTCCAGAGATGAACATTCTATGTTTACAAGAAGTTAAAATCATAGGATTTCTACTATGCATAAGTACTATAGTTATATGGCCAAATACTTTATCTCTAACTAGTCATTTTGATATTGGTCATGGATAAATTATGACATTTATTTCCTCTAAATGGAGGCATCATTATATATATCATTAATGTGACAAAAACATAGTTTCTATGGGTGTTATTCAAAATCGATAATCACTCTTTTGGAATAATTAATGTTTGTGCATCCAATGGCAAGGTTTAAAGCATGAGGTTTTGGATTTGGATATCTAATGAGATCCATTACGCCAATTGGTTGATTTTGGATACTTGAATATGGTATAGTTTCCTATTGACAAAATTAGACATTTACCCATGTACTAGATTTCTAGTGAAAGGTCAACTTGGATGTATATGTACAATAAATATGGATTTATGACCCCAAGTTTATCTTCATTCTAACTTCATCATTTGGATCACTTGGTATAATTTATTCCAAATATTTAATCATGCCTTTAATCACCTCAATCATTACGTATAATTAGTGTATCTTTTTCTCCTTTTCCAATGATTTCCGAGTTATTGCTTTGGATGTCTTATCGATTTGGTTCTTTCTAGCCACTACCCCATTCAATTTAGGATCGAATGGAACTTCAATTGGACACATGTTAACACAAATGAATTTTATTTTAATACCACTTTTTTGTATTATGGTCCAACCCTTCACCATATTAAGCGGGTGTGGGGTGTTGTGGTTCACCAGAAGCTGCTACCATAAGATAAATTATATGGTTGATATATGCCATTATGTTTTTGGCATGTTTATTGTGTAAATTTGAGTGTTATATAGCCCATATTAAATGAAACTCTTAGTTTTACACAACCTCTAAGCTCATTCACTCCTTACATACTTAAGAGAAAAATCCCTTTGATGAACCTTTGTAGAGAGAGGTGGTAAATCTTAGGTTGTGCATCCAAATTATAAATGATTAAAATTCTATAGGCACTTAGCTCAAAGATATATTTCATTAGCTCAAAGTGGGTGACTGGGTTTAAGGAATTATCCCTCTGCTTTAAAGCCAAACATTCCCACCAATAATTCAAATCTATTCGAGGAGGCTCACTTTGTCAATCTAAAGTTTCCGAGATGATGTAGGATTTTTGTACCATCATTAACAAATTTTAAAATATCGTATATTTCACTAGAGCGAAAAGTAGATCTTGATTAATGTATATCTATGGTACCTTACAACGGATCTTGACCACAAAGGATTATTTTTGATATAATGTTAAGTTTTGAGGTAGTATCTCAAATGGAAAATGATATAGCCACGATAATTAATGGTTTCCGATTTGATTTTAAAAAACCATTTCGAATGTGATTAAAAATTAACATTTTCAAGTCTATCTAGAGGCATTTCATTCCAATTCACTTAGATAGATCATCACCTAAGGGACATTAAATTTATTCCCAAGATGGGGATTCAGAGATCATTGTCAATTGGCATGTTGATTACTCTACTAAATATTTATTATTAAATTATTAGATAAATTGACGAGTGTCTTTGGGGATCATACTTTAACCAATTTAATATGTCAATCTAGGGCGTGTCTAATGATTATTTTCAAAAAACGAGAATAGTAGGAACACAAAATCAACACAAAGTTCCTATCTTAAACTAAGAATTTATTAGTGATCATGATCATAAATGAAATGCATGAAATTAAAATATTGGAATTGAATGTAGAAACAAGATTTAACTAAAACATTAACATTAAATATTGTATTGCATTAAGAAATAAACAATAAAATGGTAATAGTAATTGTCAAAAGAACAAAGAAATAAAATAGGAATAATCTCCCTCTCGTTAGGTAGGAGTGACCCTTTCTCTTTCCCTTTGATCAAGTTTGTAGCGAGATTCTAGAAAAAAAAATCTTTTGAATTGTATCTTTATTAAATTCAAAATATATTGCTATAATTAAAAAATATGGAACTCCTAATTCTAATTACATTCTCTCTTTTATACCAAAGAATTCCTAGTCTCTCCCAGAGATCTAGTTATTCTAATTGGCTACTTCTAAATATAACTATCTATTTGAACTAAGAAATTCCCTTGATTCTTGGTAATACATTAATGACAGGAACAATTTGTAAGTGTTTGATCTTAAAGCATTTATAGTAACTGAATAGGGGATTTTTGATTGACTCTTGAAGCGAGTCAATCACCCCCAAAAGATTCTCCAAATCATAACTGATTGAAGAAACTAAAGTGATGGTGAGTCTTCAGTCATTGTTATTTCACTTTTCTTATGGGTTCACTTTTGATTGATAAATTTTGATGAATCTTGGTAGTAAACGATGTTGCCAGTTAGAATTCTAGAATTGCATTATCTACACGCATGCTTGTGCCACTCAAGATTTGAGGGATCGGGTTTGATGAGATGGATGCTTAAATGTACTATCTTCAGGCCTTTATCAATGAGGATGAGAGTCCTACACCAAAACATGAAATAGAGTCTTGTGCCGGTGTATATACTAAGTCCTACACTCATTATAACCATTCAACATATGCACTTTTTGCACATAGAATTAATGCTTATCCATATCATATTCAAGCCATTTATGCACAATAATTAACAAGGTGAAACATCATAAGTACACACAACAATTTCCCATAAACATAGTAAAGTAGTAAATATAAAGTATGTATTTGTCCATCATGCATAATAATATAAAAAATAGTATAAGTTTTGACATGGCTTAAACATAATTACACAAGTTTTAACAAGACAAAAATCAGGGTTCATTTAAAATCTCTAGTCTTGTGTATTCACAAGATGTTACCTATAATTTTTAGTCCATAAAAATAAGGTTGATCCAAAGAAGATACATTTTGGAAAATATTATTGTCATTTGGGAAGGTATGCAATGGGATTGAAAGTTAAAACACATATCCCTTTTTTTATTAATTTTTTTTTGAGTTCAAATTTATAATTATTATTAATTTAATTACCCATATTAAGTTAATAATTCCCTCACCCCTCCACCTCACCTCTCCACCTCACCATGGACCCATTCCAAGCCTATTTATTAACCTAGACTAAGTCACCACTCCCCTTAACTAACTAAGACTCATTCTAACCCTAACATTCATTACCTATTATCCCTCCTACCAATTTTCTCACTTCATTTAGTGCCAACCAGACTCCTAGTCCATAAAAAAATCTTGACCATGATAAAAATGGAGAGAAAAGGCTATTTTTGGAAAAATAGGACCTTTTCTCCCTAACCGATGTTGGTTATTCCTCTCTAGCTAGCGTGCGTCACCTAACCTAACCATCATGGTTCCTTTAAATAAGGAATTCCAATCCTTTACCTGGGTTCCTCCATCTTGCTTTTGAGTTTTAGCATTCTTAGCTCTGGTATTCCGAGCATCCAAGTGACCTCACGATGAACTAAAGAGATCATTCCAAGCATTCACAACCTCCACCAAGCATCAACAATGTGTTCTAGAGCATTGGATCACTCACAGGAAGTCCAGAGCCTTTTACTGCTACTGCACATGGGATCAAGACTTGTCTCTCCTTCAACCACAACTATTATTTCTACAACCACTTCCAATATGCAAGTAAGTGATTTCTACCTTGTCATTTCTTTTAGTATTTTGGTTGTTAATCATTTATCTACTTTCTTTCACCTTCTACCCTTCCCGGATCTCTTCCATCTCACCTCCACCCAACCACTTTCCCATTTGACCTCTGTACCCATCCCAAATGCCTATTTCTTCATCTCTCGAGTCTTTAATAAAATCCTACCACCTTACCTAAGCCTCCCCAACTCTCTGTGCAATCATAGAGAGCTCAAAACCACCTCATTTTAATCTTTGCACCCAATTTCCCCTACCGCATCGGTCACCCAACCAACATTGGCTATTACCAGGTACCAACACGCATCGTTCCCAACCGATACTAGTCTCTGTGACTAGTGTAATTTATCTCAGACCAATGAGCTCCTAACTTACCCAAAACCTTCCCAAACCTCACCCAATCTCACCCAGACCTTCCTAAACACCTTCTCGCCACACCTGCCAGCCTTGAAAACACCCTTCCTTCTCTATATTTAGTTGTATATTCAATATTTAGCTTAAATCTAGTCTATTGTTAGCATATGAGATACCTAAATCATATTATTACAATAGGACCTTTCTTTTACTGTCATTTCTTTACATTAAGTTATTTTTAAATAGTGGATTGATGACCTTTCTAGGAAGTATCACACTTCTTGGATCTAGCATATGCTAGGTAGTCCACTATCATATGCTATTTAACTCTATTTGGTGGTATTGTTGTGCTTCTATATGTAGTCCTTCCTAGCCAAAGGAGCTCTTCACGATCAGCCTGGTCTTCTCAACAATGTGCACAACCTTCTTCGACTTCATAGGTATTCCTCCTCACCTCACCTTTACCTTATTTTTTTTATACGCAACATTGTGGTGAAACATTTTGGCATGCTGGTGGGACCCTCGTTTGTGGGTTTCATTCTATTCATATAGGTTGCATCTTGTGTGTTTCCTTTCTAAATCATTATTCACTAAATCTTCTTCTTTGGTAATCTTCTCCTTCTTTCTAATTGTTCTAAATGAAACACTTCTTTTGGTGCATTTAAAAAGAATCTTCTTCTTTCTTTTGTTCTTGCATTAGTGAAATTCATCCTTCTTCCTATTCACTCTTGTTTACATCAAATATCATATTTTGATTTGGGGCTTAAAACACTTGCATTTCATCCCATGTATGTTTGCATATTTAGCTCACATAGTTAAGTATAAATCATATATGATGAGGTCATGACCATTTTTGATTGATTAATAAAGTGTAGTTCACATTTGTGCACACACTCCTTATCCAAATCACTTAACACAATCTACAAACTTCTTAAACATTCCCTTCTAGGAAGAAGTCCATCAAGGATTTAAAACCCATTGATGGTGGGCCCCACCCGGTGTTCTGGCTGGTTTATCATATCAGAGCTTAGACCTCACATAACAAGGTATATCGAGGACTCCTTCACCAAAAAAAACCTGAAACCATCCATAGATTACTTTTTCTAGGTACCTTCATTATCCAAACATTCTATATCATTCACAGTTAGTCTTAAGGCATAAGCCAACTAAACACTAAAAATATGATCCTAGGATAACATGTTTATTTAGTTTTTTTTGTTTGATTGTCACCTTTCTTTCTTGTCTTCTATAGTTTGAGTTGTGAGGATGTATTCACCACTTTTTCTTCTTTTTTTCACACTCAACCATCACAACTAGTTAATTTATGGTTTTTTCCTAAGTGTGTTACTTCAGATTTTTATACACAACCTCTCTTTTTCGAGCTTTTTGATAAAATTTACCCAAAAATATTTATTTTCTTCACTTCATTTTTATCATAATAACATCACATTTACATTAACTATTGACATCATTTCTTTCGACAAATTAGTCTTTTACCTAATTGGATTTTGGTTTTTTTTTTATTTTATCAAAACAACAATCTATCGTTCAATCGGATTATATTTTTGTGTTTTTATTTTTTTTAAAAAAACAACCTATTTTTCTATCCTCTAGACTTCACCATTTTTCATTTTTTTCCCCATTTTTTTCATAGTAACTATTCTGATTCACAGAGCCTAGAATACCTATCTTCCAACTTTTTCTTATGGTTTGGACTCACCAAAAAGTGTGCAAGTTTTTTCCTTTCCATGCTAGTTTTACCTATTACCTCTTACCTTTTCACCTTATCGCCATCTATTTCTATTTCTTCACCAATGGACCCTAATTAATACAACTATACCTTACTTAGTGTGAGGTGATGAATTCACTAAATTCCTTGATCATAATGTCATAGCCTTACAACATTACCTTCACCACTCTTCTACCCATGACTCATCAGTCACCATTTCTTATGGATGCCTCCCTCCTTCCCCATACCCCATCATATTTTCTACATACCTACATGCCATATGCTTACAACATTACCTACTCACTCTTAGCTACCTGACTCATCACCTACAACCACTTTGTACACACCAGTGTCTCTTTCTGAACCTACCTTAACATCTACCATACCTTTGACATCTCATACCCCTTGACATGCATCTTCAACATCTATCCTCCACATATCTATCCATCACCTCTCATATAGGCCTCGACATCCCATATCCTCATCCACAGATCCTAGTATAGGGATCCCCACATCATAGTACCTATTACTTCTACAACCACCAAGTTACATTGACATCCTATACCCCTTTCAAATTTGGTGGTCTTTATTCCTCCCAAACTCTTCCACCTATTACCATGAGGATCTTCCCACAAGCTCCTCCCACCTACACCTTACCTAGTCACACAACCTATATCATCCACCTCATATTCAAGGTACATGCCTCTCATCATCTATTCTACCTACATACCACTTCTCATTTCACATATTCGAACACCACCATACACTGGTATGTTGTCATCTATGACCTATTCATCTCATCCACCCCCTTATACCGTAGGGGCACTCCTCAATCTAATCCTACCATGGATCTTATCAAGATGATGATGGATAAGATGCAAACACTCGAGGCCTCCATTTTGGATCTCGTAATGTCCTCACTTATGATGAAATATGTAATGAGCCCATCCACCCATCCATACCTATCCACCCTTATCCCGTGTAATGGGAGTTACCCAAGTTCAACCATTTCAATAGTAAGGAAGACCCTCAACAACATTTATGATCATTCAAACATGTGTTATTTGATAGGCCATGATGATGCCTTACTTCCTTTGAACATTTCCCATGTCACTTTGTTGGGACCCACCCTAGATTGGTATAGTGCTTTTCCTAGGCACTGGTCTTCTCCTTCAACCAATTGGCCCAAACCTTCCTTGATCACTTCTCAATCAATATCTCTAAGAAGGTCTCTATGATGATATATACTCTATTCACCAATATGAGGATGAATCTATCACATATTTCATCACACATTGTTGTGGGGCCTCATCAATCAACTCACCTTCTAGCTACCACAAGTAGAGCTCATAGATTTGTTCACAAGGGCATGTGCTAGACACATTTCCCCAACTCTCCAGGTTCAAATGTTTCACACATGTTTGATGAAGCCTTCACCATGGCCCAGAAACTAGAGATTTGTGCCCTTGAAGAAGAGAAACTTAAGTTACGTAACAAGAATGCTAACTTCAAATCAAATGAATCTTCTTCTAAACCACCAAACAACCATTCTAATAACCATTCCAAGGCCAAAGGATCCACCAACATGGTGATTCTAAAATCTAGGCCCCTCTCATCCATCTAATCAACCAAAACCACTGCCAACCTCTCTCTTATTCAAAACTTTCCAATAAAAGTATGAACAAAGGGCTTACACTCCTATCGAGAGAACCATATTCTTTTGTGTTGGAAAATATTTTAAAATTTGGAGCCATCACCCTTCCACCTATCAAACCAACACTTGGTTTTGATCCTTCTCATCCTACACCATTGGTGGTACAAAGAAAATGACTTCTGTAACTATCACCAAGTTAGGGGACATAGCGATGGAAAATTACAAAACCTTCAAGAACATTGTCCAAGGAATGCTAGATAGTGGTGATCTCATCTTGAAAACCCTAATGCACCTGCCAATGCCAATATGGGTGTGTTTAAGAAACCTTTTCCTAATCATACCCCTTCATCAAACCAAGCTTCAGAGACCTCTACTAGTGACACCAATGTGCATGAGGTTCATGTCATTTTCAACACAATACTGTTCCATCTAGCTAGTTTCCTCCTCCCATAGCATCTATCGAGGAAATTCTTTGCACAAAATCCTCTACCCATGGAGGATCCTATCACACCTACTCCTCTACCCAGAAGGATCTATCATATCCTCATCCCAGAGGATCCTATCACACCTACTTCTCTATCCATAGAGGATCCTATCACACCTACTCCTCTACCCATGGAGGCCTACCCACCTATTTCTCTACCTACCAGCAGAGCCTATCTTCTTGTTCCTCTACCCAAGGAGGAACCTATCTCACCCATTCCTCTACCCAAGGAGGAGCTAACCCTATCCACCTTTCTACCTAAAGAGGAGTCCACATCACTTTTTTTCCTTCTCCGACCCATAGAGGAGCCACTCTTATCTCCTCTTCCTATAGGTGATGCTTCTCCTAGGGTCTTCCAAGATCCTATCAACCTTCTTACATCACTCCTTGCCTATTGAATCAGAGGTGAAAACCTTCCTGTATCACAGACTTCAGATTTCTGGATGGGTTTCACCACTAGTTTGTTCATCTTCTAAACCAAAACCATTCTCATGTTTGGTGGACTGATTAGAGTATGTTGATTACTCCACACTCTGGGGGCCTTTGACTCCCAATATCCACCCAAATGTAGATGTTGTCCTGGATACCTCAACTATCTATCCTAAGGTATTCAAGGAAACTAAAACCATGACACTGAGCCGATCATATCAGCCCCTTCTTCTTATCCTCACCTTCACCCAAACCCCTATCCACACCTAAACCTACCACTTCCTTAGGGGTCCTACCAACACCTAGCCTACTACATCCCAGTGAAACTAGACTTTTCTACTCAACCACCACCCATCACAAAATGATTCCCACACCTAAGAGGAAGACCCAACCTCCTAGGCCTCACACCCCGGTCTCTCCCATGCCTTCTCTTTCACCTTCACCTCTACCTTCGATTTTAGGCCCACACCCTTCCACCTTGGTCAAGTTACCTCTTCACCAAGGAAAATCCAAGGGTGCAGAAACCCCACCCACACCTTTACCTTCTCTTTTTCCCACACCTTCACCTTCATCACCTCTTCTACCTACATCTTCTCCATTACCTACAACCACACTATTTCCAACACACCACTCTCACCTTGGATTTCTAGGGTACCCCCCTTCTACATCTCCTTCTACCTCATGCACACCCCTCCTACACCTTTACCCAAGAAGGTGCAACCTAAACCAAAACCAAAACCTTCACTACCTACTAAAAAGGTAGTCACACCTACACCACCTCCAGTAACACCTCTCCCATGAAAATCACCCTACACCTTCATCCAAGCCAACTCTGACTTCTCATTGTGATCCATTGGTAGGATCCTATTCTAACATCCTCGCTAGGTTGTTAGAAACCTTCGCTATCTCATTGCCACCTATTAAGCCTTATGACCCACTCAAACCCAAACCAAGTAGGGTTTGATGACACCAAAATCTGTGCATATCATCACTCACTCAGGGCATGATGTCGAAGGTTGTAAGGCCCTAAAAAAACATTCTCCTTCAACTTTGTACTTTAGATGGTCTCTTTGATGAAGATGACCTATTGGAGGAGAATTCCATTCCCCCTTCACCCACCACCACATGGTCTAGCCCTATATCTATTCAAATGGCCTTTACCTGCATCTCCACAACCCTCTTTTCCTCCTCCGATATTTGAAATAAATATGGTCTCGAGTAGCCACTCGATCAAAAAAGATAAAGGAAAAGAAAACTCAAGTAGCCCATCTAGTGCACCTTCACCCACCATTCCACCTACACCTTCCCCCAAGGTAACCATTTGTGGGCTGACTTATCCTATTTTTGATGGAGTCACACATTCTCTATGATTAATAACTTCATCAATCTCCTCTAAAGATGTCCTTGTATGACCTAATTCAAACCTTGAGTCTCATCATCAAGCCCTCATTGAGGTCCTACAATCTATCGAGGTTCCACCAAATGATCCTACACCTATGGCCGCCATCTTTACCCCTCATCATGTGGCCACCCTCACCACTCCACCTCAAACTTCTACCCCCCATTACCTCTCTCCAAGGTTTTTCCATTTTTCTCTGACTCAGAGATTTCCCCTCTATAATCAGATGATCTTGATCCACCCTCTTCATCTCTCCTACTACATCAATGATACTCATGTTTGACGTGTTATGATTGATGGAGGTGTTAGCATTAATATCATTTCTTCCCATGCATATGAAAAATTGTGCATACCCACCAACTGCATGCATAATAACTGTTATGTATGCATTCTTTCAATGATGCCATGACTTCTACCCTTGGCACCATCATCCTCCACATCACGTGGGTCCCCACACTAGTCCCAAACTATTCTATGTTCTTGAGGGGAATTTCAATATAACATGCTTGCTTGATGACCTAGATTCACGCCATGGGGTGTGTACCTTCAACCCTTCACCATTGCCTAAAATTTGAATATGAAGGGCACCCCTACACCATTTAGGTGGATCCTTCACCTTTTAAAACCTACAACATGCTTTACCAACCAAATGATGTCCTTGTTCCAGTCAAGGTATCTACCACCCCTATCGCTTCATCTTCTTTCGCTGCCTCATCTACCACTTTTTGCACTACACCTTCCACAACCAACCCATCTATCCCCTCTGTTGCCTAACTTCCATAACTAGCCCATCTACCAACCCACCTATTTCACTCAAGCAATGATGCCCCACCTTCTCAGGCTTGAGTAGCTCATCCATCCCCGCTACCCAAGTACGACCTTAGACCCCTTGGTAGGTGTTTTTCAATGCCTTTTCCTTAGGGGAGTACCACCTATACAACATAGACACTTTCCTTACTCCTCAAGAGTATGGAAGCCTTCACCAACACCCACGTTATGACCATCATGTAGGAGAGGTTTTTCCATATATGGTCCTCCCCACCTTGCACCAACTGACATATGGGGGACTCAACACTTCTTCTTATTCTCTTGAACCACCTACCCAAACCCAACCTTTCTCATCTGACTTCAATACCTCACCAACCACCACTTCACCCACACTTTTCTTCATCGATGTGCCTGGAAGGGCTTTGGATTTGGTCTTTATGAGAAAGGTCATCACACAATCATACCTTGCACCACCCAAAAACACAAAGACCATTGTGGTATCAGATTTTCCATGCCACCTATTCCTAAGAAGGATAGAATTGACCTTGTAGAGGAAGATAAGCCTTCCCCACCTAACTCACCTACCACACCACCTTCACCCATGGAGTCCATGGATCAGAATCCATCCCTCCTTTTTTTTTTTTTTTCATGAACACCATTTCTTTGGGACCTCTGACCTATCATCATGATGGTGAGGTGCCCTCTTCCCTTCCTCTTCTTTATCCTGACATGTTGGATGATGACACACCTTCTATCAATGTCATTCAATGTTAGGATGATGATTCTATTCTCACCTATTTAGGTGCAGATGATTCTTACATTCACCATTGTCATTACCTTCTGAGACACAAACCATGTTGAATGAATGACCATAGAGATCAACATTCACACTCAGGACAACCCTCAAATTCTAAAGATAGGCCAATCTTTAGATTTTCCAAATAGAAGCCTTCACCTCTTTCCTTTGAGATCATAACAATGATTTTTCTTGGTCTTATGCCGATATGCCCTAGTATTGACCCTAATATCATGGTCCACAATATCGTGACTATCCCGATGCCAAACTCTATGAAATAAAAAGCTGAAAAATGCATCCATGCATTTCCCTTCTTGTGAAAGAAGAACTCCAAGCACCTTCTTTTTTGTTTCCTTCATTCTACCCATTGACTATCCACAATGGATTTCTAACATTTTTCCTATCACCAAAGTGATAGGGGACTCCACATCTACATGGAATTCCATGACCTTAACCTTTCCTACCCTAAGGATGAATTTCCTCTACCTAGCATCGACCAACTCATTGATCTTACAGCTAGCCATGAGATGTTATCTCTTATGGATGGATTCTCAAGTTATAATCAAATATTACTCACTCTGGAAGATCAACACAAAACCACCTTCATCACCCCTTGGGGACCTTTTATTATCATGTCATGCCCTTTGGCTTGAAAAAATGTTGATAGTGCCACCTATCAATGCACTATGACCTATATCTTCCATGATATCATGCATGACATATTGGAAGATTATGTATGACCTTCTCGTAAGTCCAAAAGTCATGTCAAACACCTCATAGTTCTTAAAGTCATATTTGATCATCTCATCCAATACTACATTCACCTTCAACCAAAGAAGTGTGTCTTTTCCATTCTCTCTGAAAAAATCCTTGGTTTCATCATCTCTTTGTGGGGCATCAAAGTCGATCCCACCAAAATCAAGGCTATTCTTGAGATGCCTCCACCTACTAACCTTTGACAACTTCATAGTTTGCAAGGAAAATTACAATCCATTCGATGCTTTATTTCCCAACTTTTTGACCGATGTCACCCTTTTCATCATCTCCTTAAAAAGGATGTCTCCTTCAATTGGAATGATGAGTGCCACAAAGCCTTTGAAGCATTGAAGAAATACCTTCTTCAGCCACCTGTGCTCATCCCACCTAAAGATGAAAACCTTTTTACCTCTACATTTCTTCCACTAACCATTCCTTGGGTGCCATGCTCTCATCATGATGAAACACAGGGAGAAAGTGGTTTATTACATAATCCATACTCTTTTAGACTATGAGACTAGGTATACTCATGCTGAAAATATTTTCCTAGCCTTGGTCTTCATGGCCACCAAACTTTGCCACTACCTACTTAACCACAAAACCTTCATCATCACCAACACCAAACCCTCTGCATTACATGTATGCTAAACCTTACCAACACCAACACACCACATGTTGGCTCATGCTCCTTGCAGACCTAGACCTAGAATTCATTCATCAAAAGTATGTCAAGGACAAACCATTGCAGATCAGCTTGCAGATGCTCCTCTTCCTAGAAATCAATCTTCTAACTTTGATTTTCCCGATGAATCTATCACCACCCTCTCCCTTGATGATATTGTTTACCAAATGACATTATTCTTTGATGGTTCCAAATGTCAACATGGGGGAGGTGTGGGGGTCATCCTCATTCCTCTTGATGGTGAGCCTATGCCTTTATCCTTTAAACTTAGACTTTGACTGCACTAATAACATGGCCAAGTATGAAGCACTTGTGTTAGGTCTTCAAATTACCATTCCCTAGATGTTAAATCCATTAATATATTTGGTGACTCTCAACTAGTTGTGAACCAAGTCAATGGTTTGTACCAATTGTCATAATGAGGAACTTCAAAAGTATAAACATCATGTCGACATACTTTTGACCATGTTTGATCACTTCCTCATTCAAACCACTCCATGATCCACTAAAAATTCATGGATACCATGGCTTGTCTCTTGTTTCTCAAATACCTACCTCACCTTTGGACTCCAAAATATTTGTCACATAGTACAATGGTTGTAGTCACCCTCTTATATTATCCATGGCATAAATTTTGTGGGAAGAATCGAAACCGACCCATGTGACATTTGGTATAAGTAGTTCGTTGACTACCTCTCCTTTCAATTCTTACCTCAGATCTCACTCACAATGGATGATGAGCCTTCCTAAAAGTGTATCTCTCATTACGTCATCATGGGGGTCTTCTCTACAAATGTGGCTTTGATGGTATCCTCCTATGTGCCTCACCAGTTCTGAAATCCCATACACCATCAAAGAAATTCATGATGGGATTTTGGGGGACATTTTAGTGGCCTCATGGTCACAAAATGTATCCTTTTCCTTGGACTATTATTGGCCAACCCTTAACCAAGACTATTGTGACTATTCAAACATTGTGTGAAGTGTCAACAACATGCTAACCTTCACCACACCCCTAGTCATGCCTTACAAGTCACGAGAATTTTGGCCCTTCTCTCAATGGGGTTTGGATCTCATTGGAGAGATTAACCCTCATTCCTCTCAACATCATCACTGGATCATCACAATGAATGAATATTACACTAAATGGGTGGAATCCATCCCTCTCATTTCTACCAAAGCTAAAAAAATAACTGAATTTATCAACCACCATATCATTTTCCATTTTGGTGTTCCTCATCACCTCATCATTAATAATGGAAAACAATTCAAAAAAAAAACCCTCACAAACTATGTGACAACTTTGGCATTCAACTCAGTTTCTCTTCACCATATTACCCACAATCAAATGGTCAATCCAAATCTTCTAACAAAACCCTCAAAAAAAATTATGAAAGTGGTTGATGACATTGGTAAGGATTGGCACACACACATTCCTTTCACCTTATGGGCTTATCATACCATAACATTCACACCTCTACCAATGCCACACCTTTCTCTTTGGTCTATGGTATAGAGGTCATCCTACCTCTCGAAGTCCAAATTCCATCTCTTCGTATATCACTTAAAGATATGCTCTCTATGATGATGATTTTCACCAAGAACATGTTTGGACACAACTTGAGCTATTGGAAAACCATTTAAATGCTCTAGACCATCTCCAAATCTACCAAAATGCATCAAGCATGCCTATGAAAATGTGTTCAGAATGAAATTTCAAGATGGTGACCTTGTCTGAAGGAAAATCAACATGTAACCAAATGGAGAAAAGTAAAATGAGGAAATTTTTCTCCTAATTGGCTTGGACCTATATTATCACCCATACCTATGGATCAAGAGCTTATCATTTATCTTCTCTTGAGGGTAAACCCAAACTTGAGCCCCTTAATGCCTTACATCTTGACCATTCTATTATTGAATAAAGTACTACATCACTTTATGTCACTTATATGCTCATCCCTTGAGTGAAAACCTCTCCTTCCACCTACCTCTTTTAAGGACCAATGACTAAACTAAATTGTGTGATTATCCATCACCATTCAACCTTATCTTAAATATGAGTACCATGGCTCTACTCATGGCATGATTCTCATGGATACTTTTTCATCCTTTTCAGGATGGAATCCCATGGTCATTCGTCACTTGAAACCCCTCTTTCATAGCTAACCTTTTTTTGTGCTATGGTTTTTCCTTCATAAAAGAGGCCTATACTCCTTTATAGTCTTGTCCATGACTTCAAGTCAAAAAAAAATGCAAAATATATGGGATACCAAAAATTTACTCCTTGAGTCAAAACTTTTCAAAAATAGATGATTCCCTCAAAAGGACATCTATTTGTCTCTCTCTTGCTGCTATAAGTAGATTGCTCCCTCGAAGGACAACTATAAAAATCTAGCCACCTATTGTACTTAGTCTATCAAAAAAAGAAGACTAATATATATTTTTCAAAAAAAAATTATCTTGGAGCTTCCCACATCGATCAATTTCATGAAGACCTCAAGGAGACACTACTATTTATCCCAATATAGACTTCCCACATCGATCAGTCTATACATGCAAAAAAAAAAAAAAAAAAAAAATCAAGAAAAATACAAAATTTTGGTCATGGACTTGCCTATTTTGGTTTTGGGTATCTTGTAGAAGGGGCATGCCATCCCACAACAAGGTTATGCTTAACAAACTCTTCCACCTTACCTTCATTTATTATCTTCTAAATCAACTCAAGGGATGTGGCATGTATTCTACACATTATGATCACACAACTTCTTTCAACTCTAGACCCATCACTCATGTAATGTATCTAGTGACTTATGTTCAATAAGTCTAGGGGTATGACAATTATGGTCCTTGCCAAATATGGGCATGCCACTTCTTTTAGTTTTCTTATCTTTTTACTTTTTGTTTCTTCAACAAGACAAGACCATTGAAATTGAATCAACCATAACACCTTCATCTATGCCTATGCCTAATTCACCTTTCCTATTACCTATTCAACATTCGACCTTGCATATTTTCAAACATGCCTTACCCAACCAACTTACCTATCCAAACCTACCTACTCAACTTACCTAACCCAAATATTATTCTTCCCTATTTATGGGAGAACTACATCGGCCTAAGGCCCCTTTTACAAGGGCTATGTAGGTAGCACTTAGGAATGGGGCACTTTGGAGCATGGGATCTTCAAGGTTTAGCTTAGAACACTTTTTCCCCACCATTTTCCCCATAAACAAACCTAGTTAGTTAGTTTCCATAAAAACAATAACTTGGAAATTAACCCAAACAAACCATACATACCCATAACATCATCATTTACCATAATATCAATAACTTGGAAATAAAATCAAACAAACCATACCAATCCATGCCTAATTTCCATAACATCAATACATTGGAAATCCAAATCAAACTCAACCATGCCTACATAGCTATTTTTCCATAACAACAATACATTGTAAATTAAAAAAATCATAACAACATCAACATCAACCAAAATCCTAATATATCTAGTTTCCATAACATCAATAATTGGAAATTAAAACCAAAACCATACTCTACACATATAATGTAATGAAAAGTTTCCATAATATCAATACAGTTTCCATATATCAAATGGAAAAAAACAAACCATAACATCAACCATGCCATACATAATCTTAAAGTTTCCATAATAACAATAACAATACAATGGAAATAAACCAAACACAATAGATATAAATCTCATAATCTATATATACTGGAATGTTTGTATGTCAATACATTGAATACAAATATAAATAAGTATCTCAAAAACTCTCATGTACATCTTACATCTTTGGCATAAATGCATAACATATATATATATAAGTCAAAAATAAAAATAAACAACAACATCTCCATCTCTATATCATCTCTGTGGAGAGGGTCCGGTGCCTCTACCACTCTCTCCTGTCCCCTCACCTAGCCTCTATCTCTCCATGAACTAGTCACCTCTTCCAACCTTCCCATGAGACCGGTGGCTCCCTAAACTACTAGTACTACTAGTCCGTGAATTAGACCTCTCGCTGGTTTCCTGGGGCTATATAGGTGGCATAGCTAAAAAAAGGGATACCACTCTCTATAATCCAATCCTCATAATATCTGGCCTCTTCCACAACTTCTCAGGTATCTATCCATAGATATCACTTGTATGAGGTATCTCTTCATTCCCTAACAGGTCTATGGACCTTATCCTAGGTAATAGTCACCTATTATACCTTTACCTCCATCATGTCCTCTTTGGACCCTTTCCTAGTTGTTGTACCTACCTTACTGAATACTCTCAGAATTGGCCATGTCCATCATTTTCCTATGAATATGTTTGTGCCGTTACTAGTTTTCCTATAAGGTAGCACACTCTAAATTGTCCCTAAGCTCTTGCTAGATGCCTTGTCATATGTGCCTGTGACCTAAGGCCTGTAATGATAACCACCACTCCCTATAACATGTCTCTCTCTACTATAATAGTAGCCAAATCAAGTTGTCCTCTAGCCTCGAGGTGTTGCCTATATTTTTGTTATCCACCACTTCCTATATCCATCCATATAGCCTACATCATCTATCCTCCTATCTCTACTGCTCCTCTCTACCCCCTGGAGATATTCGATGTGGTGGAGATAATGGTCTCTCCACATCATCCCTATGGTACTATGGGAAGAGTGGAGGCACATCTCACCATCTTTCCATAGCCAAAAGTGTCACTGACCCGTCTGCCAACTCTGGTATCATCTCATGCTCTCCAAGTCTTCGTCCCTGTATCCATCATCACCTCAAGAGATATAAAACTAATAAATCCTCCTGCCATACCTCCAAATGAAGGGTAACCAAGATATGGCCTCCACAAGATATCGACCACTAATAGGCCATCTAGTAAACACCTATAATATGTCACATCTTGTGATGTTGTATTCCACAGTCCACCCTCGCATGTGCCCCTATCTGAATCCACCTCTTGTACCCTTCTCTATAAATACCCCTGTACCAATCCTATCATGGTAGAACCTAAATGGACACAATACATACTATATGCTCATAAGCCCACAATAAGAATATAGGTGCAACACAAACCAAACCATTGAATCCTCCTATATGCCCACAAATCTCCATGTATAACTACACTAGGAAATTGGTGCCCATGTAAAAAAGACCCTATCCTCAATCATATCCTCTAACACTCCCATCAATGCTCATGGAAACCTCCACCCTCTGAGTCTAGGATCACATAACAACCAATCCCTACCATCATCAACACTCCTAATCTATTCTCATGTGGATGTGTGGACATACATCTCCCCATAGCTAATGCTTGCACTGTGATAAGAAAAATCAACCATAGCCTCTCCAAAAATTGTAACCATAGGCTCATATGAATCATCTAAAGAGATATGATATAATAGATCCCCAACAATAGGTAGCCTCAGGATCCTGTAGACATCCTCCAAGGTGATATTCATCTCCCGTAAGTAGGTAGGTGGAATGTGTTGGTCATCGGTCCCATCTATCGATGAGGGTGACCATCATGTTATGATCTCAAAATATCACCTATACCACCTAACCCCACCCATCCAACATCCCTCATGTGATCCCACTCATCCTCTGTGACACTAGGTCTCATCTGCACTAATAGGGGTGGTAATCTATCTCTCATCATCAACTAATTTCATGCCTACATCATCAACATTCACACCGTTAATCATTTACCCTTTCCTACCTGGATCTACATTCTACCTTGCCTTACCATTTTTACCCTATGACCTATCTTCCTTACACTATTTTCCTTTCCTTCTATCTTCTTTCCCACCTCTATGTTTCATTTATTTCCCCCCTTCACCTATTGACCTAACTTACCTCATCCATCTTGCACCCATCCTACACTATTGACCTATACCTTCGATCTGTCCCTACACCTTCTCATTTCTTCCTACCCACCCTTACCTAGCCTAAACCCACCCATTCTACCTAAACCTATACCCATTCCTACACCTTTCATTTCTTCCAACCCACCCTTACCTATCCTAAACCCACCCATTCTACCTATTCACCTATACCTTCCCCCTACACCTTATCATTTCTTCCTACCCACCCTTACCTCATCCTAAACCCACCCACTTTACCTATTAGCTGACCCCATTCACCCTTATCTTACCTACATGGACTAAAATTACCCTTTCAAAAACTTGGTCACTTTTCTAAACAATTAACCATTATACCACCATGACCGAACTAGTCCCCTTTTCACCATGACATAGTTCATCTCGTTAATCCAACCGATCGTTGCCGATAATTGCACTAGTGTCGTTACTAGTTCAGCCCTAAGTAAACCCCACATCCCCATTTCAAAAAATTATAAAAAATACCTAATACCCACCCCAATGCCCCCAAATTGCCTCTACATTAATTTTACCACCCTAATTAAACTAGTTTCACCCTCCCCATACCCAATTTCACCTGATTTTAACCAAAATTCCAATCAATTTCAAAAACCAAAATTTTAATTTTTCTACCTTATTCTTCACCAAAAACAACAATGGATCTTGAATCCTACCTCTACTCGATGTCACCTCCATGGTGGGATCTTTGGAATAGGAACATGACCTCCCCCTGAGCCCTCTCCTACCTCTTCCATGTCTAAATCCCTTCCAATATCTCAACCAATCAAATCGATTGGGTAGATCTCATGGGCCCACAAAATCTACTCCTATAACAACTCTAACCTCTCGCCAAATCACACTCAAATAGGGAAACTCGTCATTTTCTTCATGGGTTTTACTCTCCACCAGTCATTTTCACCAAGTCAAAATGCTCAAATGAACCTTTTCCATGTGGGTTTTTCATTTTAACCCATTGATTGGGTGAGCATCTATCTGGTCATGCCCTAGTGTGACGCAATTTGGTCACCCTTACCGCATCATTCCTCTCAACGGTATCAGTCACCCTGCCTAAACCAATTCTACCTAATTTTCCCAAATTTTTACCTCTTGGGATGTCATTTTTTCTTTTGCCACAACCTTCCACAACCCTACAGGCTCACCTAATAGCCCTATCACCTAGTCACCTCCCTAATTATACTTAGGGGCACATTTTTTCCTACACCTCGGCCTTACCCATGGCCTTACCTATACACCCACACCGACCTCACCCATTTGACACTTGAATTCACTTACTCGATTGTACCTTGTGATGACACTACTTGTGTTGTTTAGCCTACCGACCTTGCCTTGCCTTATGTCATGATGTTTATCTGACCAGACCAAACCTTTTGGTGCTTCGAAACACACCTATTCCCATTCCTACACCTAGCCTCATTATGTTTCCAGAGCACTTCCTATACCTTGGATACCTGGACCATATCAACCTTGTTTGGATAAACTATCGACCTTTGATGATGTAGAGTTTGTGAGCTCTTCAACCTAGTGCCTTGTCACATTCTAGATGTGTGTGTGCATTTGAATTCCCCACCTATTACCCACACCGATATCACCATTTCCTATACCCGCACCTTACCTCATTTTTCATCACCTACCACTTTATCAAACCCATCACCAATTTTTCCTACTCCTCAATCAATTCATGGTTTGAGGGGGATCACCTCTACCCATACCTAGGGAAACCACCTCCTATTTTTTTCATCATCACTTATCAATACAAGCTATGTGACAAAAAGGAAAATGTAGACACCTAAAATTGGGTCACAACCCTCTAGGCCCCCTTCAACTAACATACCCCTTACCATGACCCCTCCACACATTATTATTAATTTAATTACCCATATTAAGTTAATAATTCCCTCTCACCCCCTCCACCTCCCACCTCACCATGGACCCATTCCAAGCCTATTTATTAACCTAGACTAAGTCACCACTCCCCTTAACTAACTAAGACTCATTCTAACCCTAAAATTCATTACCTATTATCCCTCCTACCAATTTCCCACTTCATTTAGTGCCAACCTAGACTCCTAGTCCATAACAAATCTTGACCAACATGCCAAAAATGGAGAGAAAAGGATATTTTTGAAAAATAGGACCTTTTCTCCCTAATCGAAAGTGGTTATTCCTCGATCTATGTTGGTCACCTAACCATCCATCGTTTCTTCAAGTAAGGAATTTCAATCCTTTTCCCGAGGTTCCTCCATCTTGGATTTTGAATCTTTTGCATTCTTAGTATTGGCATCCAAGCATCTAAGTAACCTCACGATGAACCAAGATCATTCCAAGCATTCACAACCTCCACCAAGCATCAATAGTGTGTTCTAGAGCATTAGATCACTCAAGGAGTCTAGAGCCTTCTGTTACTACTGCATGGGATCAGGACTTGTCTCTCCTTCAACCACAACTATTCTTTCTACAACCAACTTCCAATCTGCAAGTAAGTGATTTATACCTTGTCATTTCTTTCATTATTTTGGTTGTTAATCATTTATCTACTTTCTTTCACCTTCTACCCTTCCTAGATATCTTCCATCTCACCTCCACCCAACCACTTTCCCATTTAACCTCTATACCCATCCCAAATGCCTATTTCTTCATCTCTAAGTCTTTAATAAAATCCTACCACCTTACCTAAGACTCTCCCCAACTCTCTGTGTAATCATAGAGAGATCAAAACCACCTCATTTTAATATTTGCACCCAATTTCCCTACCGAATTGTTCATCAAACCAGCATTAGTTATTACCAAGTATCAAGCATCGGTCACCCAACCGATACTAGTCTTTGTGACTAGTAATTTATCTTAGACCAGTGAGCTCCTAACTTACCCAAAACCTTCCCAAACCTCACCCAATCTCACCTAGACCTTCCTAAACACCTCTACCACACCTTCCATCCTTGAAAACACCATGCCTTCTCTAGATTTAGTTATATATTCAATATTTATCTTAAATCTAGTCTATTGTTAGCATATGAGATACCTAAATCTTATTTTTACAATAGGACCTTTCTTTTACTATCATTTTTTACGTTAAGCTATTTTTACATAGTTTATTGACGGTATTTTTAGGAAGTATCAAACTTCTTAGATATAGCATACATGTAGAAGTCTACTTTCATATACTATTTAACTCTATTTGGTGGTATTTTTGTTCTTCTATAGGTAGTCCTTCCTAGCCAAAACGAAGCTCTTCACAACCAAACTCGGTCTTCTCAACGTTGTACAACCTTCTTAAAATTCATCGGTATTCCTCCTCACCACACTTTTACCTTATATTTTTATACCTAACATTATGGTGAAACAACGAGATATTATAACTTTTCGGCATTCCTTTTACAAATCAATAAACTCCCTCCCAAATGTAGAAATATGTTGTAGATCAAGTTGAAAATAATATTTCATACTAAATGAAAAATCCTACCTCATTATCATGTAAAATTCATATTCTTCCAAAGTACTTATGGCCACACATGTTTACTATTATTCCTATTGAGTTCCCTCTCAAGCTTCTTATTATAATTTGGAGAAATTACTTCATAATTTATTATGGTCTAGCTCAAATCACTACAAGGTTTTTCTTAAAGTTTCTTACAATTATTGTTTCTTTCCTAAATACTTCAAAGAGAAATTTTTGTTAGATGTTGACCACTAAAGATCTTCCCTATGTGCCAAATGGATTTTGTGTGTCCATTTAGACTTAAAACTCACCCTTGGTTAGACAATTCGAGTAGGGGAAGTAATTTTTATATGGTCTTAACCTCTTTGTACATTTTCTCCTTCTCAAAACTATGGTCTCTAAATTTTTGGGTTTGTCACAGAAACAATTTAGTGGAAATTTTTCATAAATTTGTGAATATTCAAGTTTTGGAAATTTGAAATGGAAAATTTTAGTGATTGGAAGCTACCCGATTTGCTGAAAAGTTTGGCTAAATGTTTCTTACTATAGATCATTTCACATAGTATTTACACATATAAATGAAATTTGCATGTATTTTGCCAAATTTTTCAAATCAATATGTGCACATATTCATAGAAGCATACATAGAAAACCGTGAACCATCCAAACTCTTTTGCAAGCTTTTCCTCCAAATCCAAATATACACCCGTCCAACCTTTATAGGTCTAACTACGTGTTTTCCACCCAAACCTAAAACTACAAGCCAACCTATCATGTGAATGTTATATGTCTAAGGTGATTCATACAACCACAAGAGGAATTGTAAGCTTTCTAAAAAGGTTTCCAACTCGATCGTTGATCAACTAGCCCAATTCCAACCATTTTCCATCTAAAGGTTGTTATATAACATTTTTTTGTCCATCTATCAGTTGTCAACCATTTTTCATATAAATTCAAGCCTCCCAAATCCTCATCATCCAACTACAATCATACAATCAATAGCCATCTAAACCCTTGTCGTCCAACATTTACCCATCTCTCTCGCAAGCCATCCAACATTTAGTCGTCTCCTGCTAGCTATCCAACTACAAGAGTCGTGTCGTGAAGCTATCATCCAACTTGTGGCAATCCACCTCGGTGCCCAGTTGTTTTCCTTCCTACCTTGAAATGGTCAAAATTATGTCATCCAATTTTTTTCGTAAACTCCATAGCCTAGCCACATTTATCCATGTTTAGTGACATATCCATTGATTCTGGAAAGTAGGGTAAGAAGGTTACAAATACATCCATTTCAAAAAGGATTCCAAGACATTTGTTTTGCTATTTTAGATACTCACAAAAATGATGGTTGTGTTCAGATCTATTGAAAATATCGGTATGTACTATTTATAGTCTTACAAAATTTTATAATTATATTTTTCATATTGTTTTTCAAACTCTTTGCACTCTTATTTTATGTTTATTGGGTGGTATTAATAATATAAATAATTAATACTATTTATGTAACACTTTTATAAAATTATATATAGACATTTCTCAAATACCTTCACAAACTAATCCATTTCTAGATATCAATGATCCTTTATATGTTGAGGAAAACATTCCTTCCCTTGATGACATCAATCTAGAAGAAGATTCATCAAATTCTCATCCAACACCAACAACAGAGGAAGCTTCTAGTCCAATTTTTTGTTCTAGAAAAAGGATATGTGAGGATCAATATATTCTCGTTGATAGCCCAAATGCACAAATTGAAGGAAAAGAACATAAAAAATCAATCCGAAGAAAGAGGACAAAGTGGACTATAGGAAAGAATTTCAATTTTGACTAGGTAGTCATATATCCTTTTATTGAACCCGTGGAGCCAAAAAATGGTAATGATGTTCCAACTCAATGTCGATGCAAAATATGTAGTTGGAAACAGGGAAGGATCACACAATGCAACTCAAACTAAACACAATTTAAAAATACCATGGGAAAATATATATTTCCCAAAAACAAAATAATGGGAGCATAGCCATATCTCATAATTGGAAAAATGCAAAAGACTGGTTGTATGTAAGATACACGAAATATTATGAAAAAGAATAAAACCATTTGGAAAATCTAAATGAAAAAGGTCACACGATTGTAGAAAGTTTGAGAAAAGATAAGGATATTAAAATGTATGCAAAAAGTATTAAATTTTCTGTTGTATTCCCTATATTGAAAAAATGAAGACCAATTTTAGATTTTTAAAAAATTAAATTTTGTATCAAAGTTATTGATGTACAAATTTTTTGTCAATCACGTTGTTCGAGATACCAATCTATTCAAAATAAAAATTATTTCCCTTTCAATTGATGAGGTTAAAGCACTTTGGGTAAATACTTCCTGGGTTTTTATTCATGTATACACATTTGAAAATGAAGTCACAACTCCCCATCTCTTAGCGAGTTCATAAAATGATTGAAAATTACAATTCTAAAACATTTACAAATCGGTGGTGTCAAGTCTCAAGGGTATTGCACCTATGGATGATTTTCCCATTTCAACTAACTTAGTTTGTGTTAGAACCGATTAAAGTGTAACTATAATGGGGAATAAATGGTCTCGCATATGACTACATACTGTTTGGTTCCCCTTATATGATTACAATTCACTACATGGCTCATATAACAAATATGTCCTAAAAATGATGAGCACATTGGAAAATGTTGCTAAAGTGGAGGAGTTGATCCACGATTTGCATACTTATTATTCTAGTAGTCCAAAGAGATTTTTAGAATTTCATAAATTTTCAATTGGATTGATAGATGGGAAAAAGATCATCAAATATGTAGATACAGGATGGAGTTCAATGTATGAACTAGTATGAGAATATTTGAATAATATCCTTCATTGACATTTTTACATATAAATATCGAAGGGATGAAGATAAATCTAAAGATCTGTTATGCGGTATAACGGACATTGAAAATTTACTCACACTATGTGGTATTTTTCCTATGTTAAAGGAGATAAATGTTTTGTCAAAGCATGTGCAAGAGTGTTGTATCTATATACATGATTTCATAAGACTAAGAAAACGTGTGTGCTTGAATCTAGATAATTGATATTTTTCATATGGAAGTTTTCAAGGTCCATTTTTTGAAATTTGGAATGCATTAATTGACCTTAAGAATTCCAATTGTTTCTTAAAATTCAGTATACATGATCATCTATGTATAATAGAACATGGAAAGAGATACAACTTCATACTTTTATGAAAAGAGTAGATTTGGCTAGGTCAAAATGGAATAAGTAAGAGTGACACACAATTTATTTGAAATAGTATTATGTGACACTCAAACTAAATTGAAAAATATATATCAATCTTTATCTATAGAGATGTGTGAAAGATTCAAAAATGATAAATTATTGAAACAATGAGAGTTGTCAATCCATAGTTTTGTAATATAGTTGAGGCATACCTCATACATTCATCATTAATTTATTTATCGAATACATGAATAGTCTAACTAACCATTTCTATAAGTGCAAAGACATAAATGGATTTTTTTCCAAAGGTATTTTATAAATTTTTTTATCAATTCTAAGTCAATTGATTTTGTTATGACTATGGTAGAGAAATTTCAGTTCTGGATGAACCAAATGAAAATGGTTCCATTATAAGACTTTGGAAGAAGATTTATTCTAGTACTATTCTGTAAGAGGATTTGAGAGAGTATGTACAACTATATGAACTTTTCCAAACAATGATTTTGGGTTCTGGTCGAAGATGAGGGTATTCAATGAAATTTTCTTTATAAACTCAAAAGTTTGAAACAGATTGGATAGGGATTTAGAAAGTTGTCCGATATTGTATGTATCACATTACTTTGTGAAAAAAATTTCTTATAAGACATAACCTACATTATGGAATTCAATCACAGAAAGAAGAGGAGTTAGTAACATTCTAAATGATTTGGGGGATCCAAACACATCCATAGAACATGCTTCTAATTCAATTGAATTCCATGACACAAATGAATGTGTTGCTATAAGACTATTCCAATTGAAGATTTTTAATTTCATATATACATTGTTGATACTATTGAAAATGATTTGATATATTGACATATATTTCATATTCATTAATGATAATCAACTAGTCCTAATAGATGGTTTTTTTCTTCTATCAAATTCATTTTTTTATATTTTTGTTATGAATGAAATAAAGAATGATGTATTTGGATCCATCTATGTGATTATTGATTAATTTTTTACATCTGCATGAAACATAAATAATTTTTAACCAAACACAACCTAAGTAACATAAAAAAATTCATAGTACAAAGAAATCCAATTACAAGTTTGCATATTAAAGTGTTGAACAATGAAAAATTTCAATAAATGCGTTAAAAAAATAAATATAGTTCAAAATCTAAATTAGTCTTGTATTCATTATATCAAGTGGTGGATTACTTTATGAAGACATGCATCTTTTCTTAAAGCATTGTCAACCAATATAATTACAAAATGGTGGGTTGTAAATAAATTTTCAAAGCTTCTGGGAAAGTTCTTTCATATAAGAACACATTATGAGGGAAACGTCTTTTACGCCTATTATTTTGAATCATAGTTGTCCTTACGTCTTCCAAATGAAATAAAAAATAAAAAAATATGTTGGACACTATATTTTAATTCCTACGTCAATATCAAATTGTTAAAACACACCTGTCACATGGTAAAACTATTTTTTTATAATTTTTGTTGGAGTGGAGGCCATATCTTTTCTTCAACATCGGAGTTTTCTTGGTGATGGTCTATAAATTTCTCTACACTATAACTCCCGATGGCTACAATTCTTGTATTGTGGTGATAATATTTTGTATAATATTCTACTCCTCGGTCGAAACATCTCTTGATGACAAAAGTGATGGATCCGCATCTTTATTTTCCTTAAAGATTTCTAGATCCATCTTATGCTCCTTGATTATTATTTTCAATTTATTATTATTTTTATTTAATAATGCATGTATTTCAATCAAGTATATAAATGTATTTAAGACTTTTTTGGCATTCCTCAAATGTGAATAAAATACGATTACTTCTTTCTTTAATTTTTCATATTTTTCCTACAAAACAAAAATACAAATGTATTAGTAGTCTATTAGATAACTCTAAAAATAATAATTCATTGCAAAGTTCATAATATCATTATTACGTGTGTAAAAGATGACATACTGCAACTTTCTCTTTCTCTCGAATTTGCAATTAAAAAAATATTTTTATTCTTATCCCATTTATCGTAGTAGGTTTGGGCTTCGCATTAATTTTTATCAACTTGTTCGACATTGTGTCCATAATATCATCATCATACCCATTATCATAAAAATGTTCTTTGACTAAGCTTTATTTAGCAAAATGTCAAGCCTTGCTAATTGGATCTCACAGGAAGTGAATAATGAATGCCTTTGAGCATGATTATGGTATCTTGGTATTTATTTCTTTGATCAAAAATTTTTCCCTTCTCTCCAAGTGCACACCATTTCCATATCCGACATAACAACATCCTAGATTATGGCCCCTTACTATATGAAACCATATTTTGACGGAAAATCCATCTTCAGATCATCTATGAGTGAATTTTTACTTGGAGGAGGAGGAGAGTCTAGAATCTGGTGCACATCTTGTTGTGCTTGTGGGTGAGGAGGTGGTATATATTTTGTATCATATTATGCATGTCAAATTATTTACCCTTCTTTGTGTTGCCACTATCAAAACTCAAAAATACATAAATCGATGTTGATCTCGTTCAAAAATTGGATGACATTTGTGATGATGAAACCACGTAGTGAAAAATGGGAAATTCGGTGGTTATAGGATAATTTGTTCTTGCAGATTCTGTAGGAAAGCTTATATTATTACCTAGAAATTTTATTATTGTTTGACAAGACACGTCGGTGGTATTAGAGGCTTTTTGCAATATGTTGAGGGTCTCACTTGTAAGAAGAAAACTACAATGTATTATAAAAATAATAAATAAATATTTGTAAATAAAAAAAGGTTCTAAATATTATTAATTATACAATATGTTACATGCTTGGAGACGCGACAACTCGATCTTGACATTTAAGAATGAGTTTGATAAATATTCATATTATCAAACTCGGAACTTTTGAAAAAAATGTAGTAATATTAAAATATTGTAACACTTACTATTAAGTTATTTAATTATTATAAAGAGTAAAAATAATTCTTGTACATGTAGAGAAGTGTGATGGCATAGAAATTTGTTGCGGTGGATCTATTTCCCCACTTTGTGCATTTTGACGATTAAATCATATAGGGTCCGATTCTGCTTTGAATCCATATCAAAATCGGAAGAGACTTCGGGAGGGGATTTAACTCGAGTAATAGGTTCGAGATTTTATATGCATAATTATTCTCTACAAAAGATAACATTACTTGTAAGTATTACATTAAAAAATAAGTAATCGATATAATGTGAAAATGAATAGTTACATGGTTTTCTTCAAGAGATAGACCGGTCATTTTGTCATTAATTGAATTTGAAACTTGATCATTCTACGATTAGAGGAAATATTCTTGATAGAGAGAAAGTAGATAATTGGTGGAAGATATTTTGTTTTTTTGATTTATTTTATTTATTAAACTAGACAGGGCATTGTTGACAGCTATTTTAATTCGATTGAAGAAATATGTGCACCAATTGAATTGTTGGACCGCAAGTGTAAGCAATATATACTAAACCACCTAAAGAGGAATGTCTGCAGATATACCCTAAAACACAATCCTCGACCTAAAATAGAGATATCATTGAATAAAAGCATTTGTTTATAATGCTTTGTTTAACAAGTCCTCTTTTAGAATGATTAACAAGAGCTATAACAAGAAACAAATAATGTTATAAAAATAGTAGTCAAGTAAAATTAGGAAAAAAAACATATGAAAATACTTTTGATCTTGTCATCAACTTGCACATTGTAATGAGATTCCAATTTTTTTCATCGGTTAGGACTACCTTTCTAGTGATGAGCGGATGGTTAAGGAAAGGTAACGTAGTTAAGCGGTGGATGTCTATGGGCTCTACAATAAAAGATACTTTATGATCCAACAAGAGAATGGAAAATTGTGTATCCTTATGGCTGTAAATTGTCAACACATAATCGAGGACAACTATATCTATTTCGAATTGGGTAATGTAGACAAGCCATGTGAGGCTCGTATCTTGTGTTTTAACTAGCGCTATGATGCGAGGGCACATAATACTTTTATATTGGAATTTGGAGGGAGCAAAGAAGAGTGATAATGGAGCTAGTCATTGTAGAGAGATTTTGAAACTCTAGCTATTAAGTGATAGGAGTTAGAGTAGGTACATGAGTCCAGTGCACATTTTTTGGGAAAAACTAGAGATCTTAGAGTGCTTTTGATGTGTAAAATTTAAGACATGAACCTTGTATCCAGGTATATATAGGGCTAGGGTTAACAACACTAGACACTTGTCAACAAATGGTTAGTGGCGAAGTTTGAGGTATATGTCTAGGGATGCATGGAAAATTTGTCCATCTAATCTCTAGAAGATGTCCGAACAACTCATTGTCTAATCTAGATGAGACGGCCATCTAATGTAGATTAAAAAACCATCCATTTATGCTAGATGCCCGACCAACATCAATAGTTGTCGAACTCGTGAAGTCAACCATCCAACCTAGATGAGATGGCCATATAACGCATATTAGATGGCCATCCAACCCTTATGAGATGGTTAACCATTCATGTTAGATAACCATCCAACTATAGCAGGCTTCCATTCATCTATATTGGATAGTTGTCAACCCATACGTTTTTACGATGATAGTTGGATGACCGACCAACACCAGCCCAACCTTGTGAAACTAATTTGAACAAATAAAACTAGATTCCCCATTCTTTGCAAAACACTTTTAAAGATATTTTACATCATTTTTGAAATTATTTTCAGATCTTCTCTAACCATTCTATAACTTTTTTTTGGGGGTCTTAATTTGAACCCATGATTTTCACTTGTACAAATTTATTTTTCACCCTTTTTTGGTCATTATCAATCACATTGTATAGGCCTATGAAATATCTCGCTCAATATTTCAAACCGTAACCATGGATGGTATTTCCTATGAAACAAAATTTATCTAGATTTTGGGAACTCCATGCACTTTCAATACAACTTAAACTACACGTAGTTATCCATGTAGCATGTGATATTTAGGTGGAGTGCAATCAGATTTAACAACCTTCCTTTGAAATTTTTTACTTAATTTTCTCTCTTTCTAATCTACTTGAGTAAGTTACTAGGATTGCTTACCAATGTGGGAAGATTTATTATAGACCTAAAGATAATGTTTCCATAATGAATGTACAAAGGTATTTTCTCAATACATGGAGCTTTGGGTTCCTTTTATGCTAGCTTTTGCATTAGGAGTCCATAATTGTTCTAGGTCCCATATAAGGTGAGTTTCACTTAGTTATACTCTTACAAAGGTGATTTAAGTTACAAATGCCTACTTGAGGAGTAAGTGACCCAAATAATAATGTGTAGTAGTTATGAAGTATTTATTAGGTCTAGGTTCCCTTGTTTCATCGTCTAGATAACACATATCAGTCTAGAATAACTTGTAATCAGCTAAGTGCACTCAATCCCATATATTTTGAGTTTTTATTGCATCATTTAAATTTGTTACAAGTATTAATCCATAATTTCAATATTGATTTTTTAATGTTGGAAGCTAGTTAGTCATAAAAACCCCTTGTAGCTCCTATTTCATTCATTATTTTATTCTAGTATAAAAACCCTAATAAAACTTTCAAAAGTTGATTTTTTTGGTAAACCAAACTCTTGATTCGAATATTGTTTCTCAACCCTTTGTGGCCTCTTATTTTATGTTACTTTTTTCCTATTTTCATGTTCGTCTTTTCTATCGTCATGCTCATTCCTTCCACATTAGATTATATATATATAATTTTTATGGCTAAGGATCCACAATCATATGGTGGTATGGTATATTATCCCTCTAACCACGTGCACATCCATACTTCACATATGAGTGAATTTTCTTATGACGATATCAAGTATTATATGGATGAATGTCTCTTGATTATATTTATATATAATATGAGGCCACTCTTGTTACTAGTGACCACCCAAAACACTATCATTTCACCCCATTTATTCTTAAAATGTTAATGCAGTAACCACAAGATACAATAACCTATTAGGGGTAATTCACTTTTTCCTTCCCCCACCATCTAATCCTATGGATAAAACTAATGTCCCATATAAGGGGTATGATTTATTAGAACAACTTAGTAACTCCCCTACCAAGATATATCTCTTAGATCTTCTTTAAAAACTACATTTTTATAGATACATATTACAAGACACCTTGCACTCTTTCACTTTGGCCAATGATACTCATCCAGTTTCCTTTGCTTCTCTTATGGATACATTTAATACACGATAAGGATATTACTTTTATCCCATATGATATCCCTTCAAATGCTGATATGGAAAAATTCCCACCCTTATTCATTACAACATATATCCAAGGATTTTTATTGATAGGGTTCTCATAGATAGTGGATCTGGTCTTAACATATGTCCGAAGTTAAAAATCATAAAAATGGGTATTTCTCCTCTTGTAATTAATCATGACATTACTATTGTGTCAGGTTTTGATGTTTTTATCCACTTTACACTAGGAACTATTACTAATTATTTTATAGTTGGATATAAAATTTCACCTACTACATTTCATATCATGGATACTAATCTTCAATATAAATTTATTTTAGGTCATCCATGGCTTCATGATATGCAATTTGTTTCATCTACTTTCCATCATTGTGTAAAATTTTTGCATAATGGATCTAAGAATATTGTGTCCACTAATCAATAACCATATCACTATTGTAAGGTAGATATGTATAATCCATAGATCCCTTTTTTCACTCCCATTCGCAACCTATTCCCATGGACAAGACAGATACATATGTTGTCGGTGAAGCTAGTAATACTTATGTCTATAACCATTAAACCACCTCACACAGAAGAAATCATATTTATTTATTTCATGGTAAATCCTTCATCATCTACTTCACCACCACATATTAATCCTAATATATTATATAAGTATACTTATATTCCTAATGCATACAATTATACTACTGATAGTAATGATGAAACAATTACACTAATAGATGAAAACTTGTGTAAGCTTAATTTTAATCCTATCGATGAAGATGATTCTATGTTTCATTATCTTTTTATCTCCACTCACCTTGGACATTACCAACTTAGGGACACTACCTATGGTACTACCGATTATAATCCTTCAAATAATTTTACTTCCGATACTCCTCATGCCACTCTTATACATAATGTAATTCAAACATTAAATGCTTCACCACATGCCACATCTATTACAATTCCTGCTCATCTCGACACACCACATGATTTGTTTTTTATTTTTCTTATTTGAGGATTTCTTTCGCTTCCATTTAAACATCATCTCTTTACTAAGAATATTTTTCATCATCGTTTCATCCATTTTTAGCTAAATCGATTTATAAACATGTTATAGATCATTTCAAGCCTTCATTGACAAAATGAATAATCTTAAGGTAAGTGGATATCTTAATATCTTATACGGTGAAACTCCACCTTCTAGTAGGGTACCTCACTGTTATACTTTAGCACTACAATTTATATTCACAACTAATATTGGACACGCGTACCCTTGCATCTAAAAACCAATAAGATTATATGTACTTATGAGGATTTTCACACTTTAGGACTCACACCATCTTATATCATACCTATTTTCAATCTTGTTATGAAGTTTGAGGATATGTTATTCTTTTGAAATCTAATGTCTTACATGTTATTACAAATAATGTGTGATTTTATCTTTATCCTCAACCTACAATATTGGAATTTTGTGGATATTGAGCATAATATTAACATAACTTTTACCCTAATCAATGGTAATATGGTAACTATTTACAATGACTATTTTGATTATTATCAACGTAAGATGAAAAATTGTATTCATTATATGAAAAGACAAGGTCATACTTACACCGATGAAGAATACATTATCACACTACATCATTTTTGTTAGACATGATTGTTCCTTGGTTGTTATTTTTAGATATTTACTAAAATGGATAATATTGGACTCATTATGTTTCATCCCACCAAAATGATCTTTAGAATGAGATTTCATATCACTGTGCTACAAATTTCTTATAAATATATATGCAATAAAATTTCAAAAAAATTGATATAATAAAAAAGAAAAAACATTGACATATTCTAAAAATACAAAATCAAAACTGTGCATCTTACTTTTTCTTCTAGCACATTACATTACACGTTATTTTTCACTTTTGTTTGATAAATAACATGCTTTATTTACTTACGCACATGAATTCATGGGGTATATTGAGAATGATATAGGTCATACACATTGGTACATGATTATGGGAGCTAACCTAGTTCCTTACATTCTTTTCTAGGGCATCCCTAAACATAATTCAAGTGATATTATTTCATTATAGATATTTTCATTTTCTTGTTACACATAATTACATACATAGTTTCATTTGTATCTTTTCAACTAATAGGACTAACACAATTGTCTTGTGTAGCGTTGAAAACTATTGTTTCTCATACTCCTCTTTTATACATTTTTATTTCATCACATTATCATATTATTATTTTTATATATGCTTTCTAGTTTTGTTTGTAGTTACCTTTTTCATACTCTAATTGTTGCCCATGGGCCTTGTTTATCTTGTGACACCATGGGTGTCGGATGATTATGACATCATGTCTTCTTGTATGACATTGATTGTTTACATCCTATAGGGACTTGATTATATTGCAACACTATGGGTGTCCCATGTTTGCATGTGCTAATCCATTTGTGTCATATTGTTTAAAAATTCTATATTTGCATTTTTCTATATTTACATATCCACTAATCTTCCTATTTCTAATAGTTCTCATGTTGAAATTATTTCTAATATTATTCTTGTTATTATTTCTCTTGTTGGGCTCTATGGTCTCCACCATACACATGGATTTTGTAGGTATAAATTATTCCTAGTGGCCACCACACTAGCCCTTCCTATTTTTCTACATAAATTATCATACTTTTCAAACATATTTACACATCTATTATTTTTATCCACACTCTCAAATTATTTATCACACACACCTTAAATGATGTGACATTCATATGTGTATATTCTACTCCTACAAGAGATATAGATGAAATTTTGGGCTCAAACACATGTAGGAACATGAAAGCAATACTCATAAATAACATGAGACATAAAAATTAGAAAATTAAGATTAGGGTAAAAAACATACTGATACACTCAGGACCATACTGAACATTCTTGATCAATTTCTATGGTTTTTACCTCGGGAATGTTAAAATAATTTTCTCGATAGTTTCAAATTCTCACCTATAGGCACAATTTTTGGCATAGTGTCAGACTGAGATGACTCAATTCATACCATTTTCATGAATCATGCGATGTTTCATTCCTTTTTCACCAAACATATTTTCAACGATATTGTAGGCATGAGTCTCCTTTCTAAAACTAAATTTTATCAATTTACGTTATATTTAGTTTTATACTCAATTATGTGATACACGGAGAGAGTATGGAGACAATTCATTCTATTTTATATCATTTGCACGTGTGTGTGTGTGTGTGTGTGTGTGTGTGTGTGTGTGTGTGTGTGTTTGTGTGTTTGTGTGTCCTAATTTATAAAATTGGGTCTAGATCCATCTGTAGTCAGTATGGTCAAAAGTGGGGTTATGGAAGGTGTTAAAGCCACTAATTTATTCATAGGAATTTCTTCCTCTCCTCTTACACCTAAAGGGAAAGATATCACATTTTTGAATGAGTTTGATACAGTGTGTTCTTCCATTATGGGATGCTTCAAATCCTTAATATTATTCTCTTTCCAAAATTCATGTGGCGTATTTCATATTCCCAATACTTTAGTATCTCCTCAGAAAAATTAGGGACTAATCACCCCTAATCCTTTGGAAAAATTTAGAAATCTAAATCTCCAAGTACAAGATAAGAACATGAAACTATTATATCTTGAAAAAAACATGTGTATTCCTTGCATGCTTTACATCTCGTTATTTTTATATTTACAATTTTAGAGTTCATTTACACTACACCTTTATGTTTGAGTTAAAGTTCAATTTTTATCATGGAAATCGAAAAAAATTTGTGTTTGAGTTTTATCATGGAGCATGCCAAAACTAATACAATGGGATATTTCAAAAATAGCATCAAATGAAGATAAATTATCTCTAAAAACATAGGTATATTTTCCTTTAAGAAATTCATTTCATTTTATACTTAAACGAGGTAAATGCGAACAATTAAATTTAGTAATTCTAATATTTAACTCTACTAGTATTGACATTTCTTTATCTCTAAAAAAGTACACTTTACCCAATCTCATCCGAGTACATATCTAGGTTTCTTTTCTAGATTTCTTGATCATACACATTCTTATATCGATATTTTCTTAAAATCAATGCATGGAAACTAGTAAAAAACTCCACTTTTCATCTTCTAAACTTCATACTTCATATTATCCCTCCTAGATCAAAAATTATAGTAAAGGAAGGAAAACCTATAGGGTATTGACCCTAGCAAATGGTTTTGAGCTTGTTAACTTTATACTTGAACTTCCAATTGAAAATATTCATTTGGGTCACTTACTCATCCTCAATCAACATTTGTAAATTAAATTACATTCGGAAGCCTATATAAAGAGTGAAACTCACCTCATTTAGGACCTCTGATTTGGTGGACTCTTAAAGAATAAGGTATCACAAAATTCATCGAAACCTCCTAAACTTCAAAAATAACTTCCAGGACATTCATTAGGGCAACACTACCTACATTTGTGAAGTTTTCCACTAGATCTATGGGATTTGTTTCCAACATTTGTATGAACCCAAATTTACTCACTCAAGTAGACTAGAAAGAGAGAAAATTAAGTCAAGAATTGTAAAAGTAAGGATGTAAAATCTTATTGCACTATCATTTGATACCATATGCTAGGTAGAGAAAAACATGTTGTTTAAGGCCTCTTTAAGTAGTGCCAATGTTGGCGGTGTACATGGATTACAGAAAATCTAACTAATGTTTTTGCTCAAGAATTATCATCTATGATTAGGGTTTAGAAAAATAAGTAGAGAATTCAAATACCCTTAAAGTGTGATCACCGGTGATAAACGGTGAGAGACATAGAGATTAAGACAAGTGACAATACCAAAAGTTCACATACCATAATTTTGAGAAGGTGAAAAACTATAGAAAAGAGGTCAAGACCATATAAAAATTCATGCCTCTAATATATATTCCTAACTAGGGATATTTTCAACATAGTATGAGTTTCAAATAAGTCCTCAGAGTCTAGGCTCCCTTGTTTCATCATCCAAATAACCCATATCAATCCAGAATCACTGTAAAAGCTTGACTAAGTTCACTCGGTATAATATAATTTTGAGTTTGTATTGCAGTTTTATATTATTTACACTTAATAATGTGTTATTACGATATTGAATGGTTAATGTTAGAAGTAAATTAGTTGTAATAAACCCTTGTAGATCCTATTTCATTCATTGTTTGATTATAATGTAAAAACATAAGAAAAATTAAAAGGGTGAAAACATGGAGGTTAATGTAAACCACCCATTGAATGTATGGGACTCCCCCACCTAGATGTAGATGTTTTTCTTGAGGTCCCAAGAAAATTCAACATCAACATAGACTCATCGCGAGGGTTTGGTAGCATAGAATGTAAGAGTTTATTTGGTAATGACCCAACTTATAAAGAAATAAATGAGGTCTAAAAAAGTGTTAACGGGGCACGATAAAGCCTATAAATTCAACCCAAACCAAGATCTTAAGAGTCTATACTTGGAAACCACAAACTCCTAAGTCCTGAGGACAAAAAAAGGATGAAACTATGAATTTTCCATGTGGAGTACTTATTCACTACCATGGCCACATTGGCGGGGTCATACAAATTGAATTAGAAAATTCCCTTGGTCATATTTTGGACAAAGACATGCTTGATACAAAAATGGGACCAAGGTACTTGAACCTAAGATTGAACCATGATTTGAAAGGAATTATTCAACAAAATATCATATTATTCAAAAATACTCAATCTAATGACATGCATAAATAAACTCCTCAACATTTAATAAGCTATCGGGTGCGAAACATTACCTTGTGGAATAGTTTGAGCTAAACTTCCTCATTTTATTCCTGTATGCAATATTATAGTCCGTCGTGGTCAAAATAATGAGACTATGTGAATAAAAGGAATTTATAAAATTTCCAACCAAAGAAGGAAATTCCTATAAAACTAAAGTAAATACAAGTTTGTAAAAAACTCCTAAAGGAGGTAGTATGATTAGGGCTTATCGGGTAAAGGTACTAGTTGTATAAAACACAAAAGTCTAGTAGAACATTTTTTCTTATCTCGGACTCACATCTCATCAGCCCATATATATTTAATTAATTATGCACATTAAATTTGTATGTAGAATGTTATTAAATTTACATTTAAAAGGAATAGAGATAAAAATATTGAGTTAGGTATGTGTTTATATTATTTATAATTCTAAAAGGAAAATCACATATAGTCTTAGATAAAAAATAGAGTGATAATATTTTCACCTAAGTATTGTAGATGGTCAAATTACAGTTATTTCTATTTTTCTTTGATGAACTTTGAGGAAATTAATGATGAGGAAAATAAATGAGTGAACATATTAATAGCTCTTAGTTACTTAGAGCACCGATTAAACCAAATATTTTCTACATGAAAATACACATTGAGAAATATTCTCCATTGAATGAGAAGGTATTGGAACATATATTTTATTTTGATATGCCTCATATATTATTATACCCAATTTTTATCTATTAGAAATCTTGATAAGAGAGACCAATGGTTTTAATACACCATTTATTTAGGAAGAGTAGACTTGATAATTTGGGCATGTTTTGGGTGTCCTACTTGAAAGTCACTAGTAAATAGAAACACTTATATATGTCAAAATTTTAGATGGTACAAATTGTTGAAATAAACATGAAACTAAAATTTGATTTTTCATGCTTTTACAAATTCAAATATTCCCTTATATGGGATAAGTACGTGGTTTTGATGCCTATTTAATGTCTTGAATTTGCATGATTTTTCATATCCACATGCTCCCTCATATGTGATAACTATGTCTGTTTGATCTCTATTTAAAGTATTGGATTTATATGATTTTATAAATCCACATATTCTTTCACGTGGAATAAATATTTGGATTTAATCCTTATTTAAAGTATTTGAGTAGAGGACATACTTAATATTTCAAATTAGATTCAATGTAGTTAATCGATCTAAAATGTTGGCCCCACTTAAGGTATCCTTTGATCAACCATGTGGAATTAGGTTTCATTCAAATAAGATAAGATATAAATATCCTCCTATTTTGCAAATGTCTTCATTAGAATAATTCCCTTAATATTTGTTTAAAATTTATTTTGTTCTTATAATACCAATATTTTTTTAATATTTATCGCCTTGTTGACCTAGCCATTTCTGAGGGAAATAAATTATAATATTGTAGTCTATATACTTCACTATTAGCATATGGACCATAGTTTTTGAATTGGTATGAAATTATGATCTCTGTATACTATCAAAAACTCATGGTGATATAATTACATGAATAAAATAAATAATGAAATCAATTTTGTTAAGAATAAAAAATAAATTATTATGTAAAGGGTGGAAATTTATCTTTCCATAAAAATGGAAATGAGAAAAGAGAGGGAGAGAAATAATAATTTCAATCCGATTAAGGAAAACTTATTTGGGGGAAATAAAAACAAAAGACAAAGAATAAGAAAAAGAGTTAGCAAAGGAGGATGAGGAAAAAAGGAGGAGAGGATAGTGTGAAACCCTAGATACAGAGGATAAAGGACATCAAGGTAGAACCCATAGTTTAAAATGATCATCTTGGAGCTCACAATTGGTGATATAATGAGAGGAATTTGAATGGACAACATTGGAAGCACCATATTACATGAGAAAGAATAAATTTAATAGGAATTTTTCCAATCATCTCACCCATTAAATTATTTTAGATTTGGAAACATCTCTACTAATATTTGATCTAGACACATGTTCAATGTTTGTATATGCTTCCTTAAAGTCTTTAGTGAGATATTATATTTTTTATAATATTGTCTATAGAATGGTGTTGTAAGAATTTATTAGTGTTAACATGATAATATGAATTAAAAATAATACTTAATATTTAACATTTTATATAAATTATATGATATGATGATGTTATACAAGTTACTTTGTAAACTTTACACTTTGATTATCCCTCATGGGTTAAAAAATGTACAGTACGGACATGAACATCATTATTTTCCTATCACTAGTCCATGGTTTCAACCTTATTAACTTTGGACATGAAATTCAGGTTACAAATTATTCTTTGGGTCACTTACTCTTCCTCGGTAAGGATTCAAAACATATATTGCCTTGAAAAGAATATATATGCAAGTGAAACTCTCATCATTTACGACTGGCACTTTCATGGACTCCTAAGGCAAAAGATAGCACAAAGATAGCCAAAGATCCCCACACTCTGAAAATACCTCTACACATTCATTAAAGAAGAACTATCTACATGTGTTAAGCTTCCCACTAGGTATAGGGGACTGATTTGAAAGCACTCAATTATATTTGAAAGAGAGAAACTAAATTAAAGAATAGTTAAAGTCAAGGATGTCAAATCTGATAGCACTAGAACCGGATATCAAATATTAGGTTGAGAATGGCATGGATTTTAAGGTGTATTCATAGTAGTTCCAACATTGGAAGTGCATGGGGTTCCATGACCCAACTACTATTTATTTTATAGGAAATATCATCTATGGTTAGGGTTTGAAATATTGAGTAGATAATTTAGAGACCCATGTAGTGTGATCAACATTGATCATTAGTGAGAAAAAAAATTTAGACAAGAGAAAAATGTCGAAAGTCAGAGACCATATTTTTAATAAGTATAGAACCATACAGAGAGGTAAAGACTAGACACACATTCCTACCTATATTCTATGGTCATGACCGGGAGATTTTTAATTCACATTTACGGTTCCAAAGTATTTCTCTAGTCTTGGTGCTCTTGTTTAATCATCAAATCACCACTGATCAACCTAGAATCACTTATAATTAGCTTAGTGTACTTATCCCATGTTTCAAATTGAGTTTTTATTTCATCGTGTAAATTACTTCAACTATTATTGTGTTATTGTAAAATTGAATATGGTAAATGTTAGAAGATACTTAGTTAGAATAACCTCTTGTATCTCATACATCATTCCTTTTTGATTTTAGTGTAATAACTATAATCAAACTTAAAAGAGTGAAAGAGTTGAAGTGAATTTAAACCACTCACTAAGTGTATCATAATTCCCCCACCTAGATGTCAATGGTTTATTTGAGGTCCCAAAAATGTCAATCACAATATGTACTCAACGCCGAGGTTTGGTAGTATAGAAATGAAGAAGTTATTTAATAATGAAATAAGTTATAAATTAAAAATGAGGTCAAAAAAAAGTGATAACAAGGCATGATAAGGCTTATAAAGTCCACCTAAACCAATAAATTAAGATTTGTATGCTTGGAAACAAAAAACTTGCGATTCCACACTTATGATATTTTTGGGCAATCTCACGCCAAGGAAGAAGAAGTGTTTCAAGAAAGGTATAGCATTATTCTCCAAGCTGTGACTAGTGACCAATGATTTATACACCACTACGAGATGTTGTGATACTCCTTTGTTCCAGTTTGATCAAGTTCTATCCATTTTGATCCAAGACAAATAGAAAAAGAGATAATATGCATGTTGATTGCTAGATGACTATGAATGTCTTGAGAAAACTATCCTATAGACTATTATGAACCATGATGATATGAGAAAGTTATTGTAATTGTCCCTGGTCATATGCACCTAGTTATAGAAACAAAATCACACACTTTGGGTAATTATCTAGATTTGATTACATCTTATTATTCATGTGATTCCTAAGTAAGAAAAGTACTAATTAACCAATATCTTTGGCCACCTTACTTTACTTTCTATTTAAAATTTTGGTCTTTCACCCTTACTTTCTCGAGTATTCCTTCTATGCTATACGAATTTATCATCTTGGGCACCGGCTCCCATCCAGGACACGGTGTCGGGTGCCCTTGTCCCCTCTAGTGCACATGAACTCTTTGTACTTTATTCACATATTTTGGGTCCTTTCTATCCCTTGAGCATATTATCTTGTTGGTAGATCGGACTTTCGGGGTTAATTTTAAAATTCAAGCAAGGGAATCATATAAATATAAAGTTATGTGACCATAATAAAGGACCAAGGACTAATCATCATCTATCACTACCTAAGATTCATCCATCAAGCATATATAAGCTTAATTGCATCCATCTAGCACCATTTAAGGAACACAAGGGCTGCTTATTCTACATACTCAACGCCAAGGTTTGGTAGTATAGAAATGAAGAAGTTATTTAATAATGAAATAATTTATAAATTAAAAAATGAGGTCAAAAGTTATAACAAGGCACGATAAGGCTTAGAAATTCCACCCAAACCAATAAATTAAGATTTGTATGCTTGGAAACAAAAACTTGTGAGTCCACACATATGATATTTTTGGGCAATCTCATGCCAAGGAAGAAGAAGTGTTTCAAGAAAGTTATAGCATTATTCTCCAACCGTGACTAGTTACCAATGATTTATACACCACTACGGATGTTGTGATACTCCTTTGTTCTAGTTCGATCAAGTTCTATCCATTTTGATCCAACACAAATAGAAAAAGAGATAACATGCATGTTGATTGTTGGATGACTATGAATTTTGAGAAAACTTCTCTATAGACTATTATGAACCATGATGATATGAAAAAGTGATTGTAATTGTCCTTGGTCATATGCACCTAGTTATAGAAACAAAATCACACACTTTGGGTAATTATCTAGATTTGATTACATACTATTATTCATGTGATTCATAAGTAATAAAATTACTAATTAACCAATATATTTGGCCACCTTACTTTAGTTTCTATTTAAAAATTTCTCTTGCACCCTTACTTTCTCACTCTTGCCTTCTTATACTTTTGAATTTATCATCTTGGGCACCGGCTCCTAGCCAGGACACCGATGTGTCATGTTCCCTTGTCTCCTCTGGTACACATGAACTCTTTTTATTTTATTCACATATTTTGGGTCCTTTCTATCCCTTTGAGAATATTATCTTGTTGGTAGTCGGACTTTCGGGGTTAATTTTAAAATTCAAGCAAAGGAATCATATAAATATAAAGTTATGTTACCATAATAAAGGACCAAGTACTAATCATCATCTATCACTACCTAAGGTTCATCCATAAAGCATATATAAGCTTAATTGCATCCATCTAGCACCATTTAAGGGACACAAGGGATGGTTATTCTACATACACTTCATTGGAGGGAAGTTCATTGTATTTTATACACACATCTATTAGATTTCATTACATATAGCTTACTTGCTCGCTGCAGTGTGACACACACAAGATCCACATAGGGCACAATTCCATGTATAAAAACATATAACTACATTGGGTATTATATGTAGTGTAGTTCTCGATTGTAAGTTCACCATTGTGATAGCTTAGGAATGTCGATCCCTAATTCTACATATTTCATATTTAGGATTTGATGTCTCTTTGAGGGTTTAATAGGTTATTGTTTCATTCTATCTTTCCATTTGACTTCCCAAATCTTGGTGCAAGATTAGAGTGACAAAATGTGAAAAAAATTAATAACTAATGACCGATTGGAGGAGGTTTCTGAGCGGTTTGTGAGACATAGGCACCTAGAAACAAGCCTAGGGTTCCTATTCATGCCAATATCCCTCTCCAAGCACCCGATCTAGTTTATTCATTTCGATCGCATTTTAATGGGTTTTCTACAGTGCTCCTCCCTCTTTGTTCATCCAATTAGCACTTGATACAATAAATTTTTTATTGTGAATCAACTAAGTATCATCTTCTCCTCCTTACAATAAAGGTTTCATATTTTATTTCTTAGTTTTCTTGGCTTAATCTATGTACTTCATTGTATGTTCATTTCTTGTTGCAATATCAATCATCTAAGGCATATAAATTCACATTTAGCTTATTCATTTTGGTGAACACGATCTTCAAATACACCTTCTCCTTAGGAATCTTATCTTCTTGCCATTATGGGTCAATCTTATGGTGAATTTATTGAGGCCCATATCAAATAACTTAATGATCATATTTCTCAACATCGTAGGATTTAGACTTTCTCTATTCAATGCTCATGGCTTACAAGCTACCAACCCTTGCAAAGCTTTCTCCTTCCACCTCCATTCCCAACTCCATTGTAACTCAACTACCTACATCCACTCTTGCACCCATTTCTATTATCCCTATTTCTATCCCTAATCCTAATAATCACTTCACTCAACCACTTGTTTCTCACACGTGGTAGGTTTATTCCATTGGCACTCAATATTTAGTCTCCCTTTGTCAAGATATTCAACATCAAATCCATCAATTACATCAAGGCTACTTCTCATGCCTCTCCATCTTTTGATTCCAAAATTTTTCTTCATACTCCATTTGCACTGCCATCTCCACTTACTCACTTCTTCTTAATTTTTTCACCCAAAGATTTCTATTTTCAATTGATCTAAAAATGGTACTTAATTTTTTTGAAGTACTTAGAAAATTTCCATATTTTGAAATTTACAGACTCAACATTGATCTTGAGTTAATTTGATCCAATTTTTAGGTGTCTTGAAACCCAAATCCTCAACTCTTCCAAAAATACCAATTAATCTAATTTTTCAACTTTAAGTGAATCACTTGAATCTAATACAAATCCATTTTACTTCACAGTTGATTTTTAATCATACACTCAAACTGACATTTGAATCTAAGATGATAAGTGTATTCAAATCTTGTTGTGGGTTATGGATACTAAAATTTCCTTCAATCCATTTACTCCAGTTTTATACTTATTTTATCAATTAATAAAATTAATCCAAAGATGAATTTCAACTGATAAAAATCTTTTAAAAAATGAAATGCACAAATCCACAAAACAAGAAATTGATAACGGAGTTCACCCGAATCCTACATCTCCGGATTCACAAAAAGTGAAACGATCCATTAAACGTCCAATGAAGTACAATATCCCTTCAATAATGACTTAACAGACCTTTATACCTATAAATTAGCTGATTCAAACCTCATGGAATTCTTGATTTACCATAATCATTCCCGAGTTCATCGTGGCTCCTGGTATTTCTTCTATTTGTTCCCAATGCAAATACATTCAAAAAATGTCTACAACTTGAAATATAAAAGACCTATACAAATAATGTTTAAATTTCTGGAAAATTTAGGAAATTATTAAAAACTTCCCTTTTTACTTCATGGTCTGATTCGGATCAAAAGTGGATGAAAAATATAGATCTCTGCTTGCCCCTCGTGCCTGTTCTGTGAAACTACGATGGAAAAACGCCTACATAGAAAAATATATAGGAATTCATGCAACAAAAGTTACCTTTCTGGAAATATGTCATAATTTTGAACAACTTTTATTTTTACACCAAATCCTAATTCGAACCATGAGTGCCTCAAAAATTGTGATCTCTGCAAATTTGGTCCTTGGCTGTCCCCCTTTCCAACCTACCGAAGCTTCCCTTTAAATAGATGTGATCTCCTTCTCTATCACTTGCTACAAAGTGGCAGCTTGGGAAGGCTGATTAATATTTTGGCAAGGGTTCAAATCCCCTTCCATAGGTTTAGGTGCCCAATTTAGCCATTGACCCCACGTTTGGTGGGAAAGAGATAAGATAAGCCTTAAAATAGCTTTTTAGCCACAAAATCCTCCTTATACCATGGGATTTGAATTTATTCACATGGAATGGATTAAATAGATTTTACAATTATTTTCTAAATATAAATCCACTACAAACCTTCCAAGTGTCACGCCCATAATACGCCATTTGTCTACGTTAGTGTGCCACATCATCATTTGACCGCATGACATTGACTATGCATATCTTTTGCATACGAACTCAAATTTAGTCCGTTCAAAATGCGTCGGAAAGCTTGCGTTGAGCTCTATAACATGGAAATAATTTTGAAACATTACAGTACCATCCATTTTTCCTTATCACCAACTTCCATGTGTCACCTTGTCATTGGTCCACTGGTTGACCTATTGACCAGAGTTGACCCGTTTGGAGGCCCATCTTTGACCGGCGATAGAATTTGCATACGGACTCTGTTTCTGGAGTTCAGCATACCATCGGAAAGGTCTCAATAATCCCTTCAGCATGGTCCAATTTTAGGGAAGTTTAGGGAAAATTTTCATAGTGAAAAATCCTCCAGATCACTCCTCCCCAGTAAGACCATTTTGACCTCAAAATGGAAATTCACTCTGTTGAACTATACACACGTTCTCTGCATAATACAAACATAGAACCTAGTTTATAGCATGGTAATTTTTCCATAAAAATTGCAATAATCAAATGCCAATAATAGTAATATAACCCAATGGCCTAAACTGCAACTGATATGACACTGCAACTGCCATATTCCTTTGTACATCCTGATCCTGCACTCACCACTGTCAACAATGCAAATGTAACCTGCACTCACAGCTTGTTAGTGCAAAACTTGTACATACCATTTGCAACTATACCTAACAGTTACAAATATTAAGTCTATCAATAAGACTTACAAATGTACAAATGTCATGCATAGTAAACAAAGAGTTTGTATAAGTTGTGCACTTACAAACAATGCCTACATGCCACAAATTGCACAATAATAGTATTTTAACTACAATCCACATATAGACATCCGACCAATGATCATGCCCACTGAACTGTACATACTGCTGAAAAATGAAGTTGTAAAACCATTAAAAAAGAAAATTACATCAAGTATTTTAAACCTGTCACCTGATTATTTCCTCTTTACGATACTTCACCAACACCAAGGCAGAAAAATAAATTTTGTACTTATCCTTTTCACAATTTAGTGGGATTTCCAAAACTGCCTTGTTAGTTTGCATGTATTCCACAATCAACTATGCAAACATAAAACTGATAAATTGTTTACCCACTTTACTCAGCATACTGTCCTTTTTAGGGGGTTGATTCAATTCAGTTTTTACCAGGGCCACCGAAGTGGTCAAATTAGTTGGTTTAAAACTTTTATCCTTTTTAACAAACTTTAATTTTTGTTCTGGATGTAGCTTCCAACACTTACCAATTTCATGACCTTGTTTATTACAATGATCACAAAACCTTTGATCCATTTTTTTAGGATCCACATTTTTAGGAACCTTACCTTGACTGCTCTTAGCCGAACCCGGGTTAGGAGAATGCATTTTCTCAAACTGTTCCATTATGGATTTATACTTCCTACACTTGGCCACACAATGATTAGACAAACCACAGAATGTGCACGGATAACTATTCAACATAGCTTGAAAATTATAGCCAAATTTTTCCAGTGTAGATAAGGGATCAATTTGTTTACCTTTCATTTTTGAGCAATGGTAAACCGAAGGTGGGGGGATTTCTATACCTCTCCGTGGTGAATTATTACCAGATCCTCCTGATGAGGATGAACCACCTGATGCTAGCGGGGATGACTCTTTGCTGTTAGAAGCTTTTCTTCTTCCAGCGGTCTTGGAGTTCTCTCCAATTTCCATTTCCCCTGCACTAGCATATCCCAGTCCTGCATAACGAGGTCTCTCCTCAACCAAGATTGGGTTAGTTATACCTTGGTTATTCTTACCAAGGTTAATTCCATTAAAACCCATGTTATTCAAAATTTTAGATCCTATACCTTTAGTGTGCTTTTCAAATTCACCGAGCACTATAGTAGAATCCAAATTAGCTTTGGGTGAGGAATTAAGTGTTGTCATACTTACTGTGCACTCATCTGTCATAGTGGATGCATCAACAATAACTGGTACCTTGTTAGGTCCATCAATTTGCAACACCATCAAGAGCTCATCCTTAGATTCTAGCTCTTTTCTCAATGTGTCAAGTTTCTCTTCAAGAGCCAATACCTGACATCTCAGGAAGGCATTCTCTTCCTGAATTTGATGATTGCATGCTTCCAGTTCCTCAAACTTGGTCTTGTTGGACATCTTACCCATGATTCCTGCACACCTGTTCCTCCAAACTCTGCACACTGCAAATGAAAGATCAAGCCCAAAATGTAAAAACCAAACTGAACCAAATCAACTGATGCAAATCAAAAGCTAAACCAGCTCTGATACCAACTTGATCTGAAAATGGTACTTAATTTTTTTGAAGTACTTAGAAAATTTCTAGATTTTGAAATTTACAGACTCAACATTGATCTTGAGTTAATTTGATCCAATTTTTAGGTGTCTTGAAACCCAAATCCTCAACTCTTCCAAAAAGACCAATTAATCTGATTTTTCAACTTTAAGTGAATAACTTGAATCTAATACAAATCCATTTTACTTCACAGTTGATTTTTAATCATACACTCAAACTGACATTTGAATCTAAGATGATAAGTGTATTCAAATCTTGTTGTGGGTTATGGATACTGAAAGTTCCTTCAATCCATTTACTCCAGTTTTATACTTATTTTATCAATTAATAAAATTAATCCAAAGATGAATTTCAACTGATAAAAAGCTTTTAAAAACTGAAATGCACAAATCCACAAAACAAGAAATTGATAACGGAGTTCACCCGAAGGCTACATCTCAGATTCACAGAAAGTGAATCGATCCATTAAACATCCAATGAAGTACAATATCCCTTCAATATTTACTTAATAGACCTTTATACTTGCAAATGAGTTGATTCAAACCTCATGGAACTCTGCAATTTACCAGAACCATTCCCAAGTCCATCTGTGGCTCCTACAGTATTTCTTTTGTTTGTTCCCTGTGTAAATACGTTCAAAAACATCTACAACTTGAAATATACAACACCTATTCAAAAAAGGTTTACATTTCTGGAAACTAGAGAAAATTATTAAAAACTTCCCTTTTTACTTCATGGTCTGATTTGGATCAGAAGTGGATCTGAAAATATAGATCTATGCTTGCCTCGTGTGCCTCTGTTCTATGAAAGCTGCGATGGAAAAATGCCTACACGAGAAAAATATATAGCACTTCATGCAACAAAATTTACCTTTCCAAAAATATCTCATAATTTTGAAAAAAATTATTTTACACCAAGTCCTAATTTTAACCATAAGTGCCTCGGATATTGTGATCTCTGCAAACCTGGTCCTTGGCTGTCCCCTTTCCAACCTACCAAAAGCTTCCCTTTAAATAGATGTGATCTTCTTCTCTATCACTTGCTACAAAGTGGCAGCTTGGGAATGCTGATTACTATTTTGGCAAGGGTTCAAATCCCCTTCCATAGGTTTAGGCACCCAATTTAGCAATTGACCCCACGTTTGGTGGGAAAGAGATAAGATAAGCCTTAAAATAGCTTTTTGGCCACAAAATCCTCCTTATACCATGGGATTTGAATTTATTCACATGGAATGGATTAAATAGATTTTTACAATTATTTTTTAAATATAAATCCACTACAAACCTGCCAAGTTTCACGCCCATAATCGCCATTTGTCCATGTTAGAGTGTGCCATGTCATTATTTGACCGCAACATGACATTGACTATGCATATCTTTCGCATACGAACTCAGATTTGGTCCATTCAAAATGCGTCGAGAAAGCTTGCAATGAGCTCTATACCATGGAACTGATTTTGAAACATTACAGTACCATCCATTTTTCCTTATCACCAACTTCCACGTGTCACCCTGTCATTGGTCTCTTGGTTGACCTATTGACCAGAGTTGACCCGTTTGGAGGCCCATCTTTGACCGACGATAGAATTTGCATACGGACTCTGTTTCTGGAGTTCAGCATACCGTCAGAAAGGTCTCAATAATCCCTTCAGCATGGTCCAATTTTAGGGAAGTTTAGGAAAATTTTCATAGTGAAAAATTGTCCGGATCATCAATGGGCATAGTTACCCATAAGATCATCTCATAGCATTTCATGTCTCCTTACTAGAATTTTTTGATGATCATATTCTTCTAGATAATCCCTTTCCTTGTAGTCTTCATGATTATGTGATGCTTTCATTCTATGATGTACCTTTCCACTCGATAAAATCATTTACGCATCTAAGCCAATTAGTTTCTCACTCATTTTTATATCAATATTGGCTCTAAGATCTCATAAATGTAACTTTCTCAACTTAAACAAGGATCTAATGAAATTCTACTAGATAATGTCTTATTATACAAATAAAACCTAGATAATATGTATAATGTGATTGCAGACATCGATCCTAAATTCTTATTCATTCAAATTTTATTGCCACCATTTCGAGAAAATGTTCTATTTGAAACAACACCATCATTTGATCAATGTGTCACACTCTCAAGCTACGAAAAACTAAGATCTTATCCATAGGAAAACTTAAGTATTAAGAACAAGATTCAGCCTCTTCACACTTTTCAAGTAATCCAACTTTTAAACCAACAACCAAACCGATTGAAGAAAAATCAACATTTTATCTAACACAAAAGAGATTCAATCATAACCACCTAGGCTTACATACACAATAAACTATTTCCCCACATATTTTACTTCCACAACTTGTTAAAATTAATCTTTTCAAGCTTCCTCCTCCACTCATTTTAGATCAATCTCATCCTAAAGGTCATAATTACGATTAAAATCTCATATGCGACTATCATCAATGTGTCATAATTTTTATGAATCATTGCTTCAAACGATGCAATCTCATCCAAGATCTTATCAATGATAAAAAAAAATATTATGCTTCCAAAGCCTACGGATTTTACACCAATGAATTAAAATAATAAGCTTTAAATATTCAACAATCCTCTTCAAAGCATGAAAATTAAAAGTTGATTCCTTGAATAATCATACATATCATACGGTGCCTCCACGAGTCGGGAGCTATTCATTTCATAGTTTCTCATGGTGATATGTCTCCACCAATCATTTATTTCTTTGATCATGATTATCATGCTACATTATCTTCTGATCACTTACATATAGTGCTTCTATAGTCTCTATCCCTATCAATAACACGAAAAATGATTCATCATGGTGCATGAATGTTTGTTTTGTTCTACTATTTATTACTATTGGCTATCTACTCTCTCAAATTTCATTTCAAATGGATAACTCATATAGGATCTTCAAGCTCGAGTTATTGTCAGTCCTCTTACTATTATTGTGTCCTTACTGTAACACAATAAATCAAAGGTTGTGACATGATCTTAAGTCTTAAGTGTATTTACAAGTCTCAGTCTATCATTTTCATGAATTAATTGCATCTAAAATTCATTCAAAACAATTAATTCATCTTGATCAATGGTTTGTCTTTATCTACTCAATGGTAATAACATCCTCTTGAGGTTTCCATTCCATCACCTATTCCATTTAGTTCCCCACGGCGATCGAAATGAAACCAAAATTTTCTCCTACCTTGCCTATTCACGCTTGGCCTACATGGTCTCATCGATATACTAGTCCATCAAATCATTTCAGATCCATAACTAGGACAACTCCTTCATCTAGGCATACTTCACCACCTCATTTCACTCCACATAGGTGTCCATCACCTCCACACTCTACTCCACATAGGTTTCCATCACCTCCACGCTCTGCCCCACAATTAGGTGTCTTTCACCTCCACATTCTTCTCCATGTATTTTTCCATCACCTTCCCACTCTTCTTCACATAGTTCTCTATCATCTCCACACTTTATTACACAAAGTTTCCCGCCTCTAGTTATTGGTCACATACATATCTACTTCATTCACCATACATCTTCTATCTAATATACCATCATTCTTAGAGCATGATCACACATCTTCTATCTGCCAACATTGGGTAAAGGGCCTTCATATTTTACTTTCATTAGATAGTGAATTCACCATCACACTTATTCCTCCTCTTCCTAGAATTGACACTCATCTTATATTCACATATTTCACATCTTGATTTTAGCCATACACTGTGATTAATTAAAATTGGAATAATTAAGTTAATCTAAATAGGAACAACAAAAAGTAAATAAGAATACTAAAATGATTTAAATAAAAACTAAATAAATATAAAAATTTACCCAAGCAACTAGGCTAATGAAAATATAAACCCTAATACAAAGAAGGCTTTGAAGAGCTTAGCTGATTCAGTGAAACTTGTTGAACTATGTCACAAAGATGACTAGAGAAATAGGAGGAAATGACTATGGATAATTCCAGAAACATGTAGATTTGGGAAACCTTAGGGGAATGGGATGCCTAAGAAAGTATCATGTCACCTATGAGCTCCCTAGTCTGAGTTCGAGGCACCCTAGTCTATGTAGGAGGTCTAAAAATAAGATTTATAGGTCATTATACAATTTAAAGCCTTTTCCATCTATCATACTAACTTCTCTACACTATGATGTATGTCACTAGTAACCAATAATGAAGAACAAACCTAGAAACCCCAAGATAAACATCTAACCCTAAAAATGAAAGATTCATATGAAGGGTTGGACTAACCTCATCTTCAACGATGGTTGACTTATTAACGAGCATTACACTACATCTTTGACATGATGTAGTTTAATGTGTAATTGTGTGCAATCATGCCCTAGGTGATATTTTACTAGTTATACTTTATGAAATTATAGAGTAATAATTATGTATAGAAAATGTAATAAAATGGTGGATGGAACAAAATAAACTTCCTGGGTATGATTGTGTGATGAAAATGAGCTAGGTTTGTCCTTTGTGATGGAGATAAATGGATATAAATGGAGCCTTTGATGGATGAAAACAATAGGTGATGATAGTAGTGTCTAGTTCTTGGCCCCTCATTATGGTCTCATAACTTTATATTTATAATGTTCTCTTGTTCTAATTTTGTAATATGAAATGTTCAAACAAGTTGTAAAGTGCCCAAGAAGTAGTGGGAAAGTGGGAAAAGGATTAGATAACCCTGAATGGGACCAAGGCACCTTGGGGGCCCAATCAAGGTTAAAATGACAAAAAATGGCAAAAATAGAATGGGAAAGTGTGTATGGGATGTCGGGAGTGATGGTAAAAATCAAAGTAAAAATGGCCACAAGAAGGGGGTTCATTTGTACTTTCATCACTCAAAATCATATGAATAGTAGTATGATACTAAGATTAAATAATGTCTAAAGTGTGTATTTTTGTGATTTCATTTACCTCAACTTTATGTTGGTGAGAAGAAATATTGGTAACATAAATTAGATAGAGATATGTACTGAAAAATCCATGTAGAGTGATGTCAAAACGTGCTAAAGGAAAAGAAAAAGTGTGGAGTGAAAAATATGATAGAGCATGGAAAATAAAAATTTAAAAGTGAAAAAAAAGTGATGAGAGTAAACTAGGGTAGAAACGTGTGTATATTTGCTGATGTGTGTGATGTACCTACATGGTTAGTATGGTTTGTGGTGCTGCAAAATGTTTTTTTTGTTTCCCAATTGGTTTAGTTTCTAATGTTGACTATTTTTTTCTCATACAGTTAGACCTCTAAGGAAAAGACGATCAAGTGGTCAAATATGCATGTATATATGTCAAAAACACATGTAAAAGACACATGTATATGTAATTAAAATACTAAAATGAAAATATGAAAATGTAAAAGGAACATGTGCACCTGATCCATAATGAGGAAAGGGTGTAGAAAGAGGATATTGTATCTTAGTTTTTTTGGACAATTTGACACCATAGACTAAAAATTTTAGGGAGAAATTTGCATTATTCTCCAACCCGTAACTATTTCCCCGAAGTTGTATGAAGAGATCTCAAAACTGCCTAGCTTTTGGACAATACAATGCCATTGGATGAAGTATTGTAGAGAGGAATTCCATTGTATCCTCTAACCTTTAACTCCTCCCTAGAATGCTAAGGAAAACCATGTCTTGTAAAAGTTTTTGTGTGTGGGGTTCATGGACTAGGTTGAACCCACTTGCTCTATAACCCATAATTCTAAGGGTGGAAACTTAACTCAACTATACCCACATAGCCAAGCATGGAAAATGAATAGAATTGTACCCATATGCCATGGGAAAAAGCTGAATTGACTATACCAAGATACAACTGACTTTGTGTATTATGTAAAACCCCAAATGATACCCCCTTATTTAAGGGAACATGTTTGATCATTGATAAGATAATGTGGTCCCAAAAGAGGACCAATGACATGAACTCTTTTACTCTACCTGTAGGTGGAAAGGAATGCACTTGGTAGAAACCAAGGCATGAAAAACAAAAGGCTAGCCAAACAAACCAAGTGTTGGTAGAAAAACATATATATATATATATATATATATATATATATATATATATATATATAAGACCATGTAAGCTACGAAAAAGTGTGTATGGTACCAAGTAATGTAGTAATGAATAAATGAAAGAAGACAAAGTAAGTAGTAAAATTGGGATACAAACATGGGACATCACTCACGATGTTGCAAGACATGAAATTCCATCATAGACACATATAGAAAACAAGTGTGCATACCAAACATAGGGCAAGGCCCACATACAATAGCAAACAAAACAATAAAGTACAAACAATAGATAGCCATGGAAGCAAGTAATCTTGTGAACAATTTCTCCACATGAAGAAGCCATTAGCATGTCATAAAAAGATCCAAATATGTCAAAAGCGCATGTATAGCCATGTAATATAGAGTGACAAGTACAAAATAAAACTATAGAACCCATGAGAGATGAATGTGGATTCCCCCAAAAACCAATGTAGGATCGATAGAAGGAGATCAAATGTACTACATGCAAAAGACCAGTATCTATGATCATAACTAAGGAAAAGTGTGTGTTTATGTTATGGATAAATGACATATAAGAGATATAACTAGCATGTGTAATAAGATGACCATATACAAGAAATTGTACCCAAGAATAAAAGACAACAATATATACAATATATTGTGGATGGATGGAGTGGAATGCAAGATGGTTGAGAGGACCCGCATCTCCCCCGACAGGTGGAAGGAAATAAATGTAGTGAGGTTGATTTTTTTTTCCTCCTTAACAATAAATAATTAACATGAAGGGAGAGTGCATTATCGGGAAATGGAAAAATAGCGTGTGTTGTGTCTAACATGTTGTGATGAGTGTGTATGTATATTGATGAGATGTGACCTAGAAATGGTGTGTGTGACCCTTATAGTCAAAGCATATATCATGAAAAGATGATCAAAATAGTGATGATGTAGTCTAAAGTGCATATAACTACTAGAGGAATAGAGGGAGTGGTGATGTAACTTAAAGCGTATACCACTACAAGATGAAGGGATAGGTGACCATTTATCCTAAAGCATATGTCACTAACCTAGTAATTTCAAATGATAGAATGTCTAATGATGCACGTGTGAGTATGACAAGGTTCATTCCATTTGTAAATCCTCAACAATCGAGTATGGACCGAGGAACTAATGTGCATGATAGGGTAGTGAGTGCAAACATGTAAAAGAGGATGTAGAATATGTGATGTTAATAGATGACCATATGATGTGTAAAATGTGTAGTACACAATGAATGGTATGCAATGTGATGTTTGTAGGTAGACCAAGTAATGTAGAGATGTGTGCTACGTAGTTTTTAGTATGTAGGTTGAGTAGTATGTAATGTTAGAGTAGAAGTGTGACACATGTATGATGAATACCAGTATAGTATATATATAATGTGTGGTGTATAAATGTGTAATTAAAGTATATAATGGAGTCCTTAAAAGTGTGATGTATGTATAATGCCTACTAGTATGATGTATAAGGTGTAGATGTGCAATGTTGTAGACCAAATGTAGAGTGTATGATCTGAAATGCAAGATGTGTGAATAGACCTAATGTGTAGTAACTATGTGTAATGTGTAATGTGGGATTCATATGTAGTACACCCTCAATATCAAGTGTGAAATGAAGCACAAGAGTAAGTCATAGGTAATAACAATGCTAAAACATGTGATGAATATGTCCATGTGGTGATAGTGATAGATGACTATGCAATCATGAGAGATGTATTAATGCTAATATGAGGAGGGGGATGTGTTAGATGTTATCCCCCCAAGTATGTGGTTATGCATGCATTGTCCTATAAATGATGTTGAACAACAAATAGAGAAGTGATGTATGAAGGTGGTGAAGTATCATAGATTTTTTAAGATTGATTCAATTATGGGATGAATAATAAGAGATTGTATGGTATGCATGATGAGGGATAGATGATTTTAGATGTATGTATGTATGAGTGATCATGTAATAGATAGATATGTTAATGTAAGATGATATTATATTCTTTAAGAATACTAGATACTTTAAGATGATATTTTAACAATCCCTTCAACATTCATATAAGAACCATAAGAATATGAGTGTGTCATCAGGTGGTGACGATATTTTTATAAGTGTGATGAGGGTACAATGTGATGAGGATGCGAGATGTGTATGATATAACTATTTGATGTTGTGATGTATGATGATACTAGGTTTGGGTGGTATGTTAGATGTTATACCCCCAAGTGTGGAAGATGAAGGATGGATCATGTAATGTCATATAAGAGATCATCAGTTTCAAGGTCAAAGTCATATGGATAAACATTAGAGACTTGATAAGCAATAGTGTATGGTTGATCATGTAATGAACCATTGAGGCATAAATGGTACATACCCATGGCATATTCCTCATCAGTGAATGGAGGAAGTGGAAAACTATGTGCATACCAACGAGTGATATTTTGCGTATAGCTAAGAAAGGAACTATTGCAAATGAATATGTGACCAAAGGGAATAGGAAATGAAATATCAATATGATCAAGATCTAATGTACCCCTATATAAGTAAGCCAAGACTCTCCTAATGTGAGTGGAGAAGAGCGAGGAGTGCACGATAGATAAACCATATGATGAAATACATGTAAACCATAAGTAACAATGATAGTGATGAAGCCATAATATAGATGAGGATCATGAGTAAGAGGATAAATGTCCTCAAAAGTGAAACCAAGTTTAGCTAGACCATCATGTGAACATATAGTGACATCGCAAGTAAGATCAAATGGGATATGTTGTCAATATGAATCATTCATGAAGAGTGTGCAAGTAAATGGTGGGTGTGCTAATGTGGGTGGAACATGTGAAGGTATAGGTGATAGATCAACATCCATAGACTGTATAGGCCCTTGATTAGGAATCATAACATAAATAGTAGTAGGTTGTGTAGAAGAAACTACATCTATCACACAAATGGAACCTACGAGTGGTGGTAAATGAGATTGTTAATATATAGATTAAGGATCATTTGTAGTATTCATACGTTGAATAGGAAGACTAGTATTAGGATCATTAACATAGTATTGGAACGGGTTGTGGTCACTAATAATAGTATATTCAATGACTTCATAGAGTAAGTTAACGTAATGATGCACAATATATGTGAAATATTTCGTGGCATGAAGCCATGGCCTACCGAGTAGACACTTATAGGAGACTTAGAAATAAATAACAAAAACAAAGTGGGGATTGTTTTGCGACCTACAATGATAGGTAGTGAAATGTGAACAATACATGCATGAAAATAACCATCATAAGCATGAAGTAAAAGACAAGATGGAATAACATCACAAGATGAGATACCAAGGTGTTAAAGGAATGACATGGGACATACATTGAGTTTAGGACCATTATCAATTGAAGTGCACTTAATACCCATTATAAGAATGTGAATCATAATATGCAAGAGTGGGTCATTATCAAAAGTGTTTAAATCGGTGAAAATATTATATTTGAATGATTAGTGTTGAGAGAATGCATCTACAAAAATTTTATAGATTGATTTAGGATACATATCAAGACAAATGTCGATAGTAGCTAGAATATGTTGGACTCCATACCTTACATTAGGATGAGCAACCAAATAATCGGTGATTGGATGTTCATGATGACTAGGATCTAGGATGACATAGAGTGAGGATCGATAGGCACAAAGATGGAAGTTGGGTTTACCAAAATGATTAACTAAAATTTGAACAATTAAGTTAATATAACTAGGAACAAATAGTAAATAACAACTAAATAAATATAAAAAAGTGACCCTAGTAACTAGGCTAATGAAAATAGAAACCCTTATATGAAAAGAAGGGTTAGAAGGAGATTAGGTAATTAGTGAACTTGTTGGATTGCATTACAGAGCTGACTCGAGAAATAGGAGGAAAAAAAACTATGGAAAAATCCATAAACATGTAGATCCATGCAATTTGAGTAAACTAGGCACATGGGAGAGTATTAGGGTGCTGTGGGCACCCCAATCTGCATTCTAAGCACCTTGGTATGTTCAACATGTCCAAAAAGCATATTTGTAGCATTTTTATATGATCTTAATCCTTCTCCACCTATCCCACTAACTTCGTTTGCACTATCGTGTATGTTGCTAGTAATCAATAATAAAGAACAAACCTTCCAAACCTTGAGATAAGCATCAAACCCTAAAAAAATATAGATTCATATGAAGGGGTCGACTAACCTCAACTACCAAAATGGTGGAATTACTAAGTGTTGCACTACATCTTAGACTCAATTTAGTTCTATGTGTAAGTGTGTGAAATCATGCCCTAGGTGCTCTTGTTCCGTATGCACTTTGTTAAAGTAATGAGCAATAACTATGTGTAGAAAATATAATAGAATGATTGTTGGAATAGAATAAATTTCCCACCTATGCTTGTGTGATGCGGATGAACCAACCTTGTGGTTTTCTAATAGAGCTAGATGGATGCAAATGGATCCTTTGATGGATGTGCAACCTTAGGTGATGATAGTAGGGACTAGTGTTTGTTCCCTCATTATGGTTTCATAACTTTATACTTATATGGTTCTCTTGTTCTAATTTCATAATTAACCCTAAAAAGGATGACCAAATGAAATTAGAAATGTTCAAATGGCTATAAAGTTCCTAAGAATTGGCGGGAAAGTGGTAAAAGGATCAAGGCATTGCGACCAAGACCAAGGCACCTATATGTTCCCCAATATAAGAATGCCCCCAGGATAACGTTAAAATTATGGAAAACAACAAAGAAAAATACTAGGAAAGTGTGTATGTGATGTCGGAAGCGATGAAAAAATGAAAGTAAAATGGAAAAAAATATGGTGGTTAATTAGTACTTTATTCACTCAAAAACCATATGAATATTAGTATGAGACTGAAATTAAATATTGTCTAAAGTGTGTTATTTTGTGACTACACACTATATAAAACTTGACATAATCTAGTAATACCATTTTGATTGCCTCAGTTAGTTATGTTTGGGATAGCCACCTCGGATTAAGATAAAAAAATTTATTGTTTGAAACCCTAGACTTGGAAATTTGGAATCAAAAATACAACTTGAGTATAGTTTAAGAATGCCATGCCTTTTAGATTCAGCCATTCCATTTGAAACCCTAGTCAAAACTATGCAGCATTGAGGAAGGTAGGAAGGGTAGCATGTATCAGACATGATGTTCTAAAGCTGTAGACAGGTGGCAGTTTTGAAGGACAATTTATAGTTTTACAAGCAGTTTGCATTTTTAGTGAGTGACAATAAGGTACACTTGATTGTTTATTTATTTCTATGATTAAGTGAATTATTTAAGTGTTTTGAGTTGTATAAGTTCATTCATTATCCATACAAATGAAAGAAAGTACAGAAAGGAAGGACATACATCTCATAACATGAAAATATTTTCATTTATTCATGAGGAATAATAGTACATATTTTTCTCACACAAGCCATGAGAAATAACTGAAAGGAAAAACAATGCATATATTTATGAAGCTGAAAATGTAAAGAGGTAAAAGAAACCCATCATTTCCTTGAGGGAGTGTTCTTCTCTTTCTGAACTATTGTTTTCCAGCTATCCACTACAACTACATCATGGTACCTGAAAAGGGAGAAACAAATGATCATCAATACTGAGCTCAGGGTTTAATTTAACTCTTTATACTTCCAACTTCATAAATTCATGCATTTAAAAGTGTATTATCAAAGGTGAAGTAGAAGAATCAGAATTTTAGAGGTTGAAGTCAACTGAAATGAGATAAAATTGCAGCTGAAACAGAATGAAAAGAGAATTCTGGGAAAATTTTGACAAGGCTTCACCATGTAAAATGGACATTTACGAATTTTCAGCATTCATATGTAAAAGTAAGGAAAAAAATGAAAGCTCAAATATATTAAGAAAAGGAAAATGGAAAAATTAAAAGAAATTTTTCAAAATCAATAATTAACAATGCTGATAACATGAAATTTGTGAATTAAAAAAAACTATATGCTAATGAATTCTCAAGAGAAAAAAAGTTGAATGCAAATTTGAAATTTCGAAAAATAAAAATAAATTCAAAATGAATAGAAAGATGTTATCATAAAAAAAGTACAACTATATAAATTGATCAAATTGAATGTAAATGAAATTTCAAAACATTGAAATTGAAACAAAAGAAAAAACTCATTTCGAAAAAATTTTGAAATGTCCAACATTGAGAAGATGTAAACAAAGTTGAATGATAATAGTATCATCATATAAAATGATAAAAGAAAGTCACAAAGATCAATTATATTCAGAATGAACTCATCTCAATAAGAAAATGATTTCAATATCATACACCAAAGAAGATGGAAAAAGATAAATCAAAAATCAAAGGGTTTTCAAAAGGCTCAAGGATTGACAAGTTGAAAACTAAAAATTTGAATAAAACAAAAGATAAATTTTCCATGAAAGATAACAGTCAAAAAGCCAAGCAATTTAGAATAATAGAAGTTGGCAAAGTAATATAAAATGAAACCTATTTTTCAAAGTTATTGCAATTGAAAATCAAACACTTAGCTGAGTCACAAAAGAAATCAATGGTTTTATCATTATGAAAATCCTGATCGGAGGAAGAATGAAAAAATAACATCTGAGAACCCAAAAGATGGTCTTAGAAGTAAACACATAATGTGATTAAAGATTTTTAACCATCAGAAAAGAAATCCCCAAAATCATAATCACATTATAAAATCAAAATAAAAGTTTCGATGAAAGAAATGAAGACCCATACCCACTAATGGTTTTAGAAAAAAAGAAGAAAATTAAAAATAATCACATAATCTTCAGAAAGCTACCATGATTAAGGAATCCAAAGCTTCCTTAAAAAAATAGGTTAAAAAAACTCAAGAAATCCTTCATTTAACCATGAGTCATAAGCTTGAAAAAAATGGAATAAGACTAAAAAAATAGAAAAAACCATGACATTTTAAAAAAAGTAAAAATCAAATCAAAGAAAACCATGTAAATGCTCTAAAAGTGGCCAAGAAAAATGCCTTTTGCAAAAAAATTCTAAAATTTTACCCAAAAGAAAACCATATGGAGAAATGGAAAAAGAAAAAAACCCTAAACTTAACTCAACTGTTCAACCGTGGTTTAACAAGTTAAAACCTTGGTCATGGATCAAAGATTGAAAATGGATGGAGTTCCAAAGAAATCAAGTCAGAAGAAAACAAAGTTGAAAAAAAGAAGTTGGCCATCCAAAATCCTCATTTATTCAGTCAGAAACCATAAAAGAATCTGAACAGATGCTTGAAACTTAAAAATAAAATAGATAGAAAGCATTCAAAAGAGAACAAATCCAATCAAAGCAAGGAAAAATTTCAAATGAGGAAAAATGTCATCCCGAGCTTAAAAGTAAATTTGCCAAAATTTCAAAGGTTTATAAAAATTTTCATCAATTAATCTGTGATTCGAGCAAAGAGTTAATGGAGTAACTCGATGGAGTTAAAGAGCTCGAGGTAGGGTTCACTTTAGATTTGAAATTCAAAATCAAATGGCAAAAATCCAAAATTCAACCCATTGAGTTTTAAAAATATACACATGGCAAGTGATCAAAAAAAAATCTAGTTAGGGTTTGATGATCTAAAATCTCTTCACCAAATCAACATGGGAAGTTAGTCATGGTTTTAAGATTACCTTTTATAGAAATTTAAAAGTAAAAAAAATTTTCATCACCTATATAAGATCGAGAAACATATCAGTTTCAAATAAGTCAAGTGATAAAAAAACATTATGAGACATGCATGATTTTTCCAAAAAGCCGATGACAAATTATATGAAGGGGTGAGTCAATAATGGAATAATGATCAAAGTCATCATCAATCAAAAAAAAATTATGACTATGCCCATAAATGTGAAACCATAGTGAATACTCTTAAAAGCCAAAAGTGAAAATTATACAATGCAATGTAATCAAAAGGTGGAAAATTTTAAAACTATATGGAATTAAAATGCTAAGTCCCATCAGGAGTTTTAACATGCCAAACTAATTAACAAGTTGGAGGTAGTCCCCACTATAGGAAGGTTGGAGATAAGTCAAAATGGTGAACCACCCATGTGATCACTAGAAGATGGCCAAACAAGTGTCAACATGAAGACAAAGGTGGTCCCAATCGGGATAGATATTTGGATGAATTATTTTGCAAATATTGCAATAAATATATTGTAATTATTTTCTCACACAGGGAGTTTATTTTTGCATGCCTTCACAAGAGACATAATAGAAGAAGAAAAAGTTGCATGTTCATGGAGAGAGACTTGCCTAGTAAGCAATCTTATTTTTAGCAAATTATTCACCCTTCTTTTCTTAAAAATAGAACAGTCAACTTTAGTTTGATTGTAATGTAATTAAGGCTAATAATGCCTATTTGTAATTGCATGCTCTATTTTTATTCCTTTATCTATTATTAAATAAAGGATAAAAATAAGATGCATGGGTGAGTACAAGCCTTAGGCTATTTTTAGGAAGAGGGTGAATTTTATTTTTGCTATATATTGTGTGCCTTTGCAAAGCACAAGGGGAAGAGAATACTGGAGGACTTTTTGGATATAGGAGTATTGAAGCAAATTTTTTCAGTTTTTCCCTATGAGTGTGAAGTATTTTCTGCCTTTCCAAGTTATTTGTAGTCTTGTGTATGTTTCTATTAGTCTTGTGAATGCAAATTCCTTGATCAATCATCTTACCCCTACCTGCTAAAATTCAGTCTTTTCTGCTTAATTTTAATGTGCATGTTAACTTATTAGTATTGTTGTGATTCTCCCTCAGTATAATCAAGTGTTTTTCCCTTAGATATTTGTAAAAAAACTATTGGTTCGTGCATCAAAAATCCTTCCCATATCAATTGTGCATATACTCAATCAAATCCCTCATACAAATTTGGTGTATCACCTTAGTTTTAATTATTTTACAGTCATCTTTTACCCTCAAACTCCCATAAATCAAGTTTAGGATACACCAATAAGGAACTAGCCTTGATACAGAGACTCACCTCAAAATAGGTATACCCACAGACCTGAGGTGTTTCCATTGTATCTACTGAAAGAGAGAGATCAATTTTGCAAGCTTAGAAAACTGCAACCATCTCTCTACATAGGGTGCACTTTTGAGAGATAATAGTTTTTGGCACCCGATGGGACACTCACACAACTAAAAGTTTCACTTTCAGAGGTGTTTCATCATTCAAGTAGATCAGACACCATGCATAGTAGTTTTGGAAAGAACTACTATTGATGCATTCTGAAGATTCAAGATCGAAGAAGAACTCATCTAGTGACTCATAAATCTGATTCTAGATCAGTATAGCACTTTTCAACAAGTATTAAAATTTTTAGCTTGCAAGTCTTCAGGTATTTTTCAAGAAATTTAGATATGTTATTTTGTTGTTATCAGTTGTTTTGTGAACAACAGACCTATTTTCATAAGTTCAAGTATTTTATGAGGTCCTGCAACCATGAATCCTCACTTTCAAGCAATATTATCAGCCAAATCAATAGTCCTTTTATCCACCTTCTCCTTCAGATCAATTTTATAACCCTTATCAGAATGAATACCCTTATAACCCAAACCCTGTATATCAAAATGATTACCAATATGAGGGTTATGTTGTTCAAGGTCAAAGTTATGTAGAGGGTTATGTTGAGTATGAAAGGTGAAGAAATCTTAGAATTGAGTTTAATAGTTTGAAGCAACAATATTTAGCTATCAAGGAACAAATTGAGAAAAATCAACAATGAAGAATGATAGGTGTCAGGATAGGGAACCCTGTCAATGGGATGTTCTGCTTACCCTCCCTATGAAAATTCAATGCCTATAAATTCTCCTTGTCAGCCAATGCAACTTATTCCTCCATTTCCTAACTATCAAGTTGTTGCAATTCCTACTTTTTCTACCCCACAATCACATACTGAAGTCAAAATTAAGTGTCCAAGTTGGCATTTAGAATGTTGTTCCAAATGCAGATCTTATTCCCCAACCTCTTGTCCAAAATTTTCCAGTTGAATCTGAAACTAAGCCCACTCCTTCTTTACCCATACTTCCAGTTCAGGAAATAGAGAATCAAAAGATCAAGCAGGAGGGGAAGCTATCAGAAGACAAATGATAGGCTAGAATTTTGCAGAACTTGCATGGATGGATGTCAAAGTTTTAGTTTGATTTTATTCCAGAATTGGAAAAAGGAACCACGCATAAAAGGTACAATCTATTTTTCCAAGTAGATCAAGAGAAGTTGGAAGATGATCAACAATCTACATATTCTGAGTGTAGTGTGCATGAAGGCACCATACTCACACAACTTGCAGCCATATCAGAAGAGGATAAATCAATTTTGAATAAAAAGGAGGTTGAAATTAAAGAAAATTGTGTTTCAAATTTACTGACTTGAGGTTGATGATTTCTTGTCAGATTTGGAAAACTGCATAGGTGAAGAACAACCTATAGAACTAACTGATTTTGTAGTTTCAGCATTCAAAGAACCTCTGGTGATAAGGTCCCTCTTGTACTTAAAAAAGAGGAAGAGATGCTATTAAATACAGATCTTTATTTTCCCCTCTGGAAGAACCATTTTGGGAGAAGAATGTCTCAGAACAACATGTTACTCAAATCAGATCTTGTGAGAAAAAAATAGAAAATTTTGATCTTACAGATTTTGTCAAACTAGAATGATCAAGATGAAAGATCAGTTGTGGTACAATAAGTTTGAAGGAGCTGAAGTATGTTCAGATCAGTTTAGAATGTCCAACAGGATGATTCAGAACAACAACTTCATATAAGTACCTATGAAAATGAAGAAGATGATCTTTAGTTTTTTTACTATACCATGTATCTAGATAGTGCCTATGAAGAAGAAGAGGAGGAACTTGAGTTTTTAGACTGCATGGAGGATCTGAGCAATGCAAAATCATTTGATAGAAGTGTTGAAAGGTTACTTACAACAAAGTCATTGAACAACTTACAAAGAATCAGAAGCAGATCTCAAAATAGTTTCAAGATGAGTTACAATGAATTGGAAGACACAAAACAACCTCCAGGACAGCTTTAGAAAGAGCTCATTGTTGAAAATAATATTCATGATTTAGATCAAATCAAAATTGTCAACAATTTTTTTCTACGAAGAGGCCTTGTCCTATTGGTATTTGGCTAATTCTCACCTAGCTACGGTATTGCAGATTTCATGCTTGCCTTGGAGCACAAAAGTGAGTTATCTGTTCTCAATATAAAGCCTCAAATCATGCCAGAACAGATTACAGATCAGATAGAGGTGCTTCCCACTTCATGGACTGATCTGATGAGTGAAATAAAGGTACATGTCTCATTCCTAGCTATGTCACTTTGTTGGTTTCTAGAGATGAATTCATGGCCTCGGTTTTGGAGAAAGGGAGCTACTTTTCACTGCCTATTTTAGGTTTTGTTTAGCCTCAGTTGCTGCTGGTTAGAGTAGGGTAGATTAGGATTTCCTTTCAATAAGTGTAGTTCTGCACATTGCAATTTTTCAATTCAATAAGTGCATTCATGCACATGATCTGGTTTACCAGATCCTTTCCCAACTTTAGTTTGTTTTGGAAGGGTTGGACCTTTCGAAAAGGAAGATTTTGGTTACATGCTTTGGACTCCATGCCCAATGGACAAGAGCAAGGAACTAGTCTACAAGCTAGCAAGGAAGCTTTCCCCACAGGATCACTAGAAATGTTGACAATTTTTGCACTTGTGTAAAAAGGTCAACTCGAAACTTTTAAAGTTTCTCATTGAATTAGTTATGAATTAAGTTTGGTTATGTTTGGGACAACCACCTCGGATTAAGATACATTTTTTAATTGTTTGTTTAGACTTGGAAGTCATTTGGAATCAAAACTACAACTTGAGTATAGTTTAAGAATGCCATGCCTCATAGATGCAGCCATTCCATTTGAAACCCTTGTCAGAACTATGCAAAAAAAAAAACAACACAAACCATTTACAAGGCCCTGAGGAAGGTAGGAAGGGTCATGTATGAAGACATGAAATTACAAGCTAGGTGAAGTACATGTGGAGTTTTGAAGGAAATTTACAATTTTACAAGTAGTTTGCATTTTCAATGATGATAATAAGGTACACTTGATTGTTTATTTATTTCTATGATTAAGTGAATTATTTAAGTGTTTTGAGTTGTATAAGTTCATTCATTATCCATACAAATGAAAGAAAGTACAGAAAGGAAGGACATACATCTCATAACATGAAAATATTTTCATTTATTCATGAGGAATAATTGTACATATTTTTCAACAAGCCATGAGAAATAAACTGAAAGGAAAAACAATGCATATATTTATGAAAAGAAAATGTAAAGAGGTAAAAGAAACCCATCATTGCCTTGAGGGAGTGTTCTTCTTTTGAACTATTTTTCCACTTGTTCTTTCTCTTCATCTTCGCATCATGGTACATGGAAAAAGGAAAGCAAATGAATCATCAATATCTTGAGCTTAGGGTTTAGTTTAACTCTTTATATTCTAACTTCATAAATTCATGCATTGAAAAGTGTAATAGGAGATGTATTCTAGAAGAATCAAATTTTAGAGCTTTAAGTTCAAGAAAAAGAGATAAAAAAAGCTGAAAAAATGATGAAAAGAGAATTCTAGGAAAAAGGGCTTCACCATGAAAAATGGACATTTCTAAATTTTCTTAAGTGCATTAATTAAATGCTAAATGAAAATAAGAAAGTAAGTAATTGCATAAAAAAAGGAAGAATAACTCAAATTTCAAAATATTTGAAAAATGGAAGAATTATTTATATAAGAAACAATAAATAAAATAACATGTTTGAAACTTACTTAGGAAGAATAAAAAAAAATCAAATTTGAAATTTCGATTTTAGAAAAAAGAAGTCATTAAGAAAAATTTGAAAAAAATTGAAAAAAGAAAGTTAAAAATTTCAAATTATAAATGAAAAGTTGAATTATTGAACTTAAATGACTTTAAAAGTGATGCATAGATTCTCAAATACAAATCAAGATTTCAAATAGATGAAAAATACAATTTTCAAAAAAACTTGAATGAAAGGAAAAGCAAAATTTAAATGCAAATAAATTTTTTAAAAAAATATCAAAAATTTTAAATATCAAGAAAATTAATTCAAAATCATCTCGAAAGAAAAATTTAAAAACTAGTTTGAAATGATCAAAATCAGAAAAAGATGATTCAAAAGTTACAAGTAAAATCAAAAAAGGGTTTTAAAAAATTTTTCAAGGATATCAATTGATTCGATTGAAAAAAAAATGAATTACAATCCATAATTGATTTTTAGAATACAAAAATCAAACAAGAAAAAAAGAATCAAGACCTAATATAAAAATACAAAACCTATTTTTGAAAAAATGAAATTAAAAATTCAATCAAAAATATAGAAATTAAAGTTTTACCTCAATGATACAAGTTCATAAGTCTTGAAAAAATATTCAAGGAAGAAGTGAAACTAGAATTCCAAGATAAATTTATCAGAGAAAAAAAAAAAATGGTTCATCGATAAATCAAAAATGGCCAAAATTTCATAAAGCCCTCAAAAATCAGAAATCAGCCAGAAGAAAAATCAAAATCATATCATGAATCAGAAAATCAATAAAAAATTTATGAAAGACTTTATTAGAAAAGAACTACATTCATTTATGAAAATTAAATAAAAATCTAGAAAAAATCAAAAGTCTAAATTGATGAATCAAAATTAAAAATCAAAGAGAAAAGAATCAAAAAATAATGAATCTCATCAGCCAAGAAATTCTTCATGAAGTTAAGGTTTTTTCAAAGTAAAAATAATAGAATAGTAAATTTTTCTTGGAAAATCACACTACAAACATGAGACTTTGAAGTTAAAAGTAGAAGTAGAAAAATGAAGATAACTTAGAAAAATAGAAGCTAAGATAAAAGAAGAACCTAAATGAGAAACATTCATGTGAATTGCAAATAGAATTTGGAAAAAATTCAAATGCCCATGAAATGAAAAGCAATGAGAAAAAATGCTCGGGAAAAATCAAAAGTTGCAAATCAATGAAGAAAATGACAAAAGCCAAAAAATGGCTTAAAGTTCCAAGCTTGTCAGAATATAAAATGAAACAATAGAGACCAAAAAAATCCTTGATTAAAGAAAAAATTCGGAAAATCATGAAGCTCAAAAGCTATTAAAATAAATTTATCAAAGATAAAAAAAAAGAAATCTCGAGATCAGCTTGAAATCAAAAATATGATTAATTTAAAAATCAATCCAAGGTTTAAAAATCAAGCAAATCTAATGAGTCGAAAATAAAAATGCCAAATGGCATAGGGTTTAGACCCCTTTTCCTTCATTAAACTCTATCAAAGTTAATTAACTTTGATGTGAGTTAAAGAAATGGATGAGAATCTCAAAAGTACAAAAATCAAAATCTAGAAAAGTTCGAAAATCCAAGATTTAAGTTAAAAAAAGTTTTCAAAAATATCAAACTTTCATCAAGATATTAAAAACCCTAAAATTTAAAAGTTCAAAAATGAATCACCGACAAGTAGAACAAGGAAAAGTCATCATGGTAAAGGGTCACCTTATCGCATTGGAAAAAAAAATCATCAAAAGAGGAAAATCACTATAATTTAAAGTCTTAAAATCATGTCAAAATCATCAATTGCAAATAATCATAGTTATAAAAAAATTTATAAAAATGCATGAATTTTTCCAAAACAAATTACAATTTATAACATGTCATCAAAATCGAAAAGATCAAATCAAAAAGGTCAAAAAACAAGAATTAAATTAATCCTATGAAATGTTATTTGAAACCTAAAAAAGCAAAGGAAATAAAATCAAATGTACGAGTATTATAATGTGCAAATGTGAAAAGGGACTAAAGGCATGGACTATGTATATATAAGTCTAAAGTCGGATAATCAAAAGTGGCCAAACCAATGAAGACTAATAGGTGGTTCAAAGGTGGTCCCACTATAGTGGGAAGGTTAGAGATAATTTATATTGTTCCATCATGATCACTAGAAACCCAAAACAAAAGTGTCAACATCATGATATCTAGACAAAGGTGGTCAATATAGGATAGATAAGTGGATGAATTATTATTTTGCAAATATTACAAGTATTGTAATTATTTTTTGCTCACATACAAGGAGTTGTATTTTTGCATGCCTTCACAACAGGACATAGAATAGAGAAGAAGACAAAGTTGCATGTTCATGGAGAGAGACTTGCCTAGCAAGCAATCTTATTTTTAGCAAATTATTCACCCTTCTTTCTTAAAAATAGAACAATCAACTTCAGTTTGACTATATTGTAATTAAGGCTAATAATGCCTATTTGTAATTGCATGCTCTATTTTTATTCCTTTATCTATTATTAAATAAAGGATAAAAATAAGATGCATGGGGAAGTACAAGCCTTAGGCTATTTTTAGGAAGAGGGTGAATTTTTTTTTTTCTATATATTGTGTGCCTTTAAAGCAAACAAAAGGGCACAAAGGAAACTTGGAGGAGGACTTTTGGATATATGAGTATTGAAGTAAATTTTTTCAATTTTTCCCTCTGAGTGTGAAGTATTTTCTGCCTTTCCAAGTTATTTTGTAGTCTTGTGTATGTTTCTATTAGTCTTGTGAATGCAAATTCCCTGATCAATCACCTTACCCTTGCAAATTCAGTCTTTTCTGCTTAATTTTAATGTGCATGTTAACTTATTAGTTCATTCAGTTTAGATCTTTCTAATCCACACAATTCAAACCATTTCTCGATGACACACTCTCATTTACATTTACTCGATGACACACTCTAAGGGGGTACTATGGTCCTTTCATTCACATTGCACTCAATTCCATCTCATCCACAACATGATCCATGTCTTTGTTGCATTTACTCATTCTTACTCATAATTTTACATACACTGTTTACTACACATGCTAGATAGATATCTTATATGTCATTATCTTTTCATAAACACATGCGGGATCACTTTCCTTTCTATTTGTGATTTCATATACTATAGATCTACACATGCAATGTGGATGCTTGCGCATGCATACATATTACCAATCCAATAGTTGCTTATGGGGGCATCCATTTTCATACACTACATGTGATATTGTTTTATTTTTATTCATAGCACATTATTATATCAAATTACACACACTTTGACATAATTTTTATATTTATATATATGCTAATGGGTGCTTCATGTGCATTATCTGTTATGTAGGAATATTTTCTTCCATGGTTGTACATTACATTTCTAGTTCTTTCTTGTCATCATTTTCCCCTTTGTTGGATTTTACCTTTGTATTATGTGCACAATGTCTTCTTTTGGATTCATTTTCTTTGTAACATCTTGATTGGTTTCCCATGTTTGCATTTCACTATTTGTAGTCTACGTTGTCTTCTTGCGTTTTAGATTAAACATTTTCTGCACTAGTATTCTATGTGTGTCTCAGTATTCTCTTGAACTAACACTTGTCTCATGCAGCCAATTTGTTTGTGTCTGCCTTAAATTCTTCTAAGCACATTCCTCTCCCCTATAGGGTAGAGTTTCAACCACAGTGGTCGGTCCTCCTTTGGGGTGCATACTCTTTCAGTGACATCACATGTACCAAAAATAAGGGGCATCATTTTTGTATCATTCACCCCATACAATGTTATACAATCATCACACAATACAATACAAGATCTTGAGTACAACATAGTCTTCATTTTTAGGGATAAAAGTGGACTTGCATCCTTAGCACATTAATAACATCCCTAAACCTTCTTGGGTTCCTGTATCAAGGGTAGTTAATGATCTAGAGTATTTTTAGTGTACAAATCTTCCCTAAATATCCATAAACCATCATATTCCTGTAAAGTGTCTTAAGAGATTTCTATCAACAAGTGCAACTTAGAAAATGAAGCTCATATGCAAAATATATTGCAGGTCAAAGTTTGGAATTAATAGTGGTCAAACGTTCTCTATAATCTAATCTAGATGTGACAAGTGGCAAAACATTAAAAGGTGAAAAAGGTTAATTTTTTTTTTGACCTCTAGTCTTTGAAAATGGTTAAAAATTTGGTGGGCCCCACTTTTTACTTGCTAGGGGCCTCACTAGGTTTAGCACACTCTTTTTGTGCAGCGGTGCCTTTGTTGCCTATTCATATTATTGATCTCCTATTTTCAATTTTATATGCCATTTATTCTCTAACATTTCCCATGTGGGATTATTGTATTGGAGGATTGAATTTTCCATTACAGCTATATATATATTGGCACAGTGAGCTATTATTTTAGCTCAGTGGGGTGATCAACTCCCCACCGATTTGATCACAGTATATTACCACAATTTTTGGGCTAAACCCCATATAACTCGGTTGAACACCATATTACCTCATTGGATCATTTGGGAGGCATATATATCGGTGGATCCACAAGTGATATTCCAACTCGGCCCATATGACTCATCCCTCACATATTGGCCAATAAAATAAACCAAACTATGCAGCCCTTATCATGTCAATTCAAATACATTGCATAGCCCAATGCATTAGGCTTATTCATTAAGAGGTGGCATATCAAAATTAATAGCTTGGTGTTTAACCAAATACCATAGCATTGCATGAAGGGCCCAATCGGTGGGTAATTCAACCAAAAACTCGACCCAACATATTGGGCAATATGAAAAACATAGCTTGACATCCTATAAATGACTCGACCAACCATTGTGATGCCTAAAAGCAGGGCATATATGGCTATGCATCACATATACATGGGTGATTCGCTCTATATTTAGACCCTAAGTAAATTCTCCTCTACTGAACTCTTGGATTTTATCCCCACAACGATAAAATGAGCTTGACAAAAATGGAGGTGGGATTTAAACCCCGACCTCGAAACTATAAAACAAACCCACCAACTAACTCTCTCGAGAGAGGCTCGATGTTATGGAGATGAGCTCGTTGTATTTTACAAAAGACAGAGAGAAGACTATGAATAGACAGTCAACATGGAAGTTACAAAGATCCTCCATTTTTAGGCACCTAGGGACATTTTTAGAGGTCGGTGTAAAAAGCATTTTTCATAGAATTCTGAAACGAATATAGTGATATTATTATTATTCAATGAAGTGTTTTATATTTTATGTTTTAGGCATTTAAAGTTCACATTTCCAAGAGGATCACAATGTGGAAGCACTATAGGAGCCACAAATCGATCTTGGAGCAGGTTTCTAGCTATTATTAGAGTTCCTTGAGTCAAAGATAATGTCATATGAATGGATAAAAGTCTATTAGTCTTTAATGAATGGTTAATTGAACTTTATTGGATCTTGAATAGATCAATTCACGTTTAAGTGATTCCAGGAGATTTATCCTTCGGGTGAACTCTGTTATCAAACTTTTATGGTGTTTATTTGTAGTTTTTGGAAGCTTTTGATCAGATAAAACATTTAAATTAGTTTATTTTATTAATTGATAAAGCAATCACATAACTGGTTAAATTGGATTGAAGTCAAAATTTTAGTATCCATAACCCACAACAGTAAAGGTATGCACTTATCAAAATTTGGAATCAAGCAATTCAGTTTAAGTGCAAAATTAATTCCATTGTGATTATTTCTTTATGGATTTGTATAGATTCATTTAAATCACTCAAGTTAGAATTTTAAGGATAATTGATCTTTTAAAAGAGTTTATAAATTTGGGCTTTCAAGACACCCAAAATTGGATGAAAAAAATACTCTTGATCAATTGTAAATCTAAAAATTTAGTATCTAGAAGTTTATTTAAAAAGTGCACTTTAAACAAGTACCATTTTCAAATCAAGTTTGGTATAAGATCTAGTTTAGATATTTACTTTCTTGATTGATTTATTTTCATTGGTTTCACATTTTTGGCTTGATATTTTAGTTGCAGTGTGTAGAGTTGGAAGTACAGGTGTGCACCAATTCATGGGAAAATTGTATAACAAGATTGAGTTTGAGAAACTTGAAGCATGCAATACAGATTCATGAAGATAATGCCTTTCGAGGAGTCAATTATCTACTCTTGAGGACAAAATTAACATTCCAAAAAGAGAGCTAGAATCTAAGGATGATCTCTTAATGGTGTTGTAGATTGATGGACCTAAGAAAGAGGTACCTATTACTATTGATGCATCCACTATGAGAGATGAATGCATAATAAGTAAGACAACACTTAATTCCTCTCCCAAAGCCAAGTTGGATTATGATATTTCTCTAGGTGAATTTGAAAAACACACCAAAGGTATAGGATCTAAGCTTTTAAATAATATGGATTTAATGGAATTATCCTTGGTAAGAATAACCAAGGCATAACTAACCCCATACAAGTTGATAAATGAGCTCGTTATGTAGGATTAGGGTATGTTGGTGCAGGTAAAAAGGAAATTGGAAAAGTTTCCAAGACCACTTGAAGAAGACAAGCTTCTCACAAAAATTTCCTTCCTCTCTAGCTTCGGGTGGATCATCCTCGAAGAAAGATGAGTTAAAAATTCACCACGGAGAGGTATAGAAATCCCTCCACCTTTAGTTTACCATGTTTGAAAAGGAAAAGGTAAAAAAAAGATCCTAAAAGGAATGATAACTAGATCATACCAAGCCAATAACACATATGCTAATCAAACACCATGATCAATAAGATTAAATAAATTCGCCATTGAATAACTTTACACAAAACCTTTGTAAACAAATGAGCAGCAATATCATATATTATTATAGAACTCAATAAAATACAATGAGAATGGGCCTTGCTTATATAGGCAAGGAATAACAATCTAAGAACCTAGTCAAGGTCGTAGATCAAGCCATAAATCATGGAAAGAACTAGTCAAGTCCATAGATTTATGAGAGAACTAGACATCAAGGATCTAGTCAATACCATAGATCTAGGAAAGAACTATACCTAACAACTAGATAATATCTCCTAATATTTAAATAAATAAAAGAAATATCCACACACATAAGTGGGTGAGGATAAATACAATAAAGGTAAATAATGTACCTAGGTGAACATGAGCTAAGGTAAATACCTACTCTAATGAGCCATTGTCTACATTAAGAAAAAAATTCTATGATATGGAAGAAATTTTGCATAGTTACCGTATTTACGATGGAAAAGTGACAAGTGAGTGTGGGAATCTACAAGTAACTCTTCCTCTCACCCGACCTCCCGAGGTCATGTCGAGACAGCAGTGGGGATAGGATATGCGTGGGATACAGACAAACTACACTAGTGGAAATTGTGAATCTAAGGCAAAGAAGGCCCTCCTAACCTGAACTGGTGTGATAGATCGATCAGCAAGGATGACTGCTCAAAGGCTCCAATCAATATCGAGCTCTGGCGTGATTCGGTCTATAGGTTGTGGGATACGTGGAAAATGGCCTGGGATAGTTTCGTGTATGTCTCCAGACAGGGTCATAGAGTGGATGATGGATGTAGTTGTTTTTATGGGTGGTTCTCTGGCCTAGTCCAAGAATTCTTTAGCTTCGTTAGCCGCTATATCTAACAAGGATAATTGTGTGATGATGATAGGTGGAAGTGGAGTAGATCTGAATACTAGTGTGCGTAGGCCAGTGTCTATGTCTGATTCACTTATGGATTCGTTGGGTTGCGGGATTTGTGGATCACAACCGTAGACTCTTGGTTGTTGCGGTCCTGCTATGGTCATGTACGGAATTCAGTCCCTGATCCCTAGTATCCAATAATCATATGCTTTCTCAGCCTCTATATTCAAAATTAATAGTTGTGCGATCTTCTCAGAGTACCTCACAGGCGTTCTTGCAACCTGAATTCTTAGGCTAGTATCTATGTCTGTGAGAATGTCTCCTGCGTCTGGCTGTGGGACCAAAGGATCACAACCGAATGTTTTCTCTCTTTCAAATCCCTCCACAGTCATGCGGGCATGTATCTAGGGTAATCTGTAGTTTGGTTGAGTTGACCAAAATGTATGTGCTTGATTGTCTTCTATGTTTAATCCCCTCAACTGAGAGCTGATCTGTTGTAAGTCTGTTGTTGTTTGGAAGACTTGGATTCTAAGATTCTAGTCTATGTCAACTATTGCTGTGATGAGATTGGGTTGAGGCACGATTGGCTCGAATATGTATTCTCTGGGCTCCCTAGGTCCCGTGATTGTCATACTGAAAGCAATAAGATATAATTAACTCTACACAAAGTGAAATTTAACTACTTTGAATATATCTATAGCATATATGATTTCTCTATTTTTGTATTTTCGATGAACTATTGAATGAATCTAAAGAGAAACTAATTTAATATATCTAGAAATTGTGACTAAGATAACAATTTAAAACAAACAAGATAACCGAGTATAGCTATTTGTCTGTGCAATTTGTGAATCTATTCTAAACAATGAAATAACTGATCTAATCTATTTGCAAGACTCTCGATCCTACCTCAGAAGTGAGGAATGAATCATAGTCTCTCAGAAACTATCAATCCCTGACTTCCCAGCAATATCGAAAGTGAAATTGACTAAAATAAAGTGATTAACTACTCTATTTGATATGTTTCTAATTTAGAACTTTGAAAGCTAGAACCTGGATTCTGCAGAATAGTGGTGAATCCGATGGTGTGTGTGATCTTGTCCCCTCAGTGTGATCTCCTCGTTCCTTCGTGTTCACGTGGATCCAGAAAAGCGTGTAATGCTAGCATCAATAGAAGTAGATATTGGGACAAAGGCAGCTCAAGATACAGACTGAATACAATGCGAGTAGGAGAGGGATAGCGCAAGAGTACAGAGCTTGGCTTATGCAATTCCTAGCGGGATTTATTGCGAGTCATGCAACATGAAACGTCCAGAACCTGAAACTATCCTGTTTGAAGAACAAACCTAACTTTAATGGCTTCCTATTGAAAACAAACTATTCTACTCCAATGGATTGGATGAAATATCAACAGCACTTGCACAAGATGAATATGTGGCTTCCTAACAGCAAACAATACTAACTAAGCATGTATGAAAGAAACTAAGGACTCTAAACAAAATGAAAGACTAATCTATTGCGAAAGGAAATTCGGAGGCAAATTTGAGGGCCATTTTGCTTGAGCACAAGCCATCTATTTATAGCATTTGCATTTACCCAAGGTAAAAACCAATTTGAACTCTTAAACTATAAACAATGGAAAAACACTATTCAGGGAACTAGAATCATAAATGCAAGCTTATGGCGGTGAAAAAAAGCTGGTAAAATGTGAAATTACGTGAGTCATGTTAAAAGAGCTTTACGGAAAATGCGTAAAGGACCGCCACTCTGGCAGGGTGGCGGTTGGCTGGTTCAGGACCGCCGCCTGTTCGGGCGGCGGTCACGAGACCTTGCACGGGTGAGGCGGCGGTTTCATGCTTGAAGAGCAAAAGGTCAAGAAAAGAGGGAAAAAAAAAAAAAAAAGATGTAGAGGGCTAAGCGGGGCATGCGGGATGTTAATGCATGTTTAGAGATCTTTTCGGATCCGAACACCTTGCGAGGAGACCTGTATCATCATTGGGGCACGTGTTACGTTGTTCCGATGGTGCAGTACCCTACAATTTTGGGTACGTACATATTGCCCCCTCGGAGAAGTGTTTTAGCCATGAAGAGGCGTAAAACGGTGGGTCCAAGTATGGCGGTCCCGAAATGGGAAGTTAGAAGTTATACCTGATACGTCCGTGTGTTGAAATGATGCCATCCAAATTTCCCGTTACCTGCAAAACGAAAAGAGAACTCAAGTGTAGATAGACACAATAATTTGGAAAATAAACGCTAAAATAATAGGAAATGAGGACGTACCATTTGTGTGAGGATAAAAAAACTTACCTCCGTCGGTGCTCCAAACCTGCGAAAAAGGCATTTAAACCAGTCAGGTTGCTATATATATGAAAGTGGGCCCATTTTCCTATTCATTTGCGCGTGTTGATTTGATTGATTCTGAGCTCTGGGACCCACGGTGACGGTTTCTTGCGTGAGTAGAGTCAAAACGTCCGTGACGAGATAGTGATCATGCCTCCGCGAGCAGAACATCGACCACGAGATCACAGGTTGGTTTTCTTCAATTTATCCTTTTACCCCCTTAATTTTAAAATGCTAAAATCTTTGTCATGGGGGGGTAATTTTTGAAAATGTTAGGTTAAAAGGTCCATCTAGGGGGGGCGCCTACTGGGTAGGCTTTGTTTTTAGCTAAAATGGTTGTTTTTAGTGTTTTTAGGCTTTTTAGATTACAAAACCGCGTGGGTTTTGGGCCATGACCAGCCTTTGCCATGGGCGAGGCGGCGGTTACATGACCGCCGCCCCTAAGGAGGTGGATTACAAGACCGCCACCCTTAAGGCGGTGGTTACTGAAACTCGCCGCCTCCTGCTCGGGCGGCGGTTTTCACTGAGAATGCGAAAAGAGTACTTGTTTGAGATTGTTTTTGCATTTTTAGCATTTCTACGTGTTTTCATGATTTTCAGTATTACTCGGATGCTAACTTGCTCTGTTTTGTGTGTTTTTGGGTGTATGTAGCGAGAGAGAGTATATCGGTGGAGCGAGAGAGGAGTGTGGTGGCTCCCGGGAGTGTTAGATGCCCTCTCACGGGATGAGGAGGATACTCTTGAGGAGTTGGTATCTGCATATATCGCGCGTGCCCATGTTGCTCCATCGAGTCACATTCTTTGTGACTTGTTCTCTATTGGGATCTTTGATCGGAACACCTTCCGATTACCAGGGGTCCACGGTGAGTGGACCATCACTTTAGAGGATGTTTACCATATCCTGGGGGTCCCGATCATCGGGAGACGACTCACCCTAGAGACAGTAGGTTCACGGGCCCAGATAGCACAGTGGGCCACTTATATGGGAGATGCAGTCATCTCCACGGGTTCGAAGAAGGGGGTCAGAGTTCGATCTATTCCCAGTTTTCCCATCCCCCTACTTCGCCAGGCTATTATGGGGATCCTTGCCTCGAGACTGATCGGGGACAAGGGAGGAGACACATTGTTATATTGCTGGTCCCCCATTATTACACAGATAGAGGGACATGGCCGGATATATGCCTAGGGAGCAGACATACTTGGGACCACCTACCATGATTTATACGAGGGTAGTCCATTTTACGAGGGCGGTCCTTGAGCCACCCGACCCAGTCATGAGTTGGGTTTATGAGCACTTCATCCCCTATGGTAGAGGTGTAGAGGTGTGGGAGATCCGGAGGCTGTGAGGGTAGCTAGATGGACAGATATGTCGGTGCTCGAGCACCTCATCGGCCGATTGCTTCTCGACCACTGCGACATGGAGGCCACACCGTATCAGACTATGGCAGGTATATGGGTGAGGAGGCTCTTACTTTGATCTCTGCTCCACCACAGGGAAAATTATTGATAGAGTGGGGTGAGTGGAGATACACCCCTTTGGTGAGTTCCTCGGTAGTTTGGCCTACCCTATATGGGCATGCTTCCCCAGTAGCGCGAGTATACAGTCGAGTTCGAGAGGCCGGAGGGTCCACAGAGGCCGGGGTTGGATAGTGGTTACTCCTGGCATTCCTATTGCGGCCAGGAGGGTAGTACGTGAGAGGAGAGGCTGGTGCCTCGGGCACCCTTGCTTGATTGCCGCGGGCCTTGCCCATAGTAGTGATGACCCCATTGACATAGACTGCGAGTCGAGGAGTTTACGGGGGGAGAGCAGAGAGGAGGACAAGCGATCTGAGTGGCATGACACTCGGGATATTATTATGCGAGAGCGAGGGCCGAGCGTAGAGTGCGAGAGAGAGTTACTCTGGTCTCAGAGGAGCCACTCTCCCAGGGCCATGGTGGGGAGGATGAGTCCATTGCGGGATGCTACGTTGCTCCAGTCACGGGAGGAGCAGCCCTCAGTCAGCGGTGGCATCCGTGGCGAGTGCTGACCCTAGAGATCCATCTGGAGGCACAGTGATCGAGTAAGTTACCATCTTTCCTTTTAATGTTTGTTTTTAATTAGGATTCCTTAGTTTCTATCTCTCCTTTTGTTTATACTTGTGTTTTATCTCTTGTTTATTTCTAATTTATTTTCTCCTTTGTTTGTAGAGACCGCCGATGAGTGGCGAGACTTGATTCGCAGGGTATGCACCGATACCCTGATGATCCCCATGGAGAGGACCCGTGCGAGTTATCTGTGGATGTTGGGAGCCCTCGTGGCTAGTAGACACTGCGACGTCTTTGCTCCCGTCGGCATGTGGCCAGGATGGTATCGACTCTCCACATGGAGCTAGCGGGGTATAGGACATGAGCACTTGATGAGGAGTCATTCTCGTGGCGAGCTGGCTGCCCCTCGGGATCTGAGCCCTCCGTGCACTCGGAGTGCGTGTAGCGAGTCCTAGGCGTGGGTGTGCGCCTTCAGAGGGGTCTCGTAGGGATTGAGAAGCCACTTGGCTCTCGTAGATTTTGTATGATATATTCTTTTGTATATCCCGGGCTCTTTGAGTGTTTTGACCATGCTTAGTGCATGATGGCATTGTCTAAACTTTGAAATTTGATATATATATATATATATATATATTCTTTTTGGATCAGACTTTTGGCATTTATGGCTTTGTTTCCTTTCCAGTTTCCTCATGTAGATTATGATGTATGTTTATATGCTTTTAGAATGTATGCAATGGAGAACAAATGATGCAAGTGTTTATTTTCTTTTTGTATTTCATGATGCTGATATATGATAATGTAGATACAATGTGATTTTGAATCTTAGTTTCTGTAAGCAATTTTGGATACTTCATATTTGTTTTGGCAAAGTGGTGAAGATAAAGCTGATATGATGAGCAGATAAACTTGCCCCTACTCCTAACTCCACGCAACTAGTAAGATGTGAGGGCTCATCACCGAGAGTTGGGAAGGGCACAAGTTATGAAATGTGTTGAAATGATAGTGATGAAAGATAGACAAAGCTTTGGTGGAACCAAATTAGGATGCCACAAGCTTACTCCACTCGAGTGACTTCATAGTTTGGATGCAACTTGCTTTGCGGTTTATCTAGACTTAGATCCGTAGATGGCCACATAGTAGACAAAATCTGGGTTTTAGGATTTTAACTCTTTTGGAATTTTGGACATCGATTCATTTTTTTTGACTCAAGACTTGAGATTTGAATTGTTTGTGTATGACCTTTTGCATTTGTTTGTCAAGAGGACCCCCTACACTTTGCCCCATGCTACTAGTAAGAAGCGTGGGTTTATCACCGTGGGAAAAGCATAGGCGAGTAAGGGCATTTCCATCCTTTCCCAACCCTACGTCACTAGTAAGAGATCTTGAAGCTCATCACAAAGGTTGGTGGGGCAAGGAAATGTGTAAAATTAAAATTTTTTGTTTGATCAATATTTGACTTGTTTACTTGAGTAAAATGTCAGTATGTGCTTATTTCCAAAGAGATATACATATGGGATAGATGTGACACCATGAAGCTTCTAGAACAGACCATAGGCAAGACACCTATCTAAGAAGAAACCAAAAGTGAGAATAAACCCATGAGATCTTGGCATGGTTACCATTAAGACTTTGTCATATCTAGCTTTATTTGATGAAATGATTAGAGATAGTTTGATGATATCATGGAAATGGAGAAGTATGATTAGAGTGTTTATGCCAACAACATCATGAGTTTGTAATGAATTGCTTTGAGAATAAATTCCTTGATCACATTTTTTTTATACGAAACAAGCGGACAAAATGATCCTAATCTATATGAAGATCAATGTAAATGTAATTATAAATAGTGCTAGTTGCTTATGCGTAGAATCGTTTGAGGTGTAGGGAATTGTTGTTTTCACCAAATTCCTCACCTTCAGTGTACATAAGAGGTATGCACCATTTCCATAGTCCTTCATGACTCGGTATGGGCCCGACCATTTGGGCGGAACTTCCTTCCTTCGCGGTCTTTTTGTCGATCCATTGTATCAGCCTTAGAACTAGATCACCTTCATATATGTCGCGTTCATAGACTTTCTTGTTATACTGCCTGGCACATCCGGTCAGCATAGACTCTATGCCACTATTCAACATCTAACCTAGCTTCATCTAGGCTTTCTAGTTGGGAGAGACGTGCTTCTCTATAAGCGTCTTCATCCAGAATCCCTTGTAATGAAATACGGAGACTGGGTATTTCAACCTCAAGTGGGAGAACTGCCTCTGCCCCGAATACTAGTGAGAAAGGAGTCACTCCCATTGGTGTTCTTATTGAGGTTCGGTGGGCCCATAAGGCCGGATATAACTTCAAAGTGCCAATCTCATTTGTTTTCTTTCACCGTTTTAAGGAGAATGGCTTTCAATGTTTTGTTTGTCGCTTCAGCCTGTCCATTGGCTTGAGGGTAATACAAGGAAGCCGTATGATGGCTTATTTTAAATTTATTACATAGTTCATGAACTTCGTCATTCTTAAAAGAAGTTCCATTATCTGAGATAATGATTTGCGGGATACCGTACCTGTAAATGATTTGGTTCAAAATGAACTTGGCGATTACAGAACCCAGGTACAGTAGTAAGAGGCATAGCCTCTACCCACTTGGTAAAATATTCGGTGGCCGTGATTATAAAATTATGGCCATCTGTAGATGAGGGAGAGAATTTCCCTATCAAATCAAGACCCCACGTAGAAAAGGGCCATGGAGTAGCAATTGGTTGTAGAGCTTGTGCTGGCATGTGAATCTCGTGGGAGAATTCTTGACACTTATGACACCTGCGTACAAACTCTACTGCGTCGTGTTCTAGAGTGGGCCAGAAATAGCCCATTCGATGTATTTTACAAGTGGTGGCATGGCCACCGAAGTGGCCTCCACACATTCCACTGTGAGATTCATGGAGAATCTTCTTGGATTCTTCTGTGTCGACACATCTTAGAAGCATTCCATCGAACATGCTTTTCGATAGAGCACTTGCTCTATAATGACGTATTTGGCTGCGATAATGCGTAACCACCTTCTTTGTTGCGGTGTAGCCCCTTCTGGATACGTATGGTCCATGATATAATTAATAATGTCGGTATACCAGGGACACTCAGAGATAGGAGGTCTGGTTTCAATGTAGTATACGCACTCATCGGGAAAGTCTAGATTTACTAGATCACCTCCGTCTAATGGGTTATCAGCTAACCAATCCATGATGATTTGTCCCTTAATGGATTTTGATTTACAAATGTTAATTTGAATTCCCCCATTAAGGTTATAAAACGTCCAGCCTTTTTAGACAAGGACCCTTGTGTGAGGAAAGTTCGTAAATGGTCGTTTTTACCATGACCCTTGTTTCTTGATTTAGCATATAGTGTCTTAAGCGTTTAGTAGCAAAGACTATGGCAAGGCATTCTCATTCTACCTGTGTATAACGTGTTTCGTAGTCAAGTAATGTTCGACTAATGAAATAAATCACTGCGTTCTCTCTTGTCATCGTCCTCTTGGGCCAACATACAGGCCAGCGAGACATCGGTAGCTCGTGAATATAAAATTAACGGGTGGTCTAGCTTAGGTGGCATTAGCGTAGGTGGTGATAATAGGAAATGCTTAACTGCATCAAAAGCTTCATTAGTCTTGGTTCCAATCAATACTATAATCTTTCTTGAGTAGATTGTTGATTGGATGGATGGCGAAAGCTTAAGTCTGGGATGAATCTCGGATTGCACCAAGTTTTCCGAGAAATGACCTGATTCCAGATTCATTCGAAGGTGGGACCATTTTGAGGACAGCCCGAATTTTGGTTGGATCAACATCTATCCCTCGTGATGATATGATGTAACCTAGGAGCTTTCCTCCTGTTACACCAAAGATGCATTTCTCTGGATTTAGCGTGACTCCGTATTCTATTAGACGTGAAAGAATGATGCGGAGCACCTCAGGTGGTCACAGTGCTTCTTGGCCTTAGCCAACAAGTCATCTACGTAGGATTCCACAATTTTATGAATTAGATCATGAAATATATACGTCATAGCTTGCTGGTATGTGGCGCTAGCGTTCTTGAGACCGAATGGCATAACAACGTAGCAATAGGTTCCCCAAGGAGTTATAAACGTGGTTTTAGCTTGATCTTGTTCAGATATTCTGATTTGATTGTATCCCGAGAATCCATCCATGAGAGACAAAAGTTCAAATCCATTTATGTTGCATCAACAATGACATCTATGGATGGTAATGGGAAGTCATCCTTAGGACATGCTTTGTTAATGTCTCGGAAATCTATGCAGATGCGTATCTTCCCATTCTTTTAGAACGGGAGCGATATTAGATACCCATTGAGAGTAATCGACTGGTTTGATGAATCCTACTTGGAGGAGTTTTATTACTTCCTCTTTCACCATGAGAGCTACCTTAGGTTTCATCGGTCTTGATTTTTGTTTAATTGGCTTTGCATCAGATTTAGTGACGAGGTTGTGCACATGATGTGTGGTGTAACTCCTATCATTTCCTTATAATTAAATGCAAAAGCCTTCTGATGTTCCTTGAGGATTCGAGTGTGTATTTCTACTTCTTCTGGGGTTAGCGAGGATCCTAGTTTCAAGATCTTTGGTTCATCCTCCATTCGATGTTAACATCAATTGTTTCTTCGATTAAAGAGGCATTACCTTCTTCAAACTCAGGTGGGGCTGGAGGTAAATTCAAATCGTCCCCATTTTCTACTGTGTATACGCTAGGTTCCATTTGCGAGGGAAGCTCCATCATGGGATTTCCGAAGTAGGAAGATGAATGTGGGATTAAGGACAAATCTATCATATGATAGGAGAGATGTAATGCCGCATAGGCGTTTAAGTAATTCAGAGTGGCCATATCACTATCAATGTGGTCTAGGATAGTAGATTTGTTTTCATTTCCATTTAAAAGAGAATTTTTCATTGTTTTTATCAATGGTTCATCACGAAGGGATACCATGAAATGGGTATCCTCTAACTTACTGTTTGGAGTAAAGCGTGATGCCGAGGTTGCTATAGAATCGGTGAGAAGATTGTGTTCTCGCGGGATTGCTTCAATTGATATGAAGTCAAACTCCTTGCTTAGATCTAATATAGTTGTTTTGTAAAGCTGTAAGTGCTCGGCTTTGGTTTCATATATCTCAGAGACTTGGTTTGCTACCAATTGTGAGTCTCCTAACACCCTGATGTTATTAACACCGATCCTCTTGGCTAAAATGAGGCCAAGGAGGAGGGCTTCGTACTCAGCGCCATTGTTTGTACATTGAAATTTAGTTTGAAGGTGAAAGGTAGGACTTTTCCTTCAGGGGAAGTAAAGATTACACCTACCCCCACTCCGTAATGACATCTAGCTCCATCAAAATGGAGTGTCCAATATTTAGTTGGGAATATGGATGTTGGGATATTTGTTGTGTTTGCGCATTCTACTTCCACCATACAGAGATCCTCTGTTGGAAGAGAACCAACACCTAGGGAATATCCCATGCCTACAGAATCAAATGGTAAGAACATTGGTAGATCTTGTTCTATCAATTCAATGATTTTTGTAGTAGTTCCTAATGATACCATTTCTACTGATGTTAGCCTCATCTTTTGAGGCTGGGATTGTCTTGACTAGACTCATAGTCTCAAGATCCATTGTAGGTACCAACTTTTCCTCTGGTTTTGCGTCAGTGGGTTTATTAAGTTGGTTTGTTGGAAGTTCAAATTCGAGTGCACGCCTGGTCTTTTCTTTAAGTCAGCTAGGTGTATATCGAATGGCTTTGGATCACCTTTGGCTACAAACACCTTTCCTAGATGCAAGAATCTTACTTCTTGGAATAACGTAGAAGGGATTGCCTTAAATACGGTGTATCCATGGTGGTGGTGAGGATCATATTATAGTTAGTTTCCCGATCTATAATATAAAACTCAGTCAGGATTGTTTTGGGTCCTAAGGTGACTGGTAGTATTATAGTCCCAATCGAAGTGGCTTTAAGGCTATCATAGCCTCTCAATGTATTTTGAGTTGTGGAACAATTTGTTTCCCCATATCCTAGTTTTTGAAGGAAAGAGAAGGGGACTATGTTAACTGCTGCCCCATCATCAATCATTGCTCGTTTCACGTAGTTATTATAAACCCATACTTGTAAGTGTAAGGTTGGATCACCTCGGCGTGCAATCTCAGCATCTGTAGGCATTTTATTTATTTCGAATATGAATTCGACATCCTTATCCGGCTGCCCGGAGGGTGGATATCAAAGTCTACATGGTTCACTTGTGTTTCGGGAGGTGGAGTGATGTTAATTAGATGACCTAAACCTAATGCCTCTAGAAGAGCAGCCCTGTGGGTAGGAGAATTCTTCAGTAAGTCCAAAAATGAAATGTGTGAGAAGGTTTTTGTTAGGTCGCTAATTAAATCATAGGCACCTACAGGGTTTTCTACTATTTGTTGGATCTTATCTATTCTGGTAGGTGGCTTGGACTTGGTTGAGAGAAATACTCTCGTGTCCTTGTTATGGCTTGATGGGTAGTTCGGTGTCTAACTCTACTAAACCGACTATCTTAGTGTGGTGACTTCCTAAGTTGTGGTGCTTGATTGATGGATTTAGTGAAGTCGAGGCTTCATGATCATTGTTTCCCGTCATTATGCTTTTGTTTGTCCCATTTAGACTTAGCCTATTGTTATCGTGATTTGGGAGTGGATCATTAAAGATCTTGAGGGAGCATTACGGGAAGCGCCCTGTGGAGTGTTTGGTGGTGGTGACACAGGATCTGCCAAGAACATATCTGTGAAGAATTGTCTTTGTTCCTCTGGAAAACGTTGCATGAATTTATTGTAGTCACGACACGTTCTAGTGTCATGACCTTGAATTTTGTGGAAACCACAATATGAATTGGGATTGTAATTCCTGGTTTGTTGGTTTGGTGTATATTGTGGCCTAAAACTTTGATCAAACCGTTGCCTATTAGGATTAAAGTTTTGCATTTGTTGTTTTTGGTTTTGATTCTGGTTTTGATAACTAATTGAGTTTTGGCTTGGACCCTGTGTGGGATTTTTCACCATTGTTGTTGTTGTTGTTGAGGATGATTAAAATCCACTGTATTGATTGTTGGGGTAAAGTTGTTGTTTCGTTGATTGTTCATTGGTGGTGAAGTATTCATGTATTTACCTTTTTAGGCTGATCGGTTACTCCATCTGTTGTCACCCTGTGATTTTTGTTAAGGATTTTAGGTCCTTGATTGACATTCGTGGTAGTAGGATAAGTTGTAGTGTTCTGGTTGGAGGTGATTAACCTCCCATTTGTTCCATATGTCTTATGACCACTATCTATTGCCGCTTGATCTATTCGGAGAGCGCTCTCAAGTACTTCATCGTAAGTCCTTAGTGGGAACTTCTGGACTTCTTCCTTCACTTCTCTGTTGAGAGAATGAAGGAATAAATCACATAGTTCCATTTGGTCCATATTTGGAGCACTGGCTGAAGAATAAAGAACTGTACGCCATCTCTGGATGAAATGAGTGACAGATTCATTATGTTCCTGCTTAATGTGTAAGAACTCCTGATTCCTATTCTTAATAGTTTGTTCATGTCAAATGCCTTAATGAATTCTGAAACGAGTTGTTTAAATGAATGGATGGAAGCCTCAGGTATTCTATAATACCAATCGAGAGTGATGCCTTCCAAGGTTTTTGGGAATATTTTAGCAACAACCCCATCCCAAGGGAGTAGTTCTCGTATGGCTGTAGCGTAAGCCTTGATATGTGCATTTGGATCTCCCTCACCTTTGTACTTGGGTAAATCAGGAAGGGGTCTTGGAAGCATGACGCTTCGTATGGTGAATCTAAGGGCTCTTTCAAATATTCTGAATAAGTCCCTATCGCATAGGTTTCGACCATTGATGGTGCTTGTTAGAGGAGTGGTGGTGGAATGGGTTGTTGATATGGCATAGCGTATGCATTGGTAGGGGCATAAGGAAACACCTGTGTTTGAGAAAACATGCGGGAGAGGAGAACATATCCCCTTGTGGTGATTTGGAGTACATGTTTAAGTATGACGGGGTATTGTCCAGGAATGGATTGTTTTGCACTAGACCGGGAGGAACGGTGTTAGAGATGGTGGGTCTAGTTGGCGTTTGTTGTGAATACTGAGGAGGCATGCCTAACGTGCCTATTCCTGTGAGGAGGTCTACTTGGCTAGGATGGTGTGGGGGATTGGAACTTCCTGCTTGCATGAATTGAGAATTTTGACTTGCTTGGGCAAGTTCTAATCCCCTAACTTTTTCTACTAAAGTCGAAATGACTTCATATGGTGAAGTCACGATATTTTTCCTTGGTGGCATTTGTTGTATATTCTGATGTTGTATAGGTCTATGATACCCTGCTATGAACTGACCATTGTCTTGCCAAGTTTCTTGAGGGTATTTCCTATATGCAGTGGTATAGAGGTATTTTCTTGAAAAGAGGCCTCGGGTTGTGTTTGTAAACTCCCTATAGGTGGGTACATACTCGAGAGCGTTGTTCATTCCTGGGATAACGTATTGACTGTTCATCATCTAAAACTAGGTATGGGTCTGATTGTCTACTAATTTGTGGTCTAAGCAGCACCTGAGGAGATGAACCAGATTCTCGGTGAACGTCATATTATTCGAGCCTGAAGGCTCTGTTTGTTGTGTTTGAGCGAGCTGATCTAACTCCTCAGTTTGAAAAGATGAGTTATATCTGATCCTTGGAGTTTGTGTTGACAATTGGTTAGTTGAGTAGTTGTCACCCCATACTGAGAGTGAGGGTGATGATTGCCTATTCTGTTGGGCGTAGTATGCCTCAAGACCCAGAGGGCCTACCATATGCATCGAATCCGACATATTCGGGGGGTATATGAATACCCACAGAAATAATGGGAAGGAGCGAAGGTGATGGTGAAAACTGATGAGGTAGTACAAATCTGACTCCAAATCAGAAGGTAGAAAGTTCACGTCGGGTTCACCAATTTTGTACGATGGAAAAGTGACAAGCGAGCTTGGGAATCTACAAGTAACTCTTCCTCGCACCCGACCTCCAGGAGGTCATGCAGAGATAGCGATATGCCGGTGGGGATGGAATATGTGTGGGATATGAGACAAACTAGTTAGGCAATCTAATGTCTTTGACGCGCACTAGTGGAAATTGTGAATCTAAGGCAAAGAAGGCCCTCCTAACCTGAGGCTGGTGTGATAGATCGATCAGCAAGGATGCTGCTCGAAGGCTCAATCAATATCGAGCTCGGCATGATTCGTCTATAGGTTGTGGGATACGTGGAAAATGGCACAGGATAGTTTCGTGTATGTCTCAGATAAGGTCATATAGAGTGGATGATGGATGTAGTTATTTTTATGGGTGGTTCTCGGCCTAGTCAAAATTCCTTAGCTTTGTTAGCTCTGCTATATCTAACAAGGATAATTGTGTGATGATGATAGGTGGAAGTGGAGTAGATCTGAATACTAGTGTGTGTAGGCCAGTGTCTATGTCTGATTCACTTACGGATTCGTTGGGTTGCGGGATTTGTGGATCGCAACCGTAGACTCTTGGTTGTTGCGGTCCTATTATGGTCATGTACGAATTCAGTCCCTGATCCCTAGTATCCAATAATCATATGCTTTCTCAACCTTATATTCAAAATTAATAGTTGTTGATCTTCTCGAGTACCTCACGGGCGTTCTTGCAACTTTGAATTCTTAAGGCTAGTATCTATGTCGTGAGAATGTCTCTCGTACGTTTTTTGTGGGACAAAGGATCACAAATGAACATTTCTCTCTTTCAAATCCCTCCACGAGTCATGTGGGCATATTATCTAGGGTAATCATGTAGTTTGGTTGAGTTGACCAAAATGTATGTGCTTGATTGTCTTCTATGTTTAATCCCCTCTCAGTTGAGAGATGATCTATTTGTAAGTCTATTGTTGTTTGGAAGACTTGGATTCTAAGATTACGGTCTATGTCAACTATTCTTTGTGACGAGATTGGGTTGAGGCACGATTGGCTCGAATATGTATTCTCTGGGCTCCTAGGTCCGTGATTGTCATCTGAAGCAAATAATAGATTAACTATACAACAAAGTAAAATTTAACTACTTTGAATATATCTATAGCATATATGATTTCTCTATTTTTGTATTTTCTAATGAACTATTCGAATGAATCTAAAAGAGAATTGTTTAATTTAATATCTAGAAATTGATGACTAAGATAACAATTTAAAACAAACAAGATAACCGAGTATAGCTATTTATACATGCACGTGCAATTTGTAATCTATTTCTAAACAATGAAATAATTGATCTAATCTATTTGCAAGACTCTCGATCCTACCTCGAAGTGAGGAATGAATCATAGTCTCTCGAAACTATCAATCCCACAACTTCCTGGCAATATCGAAAGTGAAATTGATTGAAATAAAGTGATTAACTACTCTATTTGATATGTTTCTAATTTAGAACTTTGAAAGCTAGAACTGGATTCCGCATGAGCAGTGGCGAATCCGATGGTGTGTGTGATCTTGTCCCCTCGAGTGTGATCTCCTCGTTCCTTCGTGTTCACATGGATCCGAGAAAAGTGTGTAATGCTAGCATCAGCAGAAGTAGATATTGGGGGACAAGGCAGCTCAAGATACGGAGGCCCGAATCTGATGCGAGTAGGAGAGGGATAGCGCAAGAGTACAGAGCTTGGCTTATGTAATTCCTAGTGGGATTTATTGCGAGTCATGCAACATGAAATGTCCAGAACCTGAAACTATCCTGTTTGAAGAACAAAACTGCAACTTTAATGGCTTCCTATTGAAAACAAACTATTCTACTCCAATGGATTGGATGAAATATCAACAACACTTGCACAAGATGAATATGTGGCTTCCTAACAGCAAAAAACAATACTAACTAAGCATGCAATGAAAGAAACTAAGGACTCTAAACAAAATGAAAGACTAATCTATTGCAAAGGGAAATTCAGAGGCAAATTTGAGGGGCCATTTGCTTGAGCACAAGCCATCTATTTATAGCATTTAGATTTACCCAAGGTAAAAACCAATTTGAACTCTTAAACTATAAACAATGGAAAAACACTATTACAGGGAACTATAATCATTAATGTAAGCTTATGGCGGTGAAAAAAGCTGGTGAAACGTTGAATTTATGTGAGTCGTGTTAAAAGAGCTTTTTGGAAAACGCGTGCCAGACCGCCGCTCTGAGCTGCGAGCGGGGTGGCGGTTACTGGGACCACCGCGCCTAATTAGGCGGTAGTCACGAGACCACTTCTCGAGCGGGCGGTGGTTTCATCAGCGAAGAGCAAAAGGTCAAGAAAAGAGGAAAAAGAGAAAATAAAGGACACGAGGGCTAAGCGGGGCATGCGGGGCTACGGAAGCTGTATCATCATTGGGGGGGTACATGAGTTACCCATGCACATATTTTTGTTTGTGTAATCATTGTGTGTGTGGATGTTAATGCATTTGAGAGTGTTCACTCGTATAATTGGGGCAACGTTGTTCCGAAGTGGCATTTGGGAGAGCATGCACATATTTTTTGTTTGTATCATGGCCAAGTATGGGAAACATAAGTCTTTTTGGAAAATATTTAGAGAGAGCACTCTCCAAAACTCCGGCTTGGCTAAGAGAATTTAGGTAAGTTTCCTTGAAATGTAGATTCTAAAACAATAGATCACAGAATTTGTGTTCACTATAAAAAAATGGTCATGTCATTGACAAATATATGTAGCTACATCAGAAAAAAAAACCATTCCTTAAAAAGGATAACAATATTAAACCAACCATTATGCCTCCTTGAGTGAATAAGGTAAAAAAATGAGTTGTTTGAACCACCTAAATAGGAAAATGTGTTAAAAAACATGGGTAAGCAATTCATCAGTTTTATGTTTGCATCATGTAATTGTTTATTAAATGTAAACTAACAAAGTATTTTTGGATAATTCCAGTATTGTGAAAAGGAATAAACTCCATATTTATTTTTTCTTTGGTGTTGGTGAAGTAACTTGAAGAGGAAGATCCTTAATTGGTAAATTACTACTTTTTCATGGTTTTGAAGTTTCATTCTTTTAGTAGCATGTACAATTATTTGTATGGGGCATGATCTGTGGTATTATCGGATGTCTAATTTTGGAAATTGTATTTAGTATGTTGTTGTAGTGAAAATTGTTCCATGTAGGCATTGTTTGTGTGTGTACAACTTATACAAACTATTTGTTTGCTATGCATGATATTTGCACATGTATAAGTCTTTTTATTAGGCTTAATATTTGTAACTGTCAGATATAGTTGCAAATAATATGTACAATTTTTACACTAACAAGTTGTGAATGCAAGTTACATTTGCATTGTTAACAGTGGTGAGTGTAGGATCAAATTGTACAGAGGAATATGGAAGTTGGATTTGTCATATTAGTTGTAGTATAAGCCATGGGTGATGTTAATTCAATGGTTTTAATTTATTAAAAAATTTGGGAAAAGCTACCATGCTATAAATCGGGTTTTATTGTTTGTGATATGCAGAGGATCAATTGACAATTTAGTTGGGTAAATCTCTCTTTTGAGGACAAAATGGTCTTATTGGGGAGGAGTGATTTGAAGGATTTTTCAATGTACATATCTTCCTAAATATCCATGAACCATTACAATCCTATAAAGTGTCTTTATAGCTTTAAAGTCGACAAGTGGAACTCAGAAAATGGAGCTCACGTGGAAAAGTTATTCGCAGGTCAAAGTTTGAAATTAATAGTGGTCAAACCTAGTCAATAGTCCAATCTAGACATGACACATGGAAAAATGGTAAAAGGTGAAATATGTTAAGTTTGTTTGTTTCACCTCGATCTTTAACAAATGGGTAAAAAATTGGTGGGCCCCACTTTTTTACGGTGGGGGCCCTCAACTAGGTTCGGCACATTCTTTTAGAGGAGGGGTGCATTTTTGACCTTTTCATATTATCCATATTGTATTTTCAATTCTATATGCCATTTTATTCTCTAACATTTCCCATGTGGGATTATTGTATTGGAGGATTGAATTTTGCATTGCATGCTTATATGTATTGGTTTGGTGAGCTATTATTTTATCTCGGTGGGGTGATCAACTCCCCACCGAGTTGATCACACTATATTACCACAATGTTTATGCTAAGCCCCATATAACTTGGTTGAACACCATATTACCTCAACGGACTATTTGGCGGTATATATTTCATTGGATCGAAAGTGATATGCCAACTCATCCTATTTGACTCATTAACCCTCACATATTGGTTGATTACACAAATTAAACTATGCAGCCCTTATCCTAGGCATTCAACAATAATGCACAACCAAACGCAATGGGATTATCTGCTAAGAAGTGGAAGATCAAACTTAACAACTCGAATCCTAACTAAACAATGTAACATTATAAAGAGGATCCAATCGGTGGGCAATTCAACCAACAACTCATCCCAACATATAGGGTAATGATACAAACAACATATCTCTACTGACCTATAAATAGATTGACTAACCATTGTGAGGCATGAAAAGGGAGTATGTGGCTATGTGCCACATATACATAGGTGATTTGGTTTATACTTAGACCCTAAGAAAATTATCCTCCCAAAAATGTGGGATTTTATAAGTAAAATTTAAACAAGTACCATTTTCAGAGAACAATTACACAATGATTGGTAGTTCAACACAGTCTATAGAAATCAACGCAATGGATTTTATAGGGTACACATTCATTATAACCCACAATTAGAACTTGTATTTATACACACCATCTTTAGTGGTGTTCTACATTGTGGGAAGTAGATAAAGGTAGGAGGATAACACCAAACTTTTATCCCTAAAATTATTCCATATCATTGGTGTGAGATCGCTTAAAAAACTTGTATTAGAGGGTGGGTGGTGTGAGATCCCCCCAAAAAAATGGTTTTCTATAACATCTAAAATATCCTTTCTACACTCTTTCCTCATCATGGATCATGTACACATGTTCCTTTTTCATATTTTCATTGTTTTTACATATTTATTTACTTGTTTTCTACACATATACATACGTATTTGACTACTTGTTCATTATTCTCTTTTGTAGGTCCTTCCGTAGGGGAAGTTGTATTCAACATCATTCAAAAAATCAAAAACATTAACATCAACATAAAAATAGGCACATCACAACATATACACATGCCTTTATACCATGGGTTCATTTTCATCATCACTTTTTGCATTTTTTCATCCTTAGCATCCATGTTTCAAACTTTTATCATGCCCTTTATCTTGTCCTTATACAAGATTTCTTCATCAATCTACATGGTTATCTAGTACGTGTATATATCTACTTTATGTTATCAATCTTTCTCTCAACAACATAAAGTGGGGGCAAATGTAGATAGAAAATCATGTAATTTGGGTAATTATCTAGTCTTGATTACATATTAGTATTCATGTAATTCCTATGTTATAAAAATACTAATTAACCCATGCCTTTGGCCACCTTCAGTTTCTTTATGTTACCTCATTTTTCTTGCACCCTTACTTTCTCATTCTTCCTTTATATACTTCAAAATTTATCATCCTTGATATCAATGGAAGCTAGGATGCTAGCGCTATTAGCGTCCCTTATCCCCTCTAGGTTCCCTTGACCTCTTTATACTTTTATTTGCATCTTTTGGTTCCTTTCTATCCATTTGAGCATATTATATTTTTGTAGTGAATATTTTTAGGGTTAATTACCAAATTCAAGCAATGGAATTATATAAATATAATGTTACGTGACCATAATAAAGGACCAAACACTAAGCATTAGTTATCACCACCTAGGGTTGTATCCATCAAGAATATAAGATCTTCATTACATATATATAACACCATCTAGGGACATAAGGGATGGTTATTATACATACACTTCATAAGAGGGAATTTAATTCTATTCCATGCACAAATCTATTACATTTCTTTACATCTAGCTTACTTTCTCTCTACCAAGAGCGACACATAAAAGAACCACCCAAGGTACGATTCCTTACACACACATACAAAACTACATTGGGTCTAAGATGTAGTAAAACACTTAGTTGTAAGTTCAATATTGTCACACGAGATGAGGAAAGTCCTACCCCGCATTCTCCATCTTTCTTTTCAGAATTTGATGCATTTTTAGCGTTTTGTAGGTGATTGTTTCATTGTAGGTTTAAACAACTTTGGCGATCTTGGTGTGACCTTAGAGAAACCAAAATGAACAACACTAAACAACTAGTAATCACAAAGAGGGGTCCAGATATAGGTCTATGGTTCCCTTAATAACCCTTATCCCTCTCTGGGTGCCCTAATATAGCGTATTCCTCTGGATCTAAATTTTCCAAAGGTTCTATATGATGCTCCTCCTCTCTGTTCAACTAGTTAGCACTTCAATAAAGTCTAGAATTTATTATGAATTAGATAACTACCTTCTTTATCTCCTTACAATTAGGGTTTCATATTTTATTACTTAGTTTACTTGGCTTAATTTATGTACCTAATTGTATATTGATTTACTTTTGCAATAGTAATCAGATTAGGCATATACATTCACCTTTAGCTTAATTAGTAGGAAAGGATAGGAACACATAGACTCTCATGTCACGTATCTAGGTGCTCGCATTTGAGCTATGCTAAGGACCCAAGTCATATAGCTATAAATTGAAACTAATATCTACATAGCTTCAAAAAAAATAATTAATTAAACAATGAACCATCAAGATAAGAGCTTAAAGGAAATGCTTCTTCAATGCATAAATGAAACTACATGCTAAGCTATTTCCTACTCTCTATGATTGCTAACTTAAACTATGAACCTATGAAGAACATAAGCAATCAAAGTGGATTGTTTTTGATCTCAAGGATTGAGAATGGAATCTCACCAAGAATGGCTACAAGGCCATTTTGGATCTTCCCATATTACTCAATTTTGAGTGAAAGGATGCAAGATGGAGAAGCTATTTCCAACAATGGAGAATGGCTCAAGATCAAAATGCTTATAGTTTTCACTATTCAAAGCATGGTGCAAGAAGAAAGGTAAGAAGGAGGGTTCTTTATATAGCTTTCCTAAAGAGGCAAGGCTAGCAAATTGATGAATGTGGGATAAAGGTAAAACAAGATTAGGAATGGATAAGGTTGCTTTATAAAAGGTAATCTTGATTTAGAAGAGTTTAATTTGTCATTAGTAAGTCATGGGAGTTGGGGATGTTTTAATTAATCAAAGGTGATTAATTAATAGGTAGAGGTAAGCTTATAGAAGCTAATTAGAGGAAAATTAGTATGATTTGTGGGATGTAAGAGAGGAATTTGATCCAATAAATGGTAATTTATTGATTTAGAGTTATGAGTGTAATTAATTAATAATAATTAATTAACCCAAGTAGAAGTGGATATTAATTAACGAAAGGTCGTTAATTGACATCCTTAATGATAGGAAGGATAATTAATTAATGAAAGGTCGTTAATTAATGAATATGAAGAGGAATGTTAGCTAATTAGTGGAAAAAGCTAATTATTATGGAAATGATGAGAAAGAGGATAATTAGTGCAATCTTAGCATTAAAGGTTGTGTAAGTGGATTTTAGGTGTCTACATTTTCCCCTCTTTGGGGTGGCGTAAGTGACGCCACTTCAAAGATAGTAGACAAGTACAAACAAATAATTTTTTTGAAGAGATAGAAGAAAAATTAATAGAATGAAGGATGCCCCCTCGAGTGTCGATGGGGTGATGAAAGAGGGCGATTGACGATCGAAAAGATGAAAGAACATAATAGAAGAAGTAGAAGAATTGATCCCTATTTCCCCAAGTTACTTTTGAAGAAAAGTGTTGATAGAAGGAGAGTGATATGGAAGAAAAATGAAGATGAAAAGAGATGGATATAGCTATCATCTTATGATGTAAAAACCAACTTTATTTCATCATTTTGCTTATGATCGACGTCATCGGTCCTTATTAAAAAGAATGAACAAAAGTGTAGTATGACATGAAAATCCATATACGAACAAATGTCCATAGCTAAAAACACCAACTCCATGCAACATACAAAATGCAATGCAATACGAGAAAGTAAAAGATGCCTAACTCCCTACAACATACATAATGCAATGCAATACGAGAAAGTAAACAAGATAACCTAACAGAGAAACATAATGCAATGTTTTTGTTATCAAGCTTTGATTTTGACTGTGCAAATTAATGACAAGGGTTAAAATATGGTGCCCCAAGCAAGGATACATGCAAGGGGAATAACGGAGGACACTTGGGTCCTATGAAAAGAAAGTGCACTATGAAACAATACCAAGCAACTCATTGTGCCCCAGAGTACAGACATAGTAAGCAAACCAACTTTGTTAATGGAGGTAGATCAAGATGATCCGTGAGTCATGCACAAGAACAATGTGAGAACCAAAGAGAGACATTTTGTAGGATGATTTTTATTGTTTTTTATTTTTTTAGAAACATATTTGAATGTTTTTTATTTTGAAATTTTTTGAAACTATGTACAGAAACAAAAACATGGATGCCCCCAATGATAGATGGGATGTACAAGGGAAGAATGCCATATGCATATGTGAGAAAGTGAAGATGTGAAAATGCCCCAAGTGATTAGGTGGGAGTATTCAAAGAAAAATCTTCACACGTAGAAGGGGGATCAAGGCCAATATAAAATAGGTTCAATCATGAGGGAGCAAGGATGCCCCCAATGTAAGCTGGCCAAGAAACACATGAGAGAAAGGAAGTGATTGATTTATTAAAGGGGAAAAGGTGTCCACAAACATGGAAAAAGGACATTCTATACACATGGATGTTCTAAATGATTTTCAAAGAACAAAGGATGCTATGAAAATATTTAGAAGGTGGTCGATGAAAAAGTGATTAGCCCAAGGCACAAATCATGAGACAAGACATGCGCTAAAGCAAGAGTTTGAACAAGGTCCAAAAGTAACACTTGGTAACATACTAATCTGTTTACTCATCGAGATCCCATGTGTGCACATGGAAATGAATTACCTCTTGAAGGAAAGAGTTGATAGACAATAAGTGAAGACACTAGCCAATGTGTAGGAATGATTTAGTTTGAAAGGTGATTTGTGAATGGATTGTGGAAGGAGAGTCATACATTGCTCCTGCCAGCCAGGCATCCATAGCCCCGATGGAGATGCATTTGATTCTAATCACAACATTTCTCTACTACCATTCAGTGCATCCATAGCCCCGGTAGAGATATTATTGGAAATACCCCAAGAGAGAGTTATATATCAATTTTCTTTTTCTTTTAGCTTTTTGCTTTTTGATTGATTGATTTTGATTCTTTTCTTTCTAAAAACTTATTTCAGCTCTCTTGTTTGACAAGGGGTTAAGAACCATTGATGGCTTGATGGAAGGATGTGGAAGTGATTGTGATGATGACATTGGCTAGTGTCAACAAATATGCCCAAAATTCTTCCCAACAAGTTTATTATATGTAGAATAGTGATAGGATCTCTAAGAGGTTAGTCATTCTTTAATTTACCAAGGTTATGAAAGACCAAGGTCAAATGGATACCATAGAGATAAATGTCACAAAATGCATGTGAATAGGCTAACCACAATAACATCGAAGGGATGAAAATGGTGGATGACTTGTAGAGGAATATGAAAGAAAGGGAAGAAAGAACATCCATGTGTACAATACCTGATTGCAATGTTTGATCTTTGTACCTTTGATTTTGTTTTTGTAATGTTTTAATGTTTTCTCATTTTTTTTTTTTTGTATTTTTGAACTATTTTATGATTTTTTTGATTTTTTGATTTTTTTGGAAGTTGGGACCAACAATGTCACTCTACATGATAGGATCCAACAATGATGTGTGTGAATTCCTTGATAAGGGAGACTAAGTGTGTTTTTTTATCAAGAGTGATATTATCCCCGATCTCGATGATCATGGTGAGTTCACACTCAACAAATGAATGTGATTTTTTTGAAACATGGGTTTGTATGTGGGAGTTTGAGTTCCCTATCCATAGGTTTTTGCACTTTGTGCCATACTTGATGGGTACATTGGTGTGCATTCTAGAATCACATGTTTGATTTTGAATTTTATAATCATTTGAGTTGTTGGGAGCTTTGGAGCTCTTCGGAGTTTTGATCTTAGCTTTATAAAGAACATGTCTAGATTTCTTATAAGCTAATGCTTGACTTGTTTGATCCCGAGAAGTGGGAGAAGAATGTGGATGTTTAGAATTGATGAGAGGAATGAGGAATGATGGTGGGCTTGCCACAATCTTTGGTAGAAGAATAATGTGATGGATGAAAAGGATATGGTCCAAGAATTGAAGAAGATGGGCTACCAGGAGGTGAGCCAGATAGAAGATGAAGGGCTACTAGGATGTGGCCCAAGAAATAGAAGAAGAAGGGCTACTTAGGATGTCATAGGATGACCCATAGCTGAAAGATGATGGGCTACTAGGATGTGGCCCAAGAATAGAAGATGATGGACTACCTGAGGTGATCCATACATAGAAGAAAAGGGGCTAGTTGGGACATGCCCCAAGAATAGAAGATAGTGGACTACTCAAAAATGTCCCACAAATAAAGAGGGAGGGCTACTAGAAGGTGACCCACACCTAGATGAAGATGAAGGGCTACTTGGTGTTGACCCCATAAGAGATTGTGATTGAGGAATTATGATAGAAAAGAGTGATTGGGTGATGAGAAGATAGGCCATGGATCAATGCAAGACCTAGGAGTTTCATCACATAATGAAGAATGTGAAGATGGAAGAATAAGAGGAGGATCAAGTTGCATGATCTGAGGCTCTTCCTCCATTTCTTGATAAAAGGAATCAACCTTTTCCTCACAATACATGGATGCATCAAAGTCTAAAGAGAATCCTTTCTCATAATTTTCTAAAGGAATATCTTCATGTGCCCCTATAAATGCCATGATTGTTTCTTCATTTTGAAAGAGATCAATCGGTATGAGTTTTTGATCGACCACTAGGGGTTGATTGGAAGAAAGAGGTTCAATTGGTGTGGAAGACTTAGAAGATGTTTGATGATGATTGATAGAAGAAGATGATGTGAGGGATGAAGAAGATGTGGAGCTAGATGTCTCATGAGAGTAGAAGAAGGTGGTGTGGACCTACCTATATGATGGTATATCATCTATAAACTAGTAGGATTAAGTCCAAAGTCTATAGATAATGTGATGCATGGTCGATTTAAAATGTTTGACTAGAAGGACTTTGAGTCACATGAATCTTCAAAGAAGGAAGACTTCATGGGGGTGATTGATGAAGAAGGTTCTGCGAAGAAGGGGAGGACCGTGATTCAAGAATCACATTGGATGAATAATAACAAGGGTCTGCAAAGAAAGAGAGGACCGTGATTCAAGAATTGTATTAGATGTTTGATTAGAGGGATTTGAGTTGCACATATCTTCAAAGGAAGAAGACGTCATTGAGGATGAATGATAAAAGGGGTCCTGCAAAGAAAGGGAGGACCATGATGTAGGAGTCATATTAAATGTATGATGAAGAGGGTCCTACGAAGATAGGGAGGACCATGACGATAGGAGTCACATTAGATGAATGATGAAGATAATTTGTTGGTGACACAAATATTTAGAGGAGGAGGATTGTTTAGGTAGATGACTGATAATAGAGGTCCTATGAAGAAGGGGGACCATGACTTAGAGTCAAATGAATCTGAAGATGAATCTGAATAGTAGTTTGGATCGAATCATCAGAAGAATCAGAGGAAATATTTGGATTGGAATCCTTAAGAAGAGGAAATGTTTGGATTAGAATCAGAAGAAGAGTGGGGGAACTCGAATAATAATTTGGATTAGAAGTGTCCAAACCATACCACCGACTATGAGATGAAGGTGGGGAATGGGTTACCCGAATGGGTTCTCTAGCAGTGAAGAACCAAATGAGGTTTGGTCATGATGGGCATATTTTGATGTGAACACCAAAAATTTGATTCCTTATTGTCATATGTATAAGGGACCTTGATAATCAGTCATTATTGGTGTGTGTTGGGTTCAAAGGTCTAGACCTAGATTGTATGATCAAACTTCTTCAAAGTGAAGAAGGTTTCATGTTGATTTGGGCAACATAACAACAACCAACTAGACATTTCATAAATATGGGGATGCTTGTGTGATTTTCCAAAAGGGAAGCTAAGGAAAACATACATCATGATGACTCAAGATTGATAATCCAACAAAGTTTGACAACAAGTTTGGAGGCATAAATGTCAAAGGATTGATCAAAATTTTAGCAACATAAAGGATACAAAGGAAATATTTCCAATGTTTGATTGATGCAAAATTTTCTTGATAGGAATTTTTTTTAAGGTTTGAAAGATATGTTAAAAAATGACCATGAACTTAGGAAAAAAACAAGAAGATCAAGAGGATCAAAGACCCAAAGGATTGTCCTAGAAATGAGTTTATAAGATGGATAAACACAAGGAACAATCACGCAAGTTCAAAACACAAAGCCAAATTAATGACCAAAGAATAATGAATGATAAAGAATCAATGGATCAAAGTGATTGTCCTAAATGGATAAGTCAAAATGATGAAAAATGAGACACAATCACAATCAAAAGTTGTTTTTAAACCAATCAATCAAATGGATTACTTCTAAGTTTTTTTCAAATGGTAGTTGGTGTTTTAAGATGATTAACAAAATGTCACCACTTATGTCAAGTTCAAAGAAATGAACAAGGCGTAAGTAATAACAAGAAGTTAATATGATCCCCAAACAAAGTATACTAAAAGTGAGCTTGAATCCAATCAAGACCTATATCTCAAAAAGTGTAGTTATGATTATGAGTGACACAACAATTTCACTAAGATATGTTAACCAAACTTTTTGAGAAAGTAAGGTATTAATATCAAGATGATATTGATATAACATGCACAAAGTGGTGGTAACAACAACACTTTTCAAAATCGAGGTAATAATTGAAATCAAACTAAAGCTAGAGTATACCTAGGAATTGTTAAAGTGTATATAGCGTAACCTTACAATATAGATATTTAGGTCAAGTTTACAAGAAACAAGATGTAAATACCAAAATTGTAGTGATATGATATAAACAAGATAACCATTCAAAGGAGAATCAAAGTGATGAACCAAGCCTAACTATGATGATGATCTTGACTTGGGTATCAAGATCAAAAAGGCTACCAATGATATGAAAATGTCTCCACACACTTTAGATGTTTAACAACCCAGCCACAAACATGGATGGGCGTAAATGGACAAAAAGTGGCAAAACAATCAATTGATAACACAAAGGTAGTCACTCTTCTTTTGATCAACAAAGTGTCAAAAGAAAGTGAAGGAAGTAGATCAATTGGGGTTGAAAAATGTTGGCCTCACTTTGGCAGAGTTTCACCTCACCTTAGGGCAAGTGAAAAACTAAGAAAAAGTAATGCTTCACATGTTTTGTGATGAACAATAGCTCTCAACTCAAAATTGGTTTTGATGTGGTCCAAGTGGGCTCCTGGTCAAAGATAGCTTCTAGGTGGTTCACTCAACTAGGTGTCACAAGTCATCTAAGAGTGAGCTCTTGATTTACCCAAAAGTCACACTGACTAATTTGGGAGTATCTCGGCTTTACTTTACCCCCTTCAAGCATAGTGGGCAATAAATGTGTCCATCGTGTACTCTCATTGGGGTCATATATGGATAAACTTGTGATGCTAAATCTCACAAATGGTAATACTAGTCAAGTAGGTTGTGCGGAGCACTTCCCATTTCATCCACAAGGTTCCCTCTTGCATGGACTACTTTGGGGTTCCTAGGACCACCCCCATTGTTGTAGCTTAAGGCTTATGCCAAAGGGGTTATGTCCTAGTTTTAAGTGGATGGGATGTACCCTTATCCGAACCTGCAAATACAATGTTTTGAATGTGGTGTGTTTTTTATCTTTTTAATTGGATGTGGTTTTCTTGAACACCTTTTGGCAACCTACAAACATATAAATTTTATTAAAATTTTGTTTCAAACTCCTTTCTTTGACAAGCATTTTTAGGTCTGCACTCAAGCATTAGTAGTTCTCCAAGAAAATCACATTATTTAAAAGAGGATTAAGAGTTGATTTTGATTCTCAAGATCATCCAAGGATGCAAGAGAAGAGCATACACAACAAATAATCTAACTAAAAAGTAAATAAAAATTTTCAATCAATGAACCATACAAAAATCTTGATAAATGTTCATTCCCTTAAACCAAAAGTGAAAGATGAAGTTTTCAATTTACCAAATGTTATAAAATGAAGACTAAAGTTACTTTTGATTCTCAAGATCACCCTAAGGTGCAAGAGAAGAGCATACAAAAACTTTATCCCAACTATATAGAAATGGAAAACTTCAAATCAAAGGACCATTGAAAAATGCTTTGTAAAAGGTTCATTCCCTTAAGCAAAATGAATAATCAAATTTCCAAGTTTAATCCCAATGTTAAAAAGATAGAGATCAAATTTGTTTTTTATTCTCAAGATCACCAAAAGGTGCAAGAGAATATCATACATAATATTTTTTCTAAATCAAGTAAAGCATGGAAATACAACATTCATCAAAACATTAGACATGTTAGAAAATGACTAGTTTTAAAATAAAAGAAAAACCTACAATTTTGTAAGTATAAATCCAAATTTATGTTTTCATTGCATAGTTAACTTCAATACCTTTCCAAACAAAAAAATGGAGTTATTTTGAGTTTGGGAGAAAACGTTATGGCCTTCGGAAGATGGGTTACGCATATGCTCTTATGCTCACGGGTATGCACTTGACATGCACTCAAAAATGTCAAAAAACGTCCCTTAATCTGCAAAATGGTCAAATTTTTCCAACCAAGATTCAATTTTGACAACAACCCATCACATTAATATATGAATAGAAGACTCAACACTATCAAACATTAACATACATGATCAAAATTTAAGATTTTCAAGAAATTGCAAAACTAGCATGTAGAATGATGAAAAAGTAAGCTCTAAAAATGAAAACATGATGAAATATTGAAATTTTCTCACCAAGATTCAATTTTGAAAACCCAACATTAATATGTAAATAGAAGACTAATCACTATCAAACACTAACCTACATGCTCAAGAATTTAAGATTTTCAAAAATTGACAAAACTAGCATGTAGAATGTTAAAAAACAAGATCTAAAAATGAAAACATGGAGAAATATTGAAATTTTCCCATCAATTCCAATTTTGACAGCACTTCACCTCCTTTTACCTACCTAAAAAGACTCAAACATTCAAACTCAACAAAACAAATTAATAAAAACAAGTTATGTTAATATATGTAAAAAAAAGGGTTAGTAACCAAAATTAAAACTAAACTACCAAAACTTGAAATTAAGTGTAAAAAGGAAAATGGTTCAAGTCCCAATCGAAGCATGCCAAATGTTCTCATGTTTTATTAACTAAGCTATAAATTGAAACTAATATCTACATAGCTTCAAAATCAAATGCTAATTAAACAATGAACCATCAAGATAAGAGCTTAAAGGAAATGCTTCTTCAATGCATAAATGAAACTACATGCTAAACTATTTGCTACTCTCATGATTGCTAACTTAAACTATGAACCTATGAAGGACATAAGAAATCAAAGTGGATTGTCATTTGATCTCAAGGATTGAGAATGTAAGGATTTTGTTGCCGAACTCCAAAGCATGGATGCTTCGAGGAAGATCTATGGTTGATCATAGCATCCGCAGTGTGATTGCAAAACATGGAAACTCTCTCCAAGTATGGGGACATTAAGGCGAGAGAGGAATCTCTAGATTAGAGGTTATCCTCAAACTCCCTCGAATAGATAATATTTTGCAAAACTCGAGAGGTTTGAAACCTAATCCTACTCTAAAATCCAAGGAGACAGAGATAGAAAGTGCATACAAAAAATGAAACACCTAAACTAATAGGTGATACACCAAAGGAGGAGTGGTGAACACTTCTTGTTCTCAGATAGACAAGATCACAAAAATTCAACATAAGAGATCATGCACAAGTTGATAAGATGTAATCTCACAGGGTTGAAATGAAACAAGCAACACAAACAAAACTCAAAACCGATCAAAGATGTAATGTATTGTCATTTACACTTCCAAAATCCTCAAGTATTACAACATCAAAAGGTGAAAACTTGTTACAATTTAGAAGAGGTTGAAATACTTACAAAAATCACTTGTTATAGGTGAAAGAAGAAACCTCGCTATCCAAAGAAATGTTCCCTTTTGGCGATCTTGGGCGGTTGGAAAGCGTACTCATGGTGCAATGAGAAAGCTGTTAGTCGATTTTCTTCTCTTTCGGTGAACCGACTTTCCACGTCCACGTGTCTTTCAGCCAACTTTCCGAGTTCTAAATTCCCGTTCGCCGAAGGCCGGTTCGGGTCCTTCATGTACCTTTGTCCCATATGTCCCTTTATTGTTTGGGCCGCTTGTAGGCTTTTTTTGGCTGATGCACGCCTTGGAAGTCCCAAATGTCCCACTTGAAACTCTAGGCCAAGGACTTAGCCGATTTTCACATTTTTCTTGGCCCAAGCTTATTTTCGCTGCCAACCTTTTTTCACATTTTCTCGAGAAGATTTTCAGAGGGAGCCTAGAAGCTCAAGAGAGTTAGAAAACATTTCTAAAGGGACCTTAGAAACATGATTTTTTCCTGGATCAATCAATTTGCGTCCAGGACTTGAGAACTCTAATGTATGTTATCACCTTTCAACCCGTAGGGGGTGATTGGATAACTTCCCCATTTTGGCGACTCACTCGAACGCCCGATGAGTCATCGCCTACTAGATGAAAAGACTAGTTGCTCGATGCGATCCATTGGGCATGGAGTCATCAAATACTCTGTTTAGGACCCTAGCCCGACTTAGAAAGTGTAAGGAGGAAGATGGAATGTTACACTGAAAGCAAGGACTACAAAACATCTTAATGGACAGCAAGTTGTGCCAAGCACTTAGGGAAAACAAAGCTAACCTACGTTGAGAACAATGTGCACAAGCACTTGGAGGAAAGAAAATCTAATCTAATATTTACAGAGAGGTAGTGAACTTCCCTCTAGAAGAAAGCGCTTGAGATAGATTCCATTGATGAATCATGTAGTTCTTCACCCTCCAAAGTGAGGCTAATTGGAAAGCATTGTTGTTCTTACACTTTATGACCACGTATGGGCCACTACCAAATGGCATCAAATTTTGAATGCCTTCTCAGGAGGCTCAACCTGTCCACATCCCATTTCAATACTAGATCTCCAATTTGAAAAGATCTATCCTTGGCCTTTCTATCACAAGGTCTTCTTGATCAAAGCTTGATCTTGTTCATGAGGCTTGGGAGGCGATTGCTGAGATGAATTCAAGGACTCCATCAACTCTCGCATACCTCACTTCCATGGGTTCAAATTCAGCAACTCTAAATGAAGCTTCATGAGTTCCAATGTTGGCAACTCCGGTGACATGGGCAAGATTGCCTCTCTTCCATAGACAAGTCTGAATGGAGAGTTATCGTGGATCTTTTGGGAGTTATCCTATCATCCCATAAGGCTGATTTCAGTTTGGTATGCAAGTTTCGATTCTCCGGAAGAGTCCTCAATGACTCAACAAGATAGATAAATTCCCCATAAAATGGCTCGGGACACGTGTTCATTTTGTTGACATTCCGTTGTTTAATGCGGTGGGTCGCATTTCTTTTTACCGTCAAAATGATAGGGTATGGGTTTGTCATCCCCATGCCATTTTAATGCATCGAGCTAAGGAGGGATGGGCTAACACCATGATTTTGATACATTTTCTGTCACTCTTATTCCGGGCTTGACCTTCTTTTGTATTCAAGGGTAAAGTCCCTTTCAAAAAGATTTGGCTCATTAATAAAAGGGGACATTTTCTTTGGATAAAACTTCTTTTTCTGTAACAAGTGATTTTTGCAAGTATCAGACCTCTTCTAAAATTCAGACAAATTTTATGCCTTTTGATGTTGTAATACAAGGATTTTGAAAGTAAGTAAAATGAAAACATGGAGAAATGAAATTTTCTCACCAATATTCAAGCTTTGACAAAGACTTCGCCTCCTATATACCTGTTTGTGTTAACACTTGTTTCATTTTAACAAACTAAGAAAACATCTTATCATCAATATGTGAAAAGATGTCTTATGTTGCATTTTTATTATGAAACTTAACTACAAAAATTGAAATTAAGTGCACTCCTCCTTTGGTGCAATCCCACCTGTTAGCCAAATAGTTTCATTTTTACTTTCTAAAGCTATAAATTGGATTTAATATTAGGATAGGTTTTAAATCAAATGATAATTTTGCAATGAACCATCTAAGATAAGAGCTTGAGGAAGGAAATGATTTCTTCAATGCATAAACGAAACTACATCTTAAGAGAGGTTTCCTATGTTATGATTTCTAACTTAAACTAGAGTGAACAATGAAGAACATAAGCAATCAAAGTGGGGGTGTTGTGATCTCAAGGATTGACAATAGAATCTCACCAAGAATGGCTACAAGGTCATTTTGGATCTTCCCATATTACTCGGTTTTGAGTGAAAGGATGCAAATGGAGACGTTATTTCCAACAATGGAGAATAACTCAAGATCAAAATACTTATAGTTTTCATTATTAAAATAATGGTGCAAGAAGAATGGTAAGAATGAGGGTTCCTTATATAGCTTTCCTAAAGAGGCAAGGCTAAGCAAATTGATGAATGTGGGATAAAGGTAAAACAAGATTAGGAATGAATGAGCTTGTTTTATAAAAGGTAATCTTGATTTAGAAGAGTTTAATGTATGCTATAAATATATGATAAAAAATAGTAGACAATATAGAGTGGGTGAAGGTGGTGAGGTTAATTTAAGATTTAGAATCTTAGCGGTTGAGTATGAACCATGGAATTAGAGAGTGTCGTAGGGTAAAATGACATGTGAGCTAGAGAAATGTGTCATGAATGCACCAAGTGTGAAATGTGTTATATGAGGTAAGGTTCATGAATGTAGTATTCCCTCAATAGTCAAGTGTGAATCGTAGCACAAGAGTGCATCATTAGGTAATGAAGTGAGAAAAATCACCTACCAAAGATGAAGAATCCGACGAGGAGCGTGGAAGCATGTGAAGTGGTAACAACATGAGTGTAAGATCCAACTGAATGTAGGATGAGATATTTTGAGTAATGATAGATGTAGTGGTAGGGTAAAAATATCGATGCTTTAGGAAACCAATTTAAAGTAGTAGCACTATGAGGTGGATGAGACGATCTAGTGGTAGATGAGTGGGGTGGAGGATGTAGATGAAAGATGATATTAGAGAGGTATGAATGAATACATTAGAAGGGGTGGAGGAGACAAGTTAACCATAGGTGAAGCATGCTTATATGGTTTTGGAGAAAGATAATTCTCATGCGAGTGAGATCCAATGGAAATGACACTCCTTATTTCTAATTGTTGTAATTTTTCATGAAAGTGCAAAAATCATTTTTAGCATGGCCATTGATGCGGTCAAAATTTTAATAAGGGTGATCATGCTGGAAATGAAAGTGATGAGGAGGGTGATGCCAATTAGAAAGCAAGAGAATTAATTTCTTATCAAGCGAGTAAGTACACAAGACATCATGAGGCTTGGCGGAATGTTAGAAATGCAATGGCTCCCAAGTAGGCGATGGGGAAGACTTAGGTGGAGAGAAAAATGGTGGTAGATATGGAGGATGATTATGTAGTGAAGGGTAGAGAACATGCTTGCAAGGTGGAGGAGATGGAGACTTTGGCAAAAATTAATAAATGAAAGAGGAAACAAACTAAGAGATGATGCAATAATAGAAGGATTAGAAGGAGGATCTATAACATGTGTAGAAATTAAATCTTGTTCTAGATCAATGACCTTATATCATAAAATTGTAAATGATTCACATGTATCATATTGAAATATTTCTTTTAATGTAGTAATCAAGCCATGAGAAAAGATAAATTTATTTTTAGATAACCTAGATAAAATAGTAATTGATGGATGCAAGAATTGAAGAGTAAAATGTAATCTATAATATGTTAGTTATTTCCCTAATGAAAGCTAGGTAAGCAATCATGTGTCACTCTAGGACCATTATTAAGCATAAAGTGTTTAAGAAAAACATCTTCCGCTTCACAAAATGTCCTAATATATCCAAAAGGAAAATGAGTGTACCATTGAAGATCATCATCAACAAGACTATAATAGAATGATTTTAGTAATATTTGATCATTTGAATAAGAAGACATAGCTAAATGATAATGCTTAAGATGTGGATTTGGATTGCTAGTGCCATTCGAAAATGAAAATGTAGGAATGATAAAAACATTAGGAAAGGAAAAATTATGGATTTTATTGGGAATAGGATTGTCATTAAGAGACTTATTATGAATATAAGCATAGTAGGATTTTATTTCAAGATTGGGAGATTGAAATTGAGAATACAATTGGCCAAAAGCATGTATGAGTGATAAAATATCATGTGAAGGGATTGTAGAAGATCCGAGAGGTACATTGAGAGGTTTAAGCTTTCCATTATGAGTGATCATGGGAATTTGAGAAGAATAAGTGGATGATGGAGATGCTCTGGGAACGCTAGATGTAGGTGCATAAGAGATGAGGTGATGAATACTAGGAGGAATAGAAGAGGAAACATGAATATCAGCTAGCAAAGAAGAAGAGGATAGAGAAGGAAGAGAAAATGGAATATTAATAGAAATGCTAGTAGTAGAAGAAAACACAAGATGTTAACTAGGATTGGTAGAATCATCATGAATGTCATTGGAAATAGCCTTACAAGTAAAATAAAGTGGAATGGAAGATTTAAATTCAGAAAACTTAAGAGAGGTAACATCCTCACTAACGGAGTTCATGTTAAGAATTATAATCGACATTGGTATAAGAAAAAGTTTCACATACAAGTATGTCATCAAGAAATTCATCATCGTATAGAGAAATAGGAAAATAACTATCGGTAGATACTACTAAATAATTTACTTGGGTACATTTCTAGGTCTTAATCACATACTTGCATTCAAATTATTCGTAGTTTATAAAAGTAGTAATTAAATATTATCTTTGGAATCTCTGCTTTATTTTTGGTTTCCTTCTTGGTCATACACACCCCACTTCCCGCTTTGACCTTCATCACTTTAGCTTCTATGAGTTTGGACACCAACACCCAACTAGTATGCCAGCCTAGGGACCTCATCCCCTCTAGGTGCCCCAGTCTCTTTTTCCCTTACTCACCTATTTTGGGTCTCTTCTAGAAATTAGGCATCTTGAATTCTTATGCATCATACCTTTAGTGGTTAACTATGATATTCAAAGAATTTAATCATATAAATAAAATGTTATGTGCTCAAATTAAATGAACAATATCTAAGCATCTATTACTATCACCTAAGGGTATATATAAACAAATTTAAAGAGCATTAAAGCATCCATATAGATAGCATTCAAGGGATAAGGGACTACATTCTTACGCATATGCTCCATCGGAGGGGAAGTTCATTTTCCATGCACAAATCTACCTACATCTTCTAAATCTAGCTATTGTTCACTATCACTTGCATATTACATAAGAGCTAACTAGGGAATGATTCTACACACACACACACATAGAAATACATGGATTCAAAAGTGTAGTGAAGCACAAAAATCATAATTTCACTCAATCGGGTGAAAACCACATTTATTTCCTCTCTCCATTTGCATCCATTTTATTTTTAGGATTTTTTTGGGGTTTTGTAGGTCATCTTTCTCTTTGCAAGTTTTAGAGAATTTGGTGACTGAAAAATGATATACAGTGACCAATAACAACATCTTATCATAAAAAAATAAATCACTTTCTGATTGTGTTTTGTATTCATAGGTGCCCAAATAAGGTCTCTAGTGCCTAGGTAACCTTGACCTACCTAGATGCCCCAAAGTAATGGTAGATCCAATAGTCATACAATTTTTTGGGAATAATAAAGATCATTTCCTCTTCAGGTCTTCCATTTTTCAAATTTGAAACAATCCAAAATTATTTAGGAAATCAACTGAGTAATTTATCACTTCTTTTAAACTTAGTGTTTCAAATTTTAATAGCTTATTTCTTAGATCATATATGTACTTTATTTCTATAACATTAAATGGTGAATATGCAAATAGGGTTTTTCAAACTACAATATTTGTTAAATCATTTGGTGAATACGTGTCATTTGAATACTCTTACAGTCCTTAATTTCATTTATCTCATTCTCCTAGGGTATTCTCATAATGGATATCTCAATTCATGATTTCTTGTTATTCAATCCTTATTGTCAAGATAAAATTATAACTCTCTTGGGTAATATTCATATCCCTTCTACTACCTGACCTAGACATAGTTTATCAAAAAAATTAGATGTAGTTTCTATGAGGATTCATTTTCCATCTACTTTACCTAAAAATATTTATATTTACGAAACTAATCCTCCTCTCTATATCTGTGTAGGCATCCATAACTTGGGTGTTAAGCAAACTTTAGTTGAAAATGGATCCAAGCTCAATCTTTGTCCTTTATCATTCACTCAAAATATAAGTCTTTTTATAATTTAAAAAGTAACCCAACATCTATTTCACTCTAAGCATATGATTCTACTACGTGTCCATGTTTTGGCACTATTGTTTCTTCTGTCATACTTCGAGATAAAATTATTTTTTACAATATTCATTGTTATTGATTGTCCCATGTCATAGAATTTCTTACTCAATGGACCATGGATTTAGAAAATGCAAGCAAGACTTACCTTCTACAAGACATTGTTGCTTTGAATATTTAAATGAGGGATTTGAATATTCAATTCCTGCTGATAATACCCCATTCTAATATTTTAACCTAGATCCAACCACCACATTTCTTGTTCGACTTCGATATCAGTACATCCTGCTCACCGATCTACGACCAACCGATTATTTAGACAACTTCCCTCCACTCAAAGGAACTATTTGTGCATTAGACATTATTCCATCTTCTCCATAATTTCCCCCTCATAATAATTCTATAGTGATTTATTTGGGTCTGTCCATACATCAAACATCATACCACCTTCATTTTCTCCTCATGAGAAACTCCGCATCGTGATACCACCTTTCACATACACAATTTTCATCAATAATGCTTATTTTTCATACATTTAATTTTATTCGATTTACTATGACACTATTTTTACATGATGATGGCTTGCCTCGCTTGGATTCATGATGGAAAATATCATCCCTCTCACATTCTCCCCATTTATATGATGGGTATGTTTGCATTATGTTGCTTATGGATGTAGAGGATTGCATATATTAGTCTTTGTCACACGTGTTCCTCGAATTTCTCCACTTACTCTTGGAAAATAATGGATTGAATACATTGGTGGAACTTTAGATCTTGATCATATTGAAATTTATTACCCCATGCCCTTCAACTAAGTTTTTATTTACAATGATCCATTACCACCTTTCAATAAACAAGAATATGTAATGGACATGTACAATATGTGTCGTAATGGCTCCCTACTAGATCAAGAACATACTATTGCTAAGCATGTCTCTAATGCATCTCCATTTGAATTTGACTATGAAAATGATGATATTTTAGATGAAATTACTTGATTCTTCTACATAATCATACACTCGGGTGACACCATACTTATCTCCCCTTCTAGCATTATCAGTGTCTTGTATTTTTACTTGTCCACTCTACACTTCACATTTACTCTTTCACACACATCTTGATACACTTGTATCTTCATTTCCTTATGACACACTCTTGTGTTGTTATTCACACTTGAATGTTGAGGGAATACTATATCCATGAACCTCATATCATACACACTACAAATTTCACACTTGGCATATTCACAACACATCTCTTTGAATCACACATCACACTAGGTTATGACACACTCTAGTTCCACATTTAATAATCCATTGCTAAGGGTTTAAATATGAAAAAAAAATTGAAAAAAATTCACCCAATTTATATGCTTTACACTTCATAGATCATATCTTTCTAGTGCACATAATCACAAACAATTTCCTGATGACACACTCTTGATCTATGGTTCATTATTGATTGTCGAGGGGTATTTTATAAGTGAAACTCATCTCATGCATATTAATTCACATTTTCTTAGGGCACACGTGGCTCCTATCACACTCACATTGTGTTCCATTCCATTCACACTCACAACATACTACATATCTTGGTTGCACATTGTTCTTGCTTACTTATACTCGCATGTATACTTTGTTTACTATGTTTGACGGATAAGTTGTACTTCATTATATTCTATATATACACATGCATGTCCAATTTCCTGCTATTTTTGGATACATAATTTACAGATCCATTACACGTATCATGAATGCTTGGCACTATACCTCTTAGTAGTCCCAAAGGGCTCCTGGGGCATCTACTTTTATACACATGACATGTTCTATTGTTTCACTTCACACTACTTCCTATTCCTACTGCAAGCACTCTACTTTATATCAGATCATACATGATTTGAAGTCCTTTTATCTTTCTAGAATGCTAATGGGTGCTTCATGTGTAACATTTATCTTGCTGGAATTATTTTCCACAATGGTTTTCTATTACTCTTTTCTTGTCATTGTTTGCCATCATTTTTCATTGTATGCCATTGTTTGTGGGTGTACACATAATATTCTTTTTGGCCACTTCAGCCCTAATTATGTTGTGATATTATGAATGATGTCCCATGTTTAAATCATACTTTCCATGGGCTACTTTGTACTCTTGATTGTTAGCTTACACATTGTATTCTATCTATGTATTTCTCTTGTTTGCACTAACACATTTTTTCAACCACCTTTTTGAATTTTCCTTGGTCTCTAATAAGCACATTTCCTCCCCATGCATGACATCATTTTTAGATTAGCACCTAGTCCTCTTTTGAGCTACATGCTCTTAGCGATGTTGTATGCACCCCAAAAGAGGGGGCATACATTGGGTGAATCAATCACCCCATAGAGTATTTCATAGTTACATTAAAACATAGTTCATAATAGAAACAAAGCAGCATACAATTATAGAAATGCCTAAAAATTACTTGGGTCCCCAACATAGCACAAACGCCAAACACCGGATACGAGATAATAGAGGGTGTGTACTTTTAACCCTTCCTAGTGCCTATGACCAGGGAAGTTACACTGGTTTTTCACACGCGGCATAATTTACACCAATTTACAAAATGGTTTTCACAAAATAGAGAAAGTCCTCCAAAGCAATCAACATGCATGTTATCCCCTTTTTCTATTCATGTTGAGAAAACTGGATTGAACTTGATCAAACAAGAATAAAGCAGATAACACCATCTAAAGTGGTGTATAATTTGTTAGGAAGTAGTCAAACGCTTGAAAATAATAGTATACCTTTTTCCCTACACTTATTATACCATAGAGTGAGATCACCCAAAACTCGCACTTGGCATGAGACCACCCAAAATACTTGGACTTGGCATGAGATCACCCAAAAATCTTATTCTTCTACATCATTTTATGATCTTTTATATCCTTTTAATTCATCAGGGATGAGGTGCACATGTTTCTTTTCACACTTATACAAATTTTTACACACTTTTTACATATTTGGATCGAACTTTTCATATACAAAACTTAAAATACTCTTTTAATCTTCTCTTTTGTAGGTTCATCATTATGGGAAGAATCAGTTACATCATCAAACATCAAGTGACATCAACAATAGGTACAATGTGACACATATACAAACACACTTTCACCCCCGGGTCACTTCCTCTTATCTAGCATCCATACTTCAAAGTTCATTTTGTCACCCACACACCTTCTTGTCTCCTCAACATGCTTTCACTATTGATCTACATGATTATCAAGTACACATCCTCTATATATTTTATGTTATCAAGTATTCACTCATAAAATAAAGTGGAGGAAAATGTAGACACTAAATCACACACCGGGTATTTTTCTAGGTATTAATCACATACTTTCATTCATATGATTCCTAAGTGATAAAAGTACTAATTTACTATTATCATTGGCCTCTTTAATTTCTTTTAGGTTTCTTTCTTGGTCTTACACAACCCACTTCCCATTCTAACCTTCATCACTTCAGGTTCTCTTATTCTGACACCAATGCCTAACCGAGGATGCCAAAGTGCCAAGCGCCATAATCCCTTTTAGGCATCCCCGACTACTTTGTATCTTACTCACCTCTTTCATACATCTTCTAGCTAGTGGGAATCTTGATTTCTTATCACTCATCCTTTTATTTGTTAATTAAAACATTCAAATAAGGGAATCATATAAATACAATGCTATGTGATCAAATTAATGAACCAAGCTATAAGTATATTTTACTATCACCTAAGGTTGCATCCAAAGGAATTTCAAGAGAATCAAATAATCCATTTTTCTTTCATTCAAGTGAAAAAGAAGGGAAAATTTTAGTGGTGAATTTTCGTAAACTCGTGAAAATCCAGGTTTATGGAAATTTGAATTGGCAAATTTTCAGCAATTGGTAGCCAACTTATTCACCAAAAATTGATCGACAATTATCTTATATGGATAATTTCACCTAGATTTTACACATATATAAGATCTTATGCATGTGATTCACCACCATTTCAAATCATTTTGTGTGAATATTCACTTTTGAAGTAAACATAAATCACTAGTACCATACAACATATGCTATCAAACCGCAATCGCAAGCCATCCAACCTTAGGTCCATCCAACCTTAGACTCTTAGAGATATCCAACGATAGTCTCGTCTAACCCTTTAGCTATACAACCCCTAAGTTTTAAAACACCTTAGCCATCCAACCCCTTAGCTATCTAACCCTTAGTCGTCAACCCTTTAGTCGTCCAAATGCTTAGCCATCCAACCCCTAGTTGTCTAACCCCTTAGCCATCCAAAACCTTACCCATCCAACCCCTCGGACATCAAACCCATTACCCATCCAACCTAAAATTTCTCACACCCTTGATCCATCCAATCAAAGAGTCATCCAACCATAGATCCATCTACCCAAAGAACCATCTAACCACCGGTCGCCTAACCAAAGATCCATCTAACCTCATATCCATCCAACCCTAGATCTTTCTAACCCCAATCCGTCCAATCTCAAAGCCTTTGAACATAACATCCATCCTTAATTCGGCCTAATCATTCTTGTTTTCAATTTAATATTTAGTGATATATCAATGGATTCTTTAAATCAGGGTAAGAAGGTTACAAATTCAGCCAAATCAAAAAGGGTGTAAAGACTTTTCTTGGCTATTTTGTAAAATCACAAAAATGAAGGGGTTTCGCATTAGCTAAAAATATCGTATGTGCTATTTACATATTACTTAGTCTTATATAATTTTATAATTATGTTTTTTATACCGTTCCTCAAACTCTTTATACTGTGTAAAAATTTAACTATATATAAAATTAATACTATATCTGTAACAATTTTATAAAATTATATGTAGACATTTCACAAATTCCTTCACAAAATAATCAATTTAAAGATATCAATGATCCATTATATGTTGAGGAAAACATTTTGTCCCTTGATGACATAGAAGTACAAGAAAATTCATCAAATTCTCATGATACACCAACAAAGTAAGCTTCTACTCCAAGGTCTATTTCAAGAAAAAGGAGATATGAGAATCAAGATGTTCTTGCTTTAAGAGCCCAAATAAAGAATTTGAACCCAAGGAAAAAAATATGTTAGAAGAAAGAGGACAAACCGAGATAATTGGAAGGACTTTCCAGTTTGAATTGGTTGTAAAATATCCGTTTATTGAACCCGTGTACACTAAAAATGGTGATGATGTTCCAACACCATGTCGATGCAAAATATGGTTGGAAAAAAATGGAAGGAGCACATCATAGAGCTCAAACTGAAAAAAATTGAAAGCATTATGGGAAAATATACATTTCCCAAAATAAAAAATATGGCATAAAGATGGTGAACACAAAAATGGAAAGATACAAAAGAGTGTCTCGCATGTAAAATATGCGAAAAAGAATATGAAAAGAAAAAACATATGAAAAATATAAATGAAAAGGTGGCACCATAGTGGCAAGATTTAGAAAATATATGGAGGTAGAAATGCATGTAATAAGTATTGGGTTTGCATATCGTATTTCATATATTGAAAAGGGAAAACCCATGTCGATTTCAAAGAAAAGAAAATTCTATATCGGGATATTGGTTTATAGAACGTTCCTCATGTTAGTGCTCAAATTATTCTCACATCTTTTCCATTAAAATGCCTCGGTTTGTGGCCTCTATCATGTTTTTCATCTCCATGTCTTTGGTACTGAAAACTCGTCTTCCATTTGGTTTCCATGATTAATTCTTCCTTGGTCGAAGGTCACTTAAAAACCTAGCATTTGTTGATTTGTTCCTCTGTCTATATGAAGGCGTCTTTCAATTGCACGCAAAAATCAGATATAACTTTGTTGGTTAGAAGATGTGAGAGTTGCGACATTTTTTTGGAAGACTCTAGAAAGCTTCATGCTCCCTTCCTTTGAAGCCTATATCAATTGAAGCATCATTCAAGAAATGGGGAATGGACTTTATTGGTGATATTTTAGACCCTTCAAATGTTGGCCATAAGTGGCTTCTTGTAGCCACCGATTACTTCACTAAGTGGGTGGAGGCAATCCGCGCAAGAGAGCAACACACCAAATTGTCATGGACTTCATGTGAACCATATCATCTACAGTTTGGAGTGCTAGTTAAAATTATTATGACAACGCCATGAGCTTGAGCTAAACCTCCAACTACAATCCCAAGGCAATGGACAAGCAGAGTCTAGCAATAAAAATATATTAAAGATCATTAGGAGGACCTTGGAGCTGAACAAAAGGAAATGGGGTGACAAATTGAAGTTCGTTGTTTGAAGTGAGATATAATTACTTTGTTAAAAGAGTGACTGGAAAAATTCCATTTAAACTAGTATATGGAACTCAAGCTCTACTACCCTTGCATATGCAATTATCCTCATATCAGTTCATTTAATAACTAGAAGATCAAGAAGTTAGTCCATATGAGGTTCACATTAACTAGATTGTTGAACTTGATGAAGAAAGGAGAGCATCTCACCAAAGGCATGTGAAGTTCAGAGAAAAATTGAAGAAGTTATTTGACAAGAAGGTCACTCCTAAAGCTTTCAACATTGGAGATCTTGTGTTGTTGTGGGATATCAGACATGAAGACAAGGGCAAGCATGGTAAATTTGATGCACTATGGATGGGCCCTTACTCCATTGACATTCGGATTGGTGAACATACCTTCTTCTTGAAAGACTTGGATGGTGAATTGCTTGAATTACCTATTAATGGTAGGCACTTGAAACATTTCTGGATTGATTCCCTAGAATCAAGGTGAGCATCATTTGTATAGTGTACATTTTTTTGGTTGCTTTCTGTCTTTTGTGTTTTTCTCATTCTGGTCCTCAGTGACCTGGTTTTGTTGGTTCCTCAGTTTGTTTTTAGGAGATGGTTCTAGTTTTCTACTCTGTAAGTTGACTCCTTTGCCCAATGGATGTTTTTTGACACTTGGTATATTATTTGGTTCTTATGGCACTCACAGGGAGTGCCCATCCCAGTCGGAGTTGATGTTGGTGCGCCCCATTTGCCATTAAAATCTCTCGGTTTATGGCCTCTGTCACATTTTTTGTCTCCCTGTGTTGGTGCTTAAAAACTATGTCCTCCATTTGGTTGCCATGATTAATTCCTCCTTGGTCGAAGGTCACTTAAAAACCCAAAATTTGTTGATTTGTTCCTCTGTCCATCTAAAGGTGTCTATCAATTGGGCGTAAAACTTGGGATATTCCTTCCATTCCATTTTTCGTAGTCATGTGTTGTTGTCCCTTCCATTTTTTCCCAGGTACTTGAAGAAATGTGAATGGATATAGCTCGGAGGGTCATGTGTGAACCTTACAACATTTCCAAATTCTCTGTCCTTGAAGAAAATTTCATCTATCAGGGCTTAAACAAGTGGTTTCCCTACATTTTTATGGCTTGACGGTGTGTTTCTCCCATCAAATTTAAATCTCTACATCAGTGGAAACGTGGCCCTTTTTGGTTGGATGCGGCTCGGCAGGGCACTCTAAAACTTTGTGGATCGTTTTAACCCAAAAAATTCCATGTGGAGGAACGATGCTCGTTTGAAGACTCACCCTTTGTTTGGCCTTGGAGTTGTGTCGAGAGGACACATGGAGGATTCTCACGCTTTTCCTAGGACTTAGAATTTTTTTTCATGTAGCTGATATAGTTTCTTCGGGCCATGGAATTGTGATGGGGAGGTGCTTATTTGAAGATCTGTCTTAGGGTCCCACCTTAACAAATGTGACATAGGGACAGGTGGAGGTTTCTTGGCTCCACTGGGGACTTAAACTTTTAAAATAAAATTTCTAAGGCCTAGGACATGTGGTGAGCCCACACTCATTCAGGGTCTCTACTTTTGGGGACCATCTTGAAATTGTGCCATGAAGACACGTGGAGGTTTTCGCGAGTCTTCCTTCCTTAGAATTTTTCAAGCAACTTCCTAAAAGGCCTAAGACACGTGGAGGGACCATGCATGTTTGGGGACCGACCCTTGAGTTTTATTTTGAAGAAGCGCTAGGAGGAAACTTGGAGGCTTCCACTCACTCTTCCTTTTTCTTGGACGTTTCAAAAACTAAAGAATCTGTCTCGAACCTTGGACACATGGTGCCTTTTGCTGAAATCTAAATATTTTTAGTAGACTCTACCAAATTAAGACACATTCGAGCCTCGCTCATTGAGGTTTATACTTTTGGGACAATCTCAAGATGCGCCATTAAGACGCGTGGTATTTTGAAAAGTCAAAAGGTGGGGAGGTGGGCCATTGGAGGTAACTTGGATTTTTTGCCCCTTATTGTCAAAAATATTAAAATCATCAAAATGACCCACAAGCCCAACAGAGAATAGTCAAAATTTTCTTCAGTCAATGGCGGAGGTGCGGACTTTTGGGGAAATTTGGAAAAAAATTCTTTTGTGAACAAAGGGGTTAAAAGTGTAAAAGGAAGCATGGTTCCACTGGGACCCACATCAGAAACTAAAAGCGGAAGGGTGGAGCTGCAGGGAAAATTTGGAAAAATTTCCTTTTTCCAAAAAAAGAGGTAGAATAGTATAATTTAGCCGTGGTTCCTTTGGGACCCACATTGGGACATATGTCAAGCCCATTTTTCAAAGGCGGAGGGGTAGAGCAAATTGAGAAATTTTGCATTTTTTCCAAAAGGTGTAAAAGGTAAAAAGGAACCCCTAGGCCTGTCTTAACTTGGATCTCCCATGTGGACAGTCCAAATTCAAAAGAGAGATCAACAAAAACTATTTGTATGTATCTGATTTTCCACCATTTCTACTCCAAAGCTCCTAGGGATGCAAATTTTTATGGTTTTTTATCATTTCTTGGAGTCTCTTAGCATGCCAAATGAAGAGGAACATTAATTTGATATCTTGGTTTGGTGGGGAAGGTCTGAAAACATCTTTCACCATTAAATATGTAATTTGACTATTGGATTCAACCTGATCTTTCTTTCTTGGCATGCAAGAGACTGCTTTGATATCTTGGTTTGGTGGGGAAAATCTGAAAACATCTTTTACCATTAAGATGTGATTTGACTATTGGCCTTGATCTAATTTTCCATTTTTTCCTTCCTTGGCATGCAAAGAACCAAATTTGATAGATTGGAGGAGGAAGTAGTTGGCGTGTGAGATGAAGAACGACTTACCAGGTGAAGAATTGAATGCTAGAAATATTTGGAGAGATTTTCCCTCTACACACCTGACAATTTTTTTACAAATCTGATTCTAGGAGTCACGATCAATGGTTGTAACACGCAATGGTGCTTTGAATGTTTTTGGGTTTTGGGGGAAACTCTATTGTAAATGAAATATTATAAATTACATGAATTTTTCATGCAAATGGTTGGAGTGTTAGAGGTCGGGAGCTAATTCTTGAGAGAAAAAGTTTGATAGAGCCCATCTTTTCTAAGAGACTATCTGAGGAACCTATTTATTTATTTTGTGTTAAATTTGATCATGTCAAGGTAGTTTCAAGTGTACAACCATCGACAAGCTCGAGATTGTTCTAGAAACTTTCCCGTACTAATAAATTTAATCAAATTTGAGTAAATATGTGTTTGATTTTGAGAAAAATTGTGTCTGCTTCATTTCTAAATGTCTGCAAATAGTTTCTTGTTACAATTACAATATTACTTTGAAATCTTTTTTGAATCACACAAGATATTAGTTTTGTGATAGTTTTTGGCACTTACAATTTCATTTATCAGAAGAGATTTCATTTGATAGTGAAATAAACAAGTTTAAAATCACTTTACTCCTAGCATGATGATTAAGATTGTTTGTTAGCCTTTGAGGGTATCTTAGGCATGATAAAATAGAGGTTGATAGTGTTTAATTAATTATTTTAATTTAAGCCTTCATTTTGGATTGTTAAAGTTTGTGTGAAAACATGCTGATCTGGGCCTCCATTGAAGCACACCTTCTAGTTAAAGGAACATTCTAGCTGTTCTGAAGCATTCTATTGGTCAAGCCTTCAATTTTTGTAAAATCTCTCAAAGATTTGGCGAGTCAAAATCCACTCTACCTCACCTCCCACCAAAATATATTTAAAAACAACCAATCCTACCCACACTACCCATGTTTGTCCTGTGTGTGTACAAATGCATAATATCTCGTTACAAAAATATAGAAGCAATCAGGTTTTCATTGTCTTTAGTAACTCCGAACCTTGTTTAGAAAATAACTCCATTATCTATGGTGACAACTCGTGAGAGTTATATTTTCGTTGTATTGATCATATTTTCTACAATGTCTTCTTAATAACTTTGCAAAGAAGGACATCTCCATCTCCTCCACAAACAAGCAGCTAGAAAAGGGTCCTCTCACCTGTTTGAAAAGCACAACCATAAATTAGTGAGGATAGATGAAATCCTCTAAAGGTCATACCCATTTCTCCACATCTAAGTGACAAAGAGCAAGCCACATTTCTTCCTAGCTACCAAATGACACACAATGTGCTCTTCTTACCTCTAAGCTTCCCGCCAAAAGCGTGATGTTGCTCAACTCCGAGGAGAATCAATTTGGGTACCAACACCTCAATCTCATTGGTCATATACCGCAGGCTAGGAAATTACAAAATGTCTATCTATAGTAGAAAAGGAGGAACTTTTTGGTGCTTAAAAATAGTCTCGCCCCAATTTTCCTTTATAGATCTATCGATTTACAACCTCTATCACTTTATTTTTCCCATGTTGTGCTTGGTTAATCTTTGTTTCCATTTTTAATATGTTCCTAGGTCGTAAATCATTTATGGGTCCATGGTTTACTCCTTGTTTCTTTGTTCCTTTAGAAAAGGGTCTCGTAACTCGAGTTCTCTCATGTTTTCTCGTCTCCATAGTCGTGTTTTGTCTTCCTTATTGTTTCGCCTAAATACTTCAAGAAAATGAATGGATGTATCTCTAAGAAGCATATTTGAGCCTTATAACATTTCTAAAATTCTCTTTCCTTGGAGAAATTTTCATTTTCAAGCTTGAAAGATCATTTTACGTATTTCACAAGCTTGACAAGTGTTTTTCCTAGTTAAATTTACATCCTTGCATCAACATGGAACATGGCACCTTTTGGTTGGACACGGATCAGCTGGGTACTTCAAAATTTTAATGGAAATCCCCAACTCAAAATGTTTCCACGTGGAGGCACGGAACTCGTTTGAAGGTCTACTTTTTGGTTTGGCCTGGAGCAAAGCACCGAGAGGACATGTGGAGGTGTCCGCTACTTTTCCCAAACTTAGAAAAACTTTTATGCAGTTGGTAAAGTTTTGTGAAATAGGACACATAGCAAGCCCATGCTCATTCAAGGTTTCCACTTTGGGGACCACTTTGAAATAGTACCATGGAGACACATGGAGGAACCACGCATGTTTGGGAACCAGCCCTTGAGTTTCATTTTAAAGAAGTGCCAAGATGACATGTGGAGGCCTCCGATCACTTTGCATTTTTCTTAGAATTTTCAACGGCCAAAGGAGACTGCCTTGGAGCATGACACGTGACACCTTCCACTGAGCTTCAAGCATTCAGACAAATGTTTCTAGAATAGGACACTTGGCAGCCCAGCGCTTGTTCAAGGAATAAAATTTTTTGGGACCATCTCAAGGTGTGCCATGGTGACACGTGGCGGTTTGAAAATTCAAAAGGGTGGGGAAGCGGACCATCGGAGGTAACTTGGATTTTTTCCTCTTGTCCTCAAAAGGATTAAAATCTCAAAATGGCCCGCAAGCCCGATAAAGGAAGGGGTGAAATCTTACTCCAGTCAACGTCGGAGGTGCGAGACTCTGGGAAATTTGGAAAAATTTCCTTTTGGGAGAAAAGGAGTTAAAACATCAAAATGGCCCACAAGCCCGATGAGGGAAATAGTCAATATTTTGCCCCCATTAACGGCGGAAGGGTAGAGCTACGGGAAAATTTGGAAAAATATCCTTTTTCTAAAAAGATGATCAAATGGCAAAATTGGGTCGTGATTCTATTCTGGGGCCCACCTTAGGACACGTGTCAGGCTCATTTCTCGAGGATGAAGGTTCGAGAAAAAGGAAATTTTTTCCATTTTTTTAGAAGTTGTAAAATTCAGATCAAGCCCAGGGTCTATTTTTAAAGTTGAATCTTCCACGTGAACGGCCCAAATTTAAAGTAAAGATCAACGGCAGTTGCGAGTCAAAATCTGATTTTCCCCCCATTTCTCTGAAACACGTCTGGAAGTGTGAGTTTTCATGATTTCTTGGCCTTTCTTACACACCAAGCAGAGAAGGGAGTTAATGTTGATATCCGAGTTTGGTGGGAAGATCAGAAGATGTCATTCGCCATTAAAAATGGTCTCGACTATCATGTCTAATCGGGTTTTTTGTTTTTCTTCTCCCAAGCACACAATGAGCCGATTTGATGTATTAGGGGAAGAGGTGGTTGGGAAATTGAAGAAAGAGTGATCTACCTGTGGGAAGAAGTTTAATGCGGGAGGTATTCGATGAAATCTACCCTCGAGCACCCGGTGACTTTGTGCAGATCTAACTCGAGAATCATGATCAAAATCATGATGAGCACTAGTGCATTAAACATTTTTTTTTTCTTTTGGGGAGAGGGGACTTTTGTAAATGTTATAAATCACACAATTTTTTCATACAAAAGAGTTGGGAAGTTAGAGGTCGAGAGTGCTAGAGGTCGAAGAAAATTCCCAAGAGGAAAATTTGACTAAGCCTGTCTTTTGAGAATCCATCTGAGAAACTAGGTTATATCTTTTTATATTAAGTTTTATTGTGTCAAGGTGGTTGTAAGTGTATAGCCATTGACAAGCTCTGAGATTGTTCTAGAAACTTTCTAGACTTAATCAAATTCGAGTTTTTTTGTGTTGTCTTGAGAAAAATGTGTTGGTTTTATTTCTGAATGTATGCAAGTATTTTTTCTTGTTTCTGTTGCAATCTTGTATCAAATCTGATTCAATCACACAGGCCTCAATCCTTGTGACATTTTAGTGGCATCTGTAATTTCATTTCTCAGAAGAGCTTTCATTTGGGATTGGAATAAACAATTTAAAATCACTTTTCTTTCATTTATTGACAAAGATTATCTGTAAGCCTTTGGGTATACCTTAGGCATGATTTGGCTTAGATCTTGATGCTTTGTTGGATTTTCTAGCTCGAGCCTCCATGATGAATCTCAAATATTGTGTGTGAGTGCTGATCTGGGCCTCCATTGAAGCACATATTCTAGTTAAAGAAACATTTTAACTATTTCGTGGCATTCTCGCTAGTTTTAAGCTCCCATTTTGTAAAGATTCCTCAAGGATCACGGTGTATCAAGCTCACCCCGCCCCACCTCTCACCAAAAAAATTCATTCAACAACAACCAATCCTACCTATACTACCCCTGTTTGTCTGTGTGTATACAAATGCATAATCTTTGTTACCAAAACATGTAGAAGCAATCAGGGTCTCAAATGTCTTTAGTAACCTTTGCCTTATTATGAAAATATCTCCTTGATTTGGAAGTGACAACTCGTGAGAGTTAGATCTGGTGTGTTGATCATATTTTCCCAAGGTCTTCTCTATAAAATCTATGCAAAAGAAGGATTTATCATTGTTCTTCAATAAACAGAGGTTACAAAATAGGTTCTCTTACCTTGGTTGAAAGGCACAACCTAAAATAGTTAGGATCGAGATCACATCCTTTTAAGGTGTCACCCACTCTTTTCAAAACCGGAGTTTTAACAAGTTAGATAGACTGCATTTCCCCGCTACAAAATGACATAAATGACTATATATCTTCCTCTACGAGTGTCCTATAAAATTCATGATGTTGCTTATCCTTTGAAGGAGATTAAAATTGGGTACCAATAGAACTAAAATAGTTTGTTCAAAAGGCAAAGTATATTTCCCTTTCAACAGATGAGGTTACTGTAGTGGATAATACTTCATGGATTTGTATTCATGTTTACACATTTTCTAGTGAAGTAAGAACTCCCCATCTCTTAACAATTCATTAAATTAATGAGAATTGCAATTATAAAAATATTTATAAATTGGTAGTCTCAAATTTGAAGGATATCACAGGAATGGATGACTTTTCCATTGCAAAAAAATTATTTTATGTCGGAACTGATGGTGCAGTTGTAATGCAAGGGGCTATAAATGGTCTCTGCATTCAAATTTAGACAACTATTTCTCCTTATATGATTGTAATCCATTGCATGGATCATAGAATGAATCTGGCCTACAAAATTGTGAGAACATTTGAAAATGTAGCTAAAGTGGAGGAACTGATACATGATTTTCATGCTTATTATTCTAGTAGTCCAAAGAGATTTTTAGAATTTCAGAAATTTGCAATTAGACTGACAGAGGGAAAAATATTCTCAAAGATGTAGATACCAGATGGATATATATGTATGATCCCACCCATACAATATTTTATTAATATCCTTCATTGACATGATTTATGTATAAATATTTCAGGATGTAGATATAGCTAAATATCTATTATACTATCTAACATACATATAAACTTTACTCACACTCTACAATATTTTTCCTATATTGAGGGAGATTAATATTTTAAAAAATCATGCACAAGATCATTCTTTCTACATAAAATACTTCAAAAGACTCGAAGATGTGTGTGTTGAGTCTTGAAAGTTTATATATTTCAGATGGGAGTTTTTAAGGGTGCTGCTTTTGAAAACTAGAATGCATTGACAAACTTGAAAAACCTAGGTGCTTCTTAAAATACAATATACATGATCATCTCTGTATAAAAACACATGGGAAAGAGATTCCACTTCATACATTCCAAAAAAATAGTTGATATGGCTAACACAAAAATGAATAAGTAAGAGTGATACAAAATTTATATGATGCAATATTATTTGAAACTAGGAATAAATTGAGAAAGATATTTGAATCATTATCTAAAGAGATATAGGAAAGATTCAAAAATGATAAAATACTTTAATGAATGGGAGTTGTTAATACAGAATTTTGGAATTTTTAAGCAAAGGCCAAACCTTATAACTTATCAAATAAAAACTGATCTTCGATCATTTCTCCGAAGAGATCAATGCATTATGTTAATACTATGATATGAAAAGTTCAAGTTTTCTACAAAACCCATAGGAATATGTTGCCATGAAAAGGATTTGGAAGGATATTTGTTCTAGTAGTATTTTTGTGAACATTTGAGTGAGTTTATTAAGTTGTATGAAGTTTTTTCAAACAATGATTGTGGGTTTGTGGAAGATGAGAGGTTTTTAAATGTATTTTCATTTTCAAATTCAACATTTTGAAACAGATTGGATAGGAATCTAGAAAGTTTTTTGAGGTTGTATTTATCACGTTACTCAATGGAGATTTTCCTTATGAGAGAGCACTCACATTATGCAATTCACTAGTAGAAAGAAGAGGAGTTGGTAATATTATTCTTCACCTGGGGATCGAGACATCCACATATCATGTTACAGTTGATTTGCAAGACATGAATGAAAGTGTTTCCCCACGACTATTCAAATTCACATAGATTTCATTTCTTCTATACATTGTTGAGATTATTTACAATAATTTGATGTAATATGTAATAATTTATTTCATATAGAGACTACAAATTTCAATAAATTCAACATTACATTTGTCTTTATTTGATCCATTGGAACAATGTCATTATCATTATCTTCAATTATCCCATTTGTTTTCTATATTTGGTTTTATGACTAAAATAAGGACATATTTGTTTTTTATATCTGTTAATTGATTTTTTTACATCTGCATGAATAAGAAACGTAAATATTTTAAACAAACAAAATCATGAAAATTTGAGCACCATTTATGTAAACACAGAAACATAAACACCATTCCTATTAAGTAGAAATCCATTAACAATAAATATAGTTCTAATTCCAAAGTACTCTTGAAATCATTCTCTCATGTGGTAGATTATTTTATGAAGAAAAGTATCAATTCATAAAGCATTTTTGGCCAATACAATTCCAAAAGGGGGTTGTAAATAACATTTCAAAGCTTCTAGACAAGTTCTATCATATAAGGACACATTATGAGGGCATCCTCTTTTCTGCCTATGATTCTGAATCATAGTTGTCCTTATGTCTGCCACACAGAATAAAAAAAAAAAAAGTGGCTGGCCACTATCTTTTAATTCCTACGCCAGTGTCAAAATTGTGACAACACACCTATCACATGGTGAACTTAACTAACATATTGAATTTTTTTATGTTTCAGGGAAGCTTAATATTTTTATCAGGTAGAGTGTAAGAGGAGATGAGTGTTCTTATAAGTATGCACAAAGTGTTATCTACTATAACTCTTGATTCCTATAAATCTCATGTTGCGGTGTTGATATTTTTAAGAATATTCTTCTCCTCCCTCGCAACATCTCCTACCAACAAAAATGATGCATTGGCATCTTTCTTTTCCTTCCGCAAGACTTACGGATCCATCCTCTATTCTCCTTGATTATCCTTCTCAATGTATTATTTTGTTTATTTAATACTATTAGTTTTTCCTTCAATTATAAAAATGAATTCAGAATTTTGCAAGCATTCTTAAAATGTGCTTTAAATACAACTGCTTCTTTCTTTAATTTTTCATATTTTACCTGCAAAAAAGAAATATAAATTTTTAGTCTATTAGATAAGTTGAAAAAATATATTGTGGCACTTATAATATTAGGATTTTTCCTATAAAAGATGACTCACCACAACTTTTTCTTTTTCTACATTTGCTATTAAAACATTTTTCTTGTCTTTAGCCCATTTGTTGTAGTAAGCCTATGCTTCAGCATTCAGATTCTCCAACCTGTTTAACATTATGTCTATAATATCATCATCGTAATCATTAGTATATGAAATTGTCCCTCACTGAGATTTGTTTAGAAAAACATCAAGACTTATCATGTTGGTTGCTCTCACATAAAGTGAACAATGAATGCCTTTGAGCATGATTATGGTATCATGTATTTATTTCTTTTATCAAAATTTTAGCTCTCCTCTCCCAAGACCACACCAAATCCACATCAGACATTACAAATTCTTGAATTGTTTCCCCCATACTATCTGATATCAGATTTTCTAATATAAAATATGTCTTCTCATCATCTATTTGTGGAGATTTTCTTGGAGGAGGAGGAGAGTCCCTGTCTGTACTTCATGCACATTTTGTTGTGGTTGTGGTGGAGGCGGAGTAGATTGAATCATATCATGGGTGTCAAAATAGTTACCCTTTTCTGCATCACCACTATCGAAGCCCAAATACTCCTCATCAAGAGTGATGTTGTTGAAAAGTTGTGTGGCCATTACACTTAAGACACCACCTAGTGAGAGTCCAAGAAATTCTATGGTTACAGGATGAAGTGTTCAATGGAGTCTACAGGAAACCTTATATTATTTCTTGAATATATTATTTTTATTTGGAATGTATGTGTTGGAGTATTGGTGGCCTCCTTGCAAGTGGAATGTGCGCAAAAGCTATATTGCTTGCAAGAAGAAAATAACAAATTATTATAAAATTATCATTATAAGTTTGGGCCTTGTAAATGCTAAAAAATTGTAACTAAAAAAACATGTTAAATACTATATATTACAATTTACCTTTCATAATTGGAGAGACAAACATGACATTTCGATCTTATTTGTCAAATGAGTTTGATCTTCATCAACAATTTTAGTAGTTTTTGAATACAATAAATGTAGAAACAAGAGAAATATTAAAATACAATACTACTTACATAATCTATACTAGTTGTTTGAATTAGTTAATTATATAAAAAGAAAAATGCATACATGTAGTTAAATGTGATGGTAAATGTGAAGCACATATAGAACACCTATATCACTATTGATGAGGAACTTGTATTCAAGTTGTTGATTGTTTAATCCATGTCGAATCCATAGAGACCTATGGAGGGGATTTAACTCGAGAAATTGCCTCCTTTTGAGATGTTATAGCCATAATTATTCTCTATAAAATAAAATCTTACAATTATTATTTAATTGAAAAATATTGAATTCAAAATTATTATAACAAGAAACCTTTAAAAGTAATCAATGTATTGCCAGTTATTCAAGATTAAGACCATGGATTTTATCATTAATTGTAGTTGGAATTTTTGCTTGTTGTAATTCAAAGAAAGCTTCTTGATAGAAATAAAGTATATAATTACAACAAGAGAATACAATCTTGGATTTATCATATATATTGGCATTTCGGGCACATGAGACTTTTTTTATTCGGTTGGAAAAAATGTGCACCAATTGAATTATTTCCTTCTAGTGTCTCAAGAATATATATTGAACTTGAGATACTAAATGTCTACATATCTTCCCTGTAATACAATCCTTTCTCGAAAAGTGATGCAACTGTAAGAAAGAATTGGTTTGTAATACCCTATATAAGAAGGCATCTTCTTGAATGATTAAGAGGAGCTGCAATAAAAGACAAGAAATGTTAGATTCTTGGGTGGTCGAGTAATATTAAGAAAAAAATAATTTGAAAATAATAAATTTACCGTTAACTTGGACATTGTAATTAGAGTCCAAAAATGTTTTTTCTTCATCTAAAAAGACAACTTTTGTAGTGAACTCAGTGGCTACTTTTCGAATGGTAACTTCAGTTAAAAGATGTATGTTTGTGGGATAAATTTTGAAATATTTTTTTACAAAAACTCGGATTTACGAGGAGAATAGAAAACTCTCCATCATTCAGGTTGTAAGAGGTAGAAGGTAATCAACAATGGAAGTATTAGTGTCAAATTGGGGCATGTTGAAAATCTCTGTAAATTGTGATTTGTCCATCCATTTCTTTAGTGTGTCTTTTAATTTCATCGAAAGCTAAAATATGTGGGCACATGAGGTTTTTTATTGGAATTTGGGTGTAGGAGAAGACATGGTGCTTTCCAATTTTTAAATTTGGGAGAACTTCAAAGATTGGAGAGCTCAGAGAACTGGAAATTTTCATGGAAAAGTGAAAAAATGAACATTATAGGGATATTTATAGGGCTCTAAATGGTTTAAGGGACACATGGTGGCAAACTATTGGCTAGCAATTTCTACTACCCAACCCATGTTAGAAACATGACCAACCCATGTGACTAATCAAACTGGCCAACCTAATGAAATAACCTATCTAACCCATGCATCCAATGTATGGGTCCAACCCACCCACCCAACTGCGCATTCAATCGGTTTGATCAACTTAACTACCCAAGTCACCCATACAACCTACCGCAAAACCTATCTTTCTAACCTACCCGTGTACCCAACCCGACCAACCTACTCAAACCCCTTCCCATCCAACCTACTCATCGAACCTACCCATCCAACCCACCCACCTAACCAATCGCCCAACCTTTTTGTCTAGCCCACCCACCCAAAAATCTACCCATTCAACTCACCCAACTAACCACCCGACCAACCAATCCATTCTACCTTTCTTTCTAGCCAACCCACCGAGAGAAACCCACCCAACCAACCTACCCATGCAACCTACCTAACCAAACTACCCTCCTAACCATAGACTAACCTATCCGACCAACCTACCCAACCAACCTATCGACCAACCCGATGACCAAAATTCTCGCCAACCTACCCAATCAAATATGTGAAACCCAATAAAATCACTCCATACGAAATCACCTTTACGGTGAAACTTTTTTCACAAATTTGCCAACAATTTGAAAGTTGATTTTTGAGATTCACCACAAATTCTAAAATAATTTTTAAATTTGGGATTCTTAAAATGAAGTAGGTCAAAGGACTATATTATTTAGCATAACACATCATAGGACTTGAAGCTCATTTTTACATCCACACATCTAATGACATTGTCTACATCTAGCTATTGCTAACTATCAAGTGCATCTTGTAAACGAGCCACCTAGGACATGATTATACAAACACACATGCGCAAATTTGGTTCATGATGTGTTTGGGGTTTGTAGCTGCTCCTTCTTTACAAGTTTGAGTGAATTCGAGAGACCCTTGACATCAGTAACCAAATCACCTTCATGGAAGAGTTTTCGAGTCATATGTGCCCAAATAAGGTCTCTAGTGTGTAGGTGACCCCGCTTTGATTTGCACCCCCATTCCAGGAAGATTCGATAGTCACATGATTTTCTATGCATAGTAATGATAGTTTCCTCTTCCTATCTTCCAATCTTTCAATTCGACGAGTCCACTATTAATTCCAAAATAATCGATTACTTTATCCTATCTCTTGCACTTAGCATTTCAAATTTTATTAGCTTATTAATTATGTCAAATCAGTATTAGGTATTAAAAAATCATGTTTTTGTTAAATCTCCATCATTAGATATATCTTACAATAATTAGAAACATTTAAAAAACAAAAGAAGCATGAGATACAACTTTATATTCATCTTGACTAGTATGAGAAACATCATCACGCACATGTACATTTTCATCATTGGAAAGAACATATTTTTATCTATAGAGCACAATCAAGTCTCGAGCATATAATCTATAAAAGAAACATCATGTGTTATGGAAGAAATAAAATAAGGTGTTGTAGCCTTGGTGACAATGGAAGAACAAGGAGTGCATTTAGAATTTTTTTGTCCGAAGAAACAATGCTTAGAGTATAGTTGGAGAAACTAGTACTTACTTTGTGTTTGTTAACATAAAAAAATATTTGAATATTGTCATAAAATTGAGCATTGCGATAAACATCAATAAATTTATCCTTATCACCATCAAGTAAAGGATAGGATTGACACTCTCATGATGCATATATTTCTAGGAGAGGAAGATCTATTTTTAGCCATGAATGTTTTTGGATCGTAAGGAAAGTATTTCTAAGAGAGGGTTCACTAGATGATTTAACAAATATAGAATTTTTCAAAATCATAATTATAGAGCCAAAAAAATAATAAGAAATAAATTATAGATCTAACCTAAGAAATAAGCAAGAAAAATATCAAACCATAGGTGTAAGAGATGGAATAAGAGACTTATCTAATTTCTCAATAATTGTGAAGATGTACTCGGTTGGAAAACTCGATGAAACAAGAGGAATGGAGACTATTGCAACCAAGTCCAAAAATTGTAGAACTATCATAAACGATGGGACTAGGGCTCCTAGACTAGGTCGGGGGTGCCGGGCATTTGATATCAAGTTATGGGTTCCCGCGATTAAGAAAAACCTAAAAAAATTATTTTTTAGAGTCGCACAAATGTCGCTTAGTATTTTTGTTGGTTACGTCTAAGTTGCTAAAATATCGCCACATTTTCTTGTAACCCGCAAAACAATTGTATCTCCTATAAAACCCCAAAACACATAAAACCATAAAAATAAAAATGCAAATGGGGAGTAATATCACCCCAACAAATCACTGACAAAGTGATCTTACGATCCATGTGTTGCACTACTACATTTTAGAATCCATGTAGTTTTTTTTTTTGTGTGTGTGTGTGAAGAATCGTTCCCTAAGTGGCTCTTCTCCAATATGCACTAAGTAGTGAGAAATAGCTATATGTAGCAATTTAAATAGATATGTAAATTAAAAATGAACTTCCCCTCCTATGAAGTGTATACGAAGAATTCAGTCCCTTGTCCCTTAAATGAAGCTAGTTCGATGCTTTGATGTTGTTGAAATGCCTTTAGTTGTAACCTTACGTGTTAGTAATAGATGCTTAGAACCCGGTACTTTATTATTATCGCATAGCTTTGTATTTATACAATTCCCTCTTTTCAATTTTGTAATTAACCTCTAAAATGCCCACCACAAATTAAAAAAATATGCTCAAATGATAAAAGAGGCCCAAAAAGTGCATGTAAGATATAAAGAGGTATAGGGTGCAAGAGGGGACACGGGCACCTAGGTGATAGTGTCCTAACTAAGAGCTATATTCTAGTGCCAAGAAAGATAAAGCAATGAAATTTAATGGGAAGTGAGGTGTGCAAGACCATAGAGAAATCAAGAAAGAAAAGAAAGAGGCCAAAGATAGATGTTAATTACTAGTTTTCTCACTTAGGAATCATATGAATAATGGTATGTGATTAGGACCTATAAATGTACCCAAGTGCATGATTTAGTGTCTACATTTATGAAAAATTAAGTGAAAAACAACTATTTTATTTAACTTTTGCAATGTCTTAAGGGATGTTCTTTCTTGTTGACTTTTTTTTCGTTTCAAACTAGTAAAAACATGATCTCTCCCTCCTAGGTTCAATTAGTGATAAGTTTTTTTATTTTGCATTGTTGGAGAGAGTCAAGTATTGAAGTTATCTAGTTACACTTCATAACTACAGAAATTGTTGAAGGTAAATATATTATTTATTTTTTCTATAAAAGTTGTTAAGAGGATATTATGTGAAACTTGTTTTAAAAAAGCAAATTACTTTTCATATGATATTGCGTTTTTGGCATCATGGAATCAATTTACATCATTTCACAAGATCAAATAGCAAGAACATACATTAAAGGAATTTAATTACCCATAAAATATGTAGGGACACTTCCTTTCTATACATCTACTATTATTTTTTCATCCTTCCTTTCTCATGGTGTGTAGATAGTATTTCAACACCATTTTTAGATATGAGCACCTATCTAATAAATCTTATAGAATTTTTAAAGAAATTTTTAAAAACTTATGTAAATATGAACATATATACATGTGACAGATATGATGAATCAAGTACATAGTTCATCCTTCTGTAGTTTTGTTAACTATAAATCAAGTAATACAAATATTCATTATATCACTTCAATTTATCATATACATGACATGAAAAAATACATATTATATGTCTAACTCTCTCTCTCTCTCTCTCTCTCTCTCTCTCTCTCTCTCGTGTTTGTAAAAAATAAATAATAACATTTATTAGAAACAATATATATATATATATAAAATAGAAAAAATGTCCCAAAAATATATAAATCTACTTTTTAACTTCATGTGTCCAAATATGCATAAATATATGTATCTCATGTATTATATATGTGTGTGTATGTATGCATGCATTTAGTGTAACAACTCTAATCAATCATAAAAAGGTGCAAACATGGAAGTTAATGTAAACCACACATTGAGTGTTTCAATATTCCCTCACCTAGATGTCAATGGTTTATTTGATGTCCCAAAAAGGTCAACCTCAACATGTACTCAATGCTAAGGTTTGGTAGTATAGAAATGAAGAGGTTATTTGGTAATGACTTGAGTTATAGAGACATAAATGAGGTCCAAAAAGTGATAACAAGGAATGATACGACTTAGAAATTCCATGAAACAAATAAATTAAGATTTTTTGCTTGGAAACAACAAACTCGTGAGTCCACACTTATGTATATGTGAAAAATAATAATTTTTTTAGATGATCTCACACCATGGAAGAAGAAGTGTTGGGAGAAAGGTCTAGTGTTATTCTCTAACTATGATTGCTTCCCGATTATTTACACACCACCGCAGATGGTATGATCCTCCTTGTTCTAGTTCGACAAAGTTCAATCTAGTTTAATCCAATGTAAATAGAAAAAAGATAACATGCATGTTGATTGATTTGGAGGAATATACATGTACTAAGAAAAATTTTCTATAAACTATCGTGAACCATACCGATATTCGAAAGTGACTATACCTGCTCCTTGGTCATTGGCGTCTAGTTGTAGACACAAAATAATACAAAATTTTGGGTATCTATTGAGTCCTAATTACATACTACTATTCACATGGCTCTTAAGCAAAAAAGTTCTAATCAACCAATATCTTTGACAACCTTTCTTTGTTTTCTATTACCACTTTTGTTCTCGCACACTTACTTTCTCAATATGAATTTTTATACTTGAGTTTATCATCCGGACACCAATGCCTAGCTGAGGATGCTAGCGTTAGGCTCCTTCATCGCCTTTGGCTGCCCCCGACCTATTTTAATCGTGTTTGCATCTTTTGTGTCCTTTCTTGCCATGTGAGCATCTTATCTTGTTCGTATTTATCCTTTAAATGGTTAGTTATGAAATTTAAGGAAGGGAATCATATAAATATAATGTTATGTCACCATAATAAAGGACCAATCACTAAGCATTAGCTATCAATACATAAGGTTCATCCATCAAGCATCTAATATATTAGTTGCATCCATTTAGCACCATCCAAGGGACACAAGGGTTAGTTATTCTACATACACTTTATAGGAGTAAAGTTCATTCTATTCCTTGCACACATTTATTACATTTATTTACATATAGATGACTTGCTTTCTACCAAGTGTGACACGGATAAGAGGCACCCGGAGAGCAGGATTTTGAGCACACACACACAAAAACATAGAGAAATACATTGGGTCTAAGATGTGGTGTAGCACTCTCAAAAGTTCACCATTTTGACATCTTAGGACAATCGAACCCTCATTCTACATTTTTCTTTTTACGATTTGATGTCTCTTTGAGGGTTTTTCATGTCATTATTTTATTGTAGGTTTCCTTGACTTCAGAGATATCTTAATGTAAACTCCGAGTGACCAAAGGAGAAAACAATGAAAAAATAAGAACCACTCAGAGAAATTACTGAGCATTTTTGCAAACACAGGAACCCAAAAATAGGCCTAGTATAGCTATAGGTTCCCCTATCCCTCTCAAAGCACCCCATTCAAGTTTATTCCTCTAAATTTGCATTTTATTAGGGTTATATATGATGTTCCTCCCTCTTTTTATCCGCTTATCACTTTGGTACAATACATATTTTATTGTGAATCAACTAAGTACCTTATTCTCCTCCTTACAATTAGGGTTTCATATTTTATTTCTTAGTTTTCTTGGCTTAATTTATGTACTTAATTGTTTATTCATTTACTACTACAATAACAATCAGATTAGGCATATAAATTCACATTTAGCTTAATCATTTTGGTGAACCTGATCTTTAAATCCACCTTCTCCTTAGGACTCTTATCCTCTTGCCATTATGGCTCAATCTTATGGAAATTATGTTGAGGCCCATATCAAAGAAATTAATGATCATATTGCTCAACATTTGTAGTATTTAGACTTGCTTTATTCACTTCTCGTGAGGATGTTACCAACCTTGTGGAGCTTTGCTTCCACCCGCATTCCTACCCCATTGCAACTCAAATACATACTTCCACTCTTCCACCCATTTCTATTGTCCATTTTTTTGTCCCTACTCCTAATAATAACTTCACTCCACCTCTTATTTCTCACATGTGGTAGGTTTCTTCCATTGGCACTCAATATTTAGCCTCCCTTTATCAAGATCTTTAAATTCAAATCCGTCAATTATAGGAGGCTACTTCTCATGCCTCTCCATATTTGGATTCTACTTTATTGCTTCACACTCTATTTACACTCGCCATATCCACTTCCCCACTTCCTCATAATTTTTTTACCCCACGATTCTCATTTTCAATGGGTATGGTGACCCACAAGATCATCTCAAGTACATTTCACGTCTCCTGTCTAGATTTTTCGATGATCATATTATTCTAGCTAAGATCTTTCCTCGTAGTCTTCATGATCACATGATGTGTTGATTATATGAGCTACATTTCCACTCAAGAACATCATTTACGCATATATCCAATTATTTTATCACTCATTTTTCTATCAATATTGGATCTAAGGCCTCATAAATGCAAATTGATCAACCTAAACAAGGATCAAATGAAATTATAGTGTATTTTGTCTTACGATACAAAAAAACCTAGCTAAGATGTTTAATTCACCTCGCATACTTTGAGATTCAAGCCTTATTCATCAAAATTTTATTCCCACCTCTTCAAGAAAGTTTTCTATTTGAAACATCTCCCTAATTTGGCCAAATGTGTCACACTCTAAGGCTATGTGAAACTAACATCTTATTCATATGAAATCTCAAGTATTGGGAACAATATCCCTCCTCTTCACAATTTTAAAGTCAACTTTTAAACCAACAACCAAACCGACTAAATCAAAAATCATTTTCAATGTTGTATCTAACACCAAAGAGCTTCAATCCTAACTTCTTAGGTGTACATACACAAAATTAACTATTTCCGCACATATTTTACTTCCCCATTATCTCGAAAGTAATATTATCAAGCTTCCTCCTCTCATTTTAGACCCATCTCATCCTAAAGGTTATAATTATGATGAAAATATTATATGTGACTATCATCAACGCGTCAAGCATTCTACGAATCATTGCTTCAAACTTTGCAATCTCATTCAAGATATTATCGATGATAAATAATTTGAGCTTTGAGAGCCTACACCCTCTACACCAATGAATGGAATTATTAGCCTTTAAATATTCAACAATCCTCTTCCAAATCATGAAAAGAAAGTAGTTGATTCCTTGGCTAATAGTATCTAGAGATTTCACCTTGAAATATGGGACTACCCCTTTTTTTAAAAATTGTTCTTTTCAAAGTAACGGGTTGTTTTGTGTTTTTTTTTCCTACAGTTGTTTGCATTGCTCTAAGATATCCCCAAAGAGTCATAAAATCCAAATTCACCAAATACCCACATGCTAAAAATCATTTTATCCCTTCGCCATGTTTTGTCTGAGAGAATTTAATTTATTTATTTATTAAATAAATAAAGTTCTTTTAAAAATAGATTGAGATAAAATTGGAGGATTTAGGTTATATAAAGCTCTTCACCCCATCATTATTACCACAAAACATTCACCCATAGGAAGAATTTTCGCTGAGATAAGTTAATTAGAGAAATGTTCGAGCAATTGTCATTGCAGCTTCTTTTGTTTTGTTTTTAATTCTTTTTGTCTGTGTTTTGGTTTTTTCTCCGGCAATTCCCGTAGCCTATTCATTCTTCTTGCCAGATCTTTCCCCAGGCTTAGGGTTTTGAAGAAGCTATCCAATTTTTTTAATTACTAATCTATCTACAGGCGATCAGAGCTCAGAATTCTTTCAGAAGATTGCAAGAAGTTGCTTGGTCCAAAAGGGTGCAATAATGGATTCTATGAAAATAAGAAAATATTTCCATCAATGTGTAGAGCTTGAGAAAATATGCACTTTTAGAGAAAAGGACACCTAAAATGGAACCAGAGAATGAAATTTATGGCACATTTAATTTTCGCTACTACATCTTCCTAGACCCTTTACAAAAATGGAAAATTTTATTCTTTTCTTATGTTTTCTTCACCAAAAATCCAAAAAAGGAAAGAATTGTTATCTTTATGCCAGTTTTGTAATTTTCAAGGTTGCCTTCCATGTCTAATTTCCACACGCCTTAAGTGACAAATTTTCACATAATTTTTAATGCCAAGTTACAATGCAAGTCATACTTTTGGAAAATAGCTATTTTTCATGCAAGTCACACTTTTTGGAAGGAAGGATTTAAGCTGCTAGTGGGAATTTTGGCAAAGTTGGCAAAAGTGGACATTCTTACCTTCCAAATCAAGCAAGTTACTTTTTCCCATCAAGTCAAATCACTTAAGCTACCAATGGGAATTTTGGAGGTGGCAGGCAGGCGGGAATTTCTTACCTGCCTAGCAGGGTGAAAATTCCCATTATGAAAGTAAAGTCACTTAAGTGAAAAGCGAGAATTTCTTGCTTGCCTTGCAGGGTGAAAATTCCCATTATGAAAGTAAAGTCACTTAAGTGAAAGGAAATTTCTTGCCTACCTTGCAAGGTGAAAATTCCCATTTCTTTGACTTCTTATTTTTAACATGACTTCTAGCCAAAAAGTGCAACCCATTTTGGCATAGCTAAATGTCTAAAAGCTAAAAAAAAAATTAATTTCTGGGAAACATCTAGTTTTGGCGCCTAGGGTTGGAGAAGCTTTCTTTTTATTATTCAGAGCATCTGCATGTTGATGTGAGTGCACAAGTGAATAAAATAATATTTTTATCTTGCTTGGCATGCAAGCAAAGTCTAAAAATAGAGGGCAGCAGCTTTATAAGCAGATTTTGGTGATGAAAATTGAGTATTCATGTCATGGACTCCATATTTGTCTGAATCAATTGTAGGTATTCATCACAGATGCCCATACTGGTGAAGACAACATAATTCAATATCTAATACATTGAATATATCTTCAGAATCAGAGGGAGAAATAGATCCAGATCTCATAATTGCAAAGGCTTCCGACAAAAATCATCCTCTTGTTGCTAATGCAGCCCAAGTAGAAGTCATTGCATGGAAAATTCCTCCCAAAAGCTTGTACATGTGCTCCCAATCTTCTAATGAAGCCTTCATTGAATTTAAAATTGCTCATATTTTCCTTCATTGAAAATTCCTTCCAAGAGCTTGTATTTGCCTTCACCAGAGTGCTTTCTAGAATTTAAAATTGCTCATATGCAATTAAAAATAAAAGATGACGAGTTTTGTCTGAATTGTTTATGAAAAACATTGCATTGGTGCATGTACTGGAGAAGAACTACAAAATATTCAAGGATAAGAGGGAAGACATGTCAGAGGCAACACCCATAAGAAAAATCACATTCAGTCTACTTCCAGATCCAGTTTGATGAGAATCAAAGGCAAAAGAGTCAATCGCATGCAAAATATGGAAGAAGAAAAAGACTGAAGTATTGCAGCTTTCTTCTAATTTATTTTCCTATTTCTTCTCCTTTTGTTATTTTCTAAGACAAAGGAATTGAGCAATCTTAAGTGATTGGTTTAAAATCCGTTACTTGAAGAAGTCAATTACTTGGAAATAGGTGGTAGACATGCAAAATAGAAGGTTCTATTTTCAGTTATAAATCATGCATGCCATGCAAAGAGGAAATCTAGGAGGAAGATTTCCGGGTACTTTCCTTTTTCATAGCTTCAACATGTGGCAATTCATCAAAAAGACTTCCTATTTGTAATTGCCCTCTATAAACTATAAATAGATGAAGAACCTATGGGTTAAAGGGATCATAATTGTTAATCAACATTATTTTGTTCAAGACTTTGAGTTGAAACCCTTGATATCTTTATGAAAGCTAAGGAATAGAGAGGAGGTAGATTTCCATAGAAATTTGTGTCAACGGTGCATTTGTTTCTTATTTTGTTTTAGATCTTTCCATAAACTTTGTGTTATCTTAGATCTAGAAACTTTCATTTGCTTTAAATTTCGTATTTCTAGATCTATTTGTTTTGTGTATGTGCATGTGACCAACTCTATCAACTATTGGTTAGGTTGCACATCTTCTTTCTTTTTTTCTCACATTTAATTATTTCCCTCTTCTACATATATACATTTCTTACAATGCTTACTTGTTACAAAACTACCTAGCTATGGTGCATGAGCTACGTGGTTAAAGTAAAACCAACAGATAGGTATTAGAAAATATAATTGACAAAATCTTACACGGGAGCCTCACCGGTAAATGAGGGAGATTTATCTCATGACTTCCTAGGTTTTCAGCTATGTAGAAAATCTAGCCAACAACTAATCTTACATATCACACATTTCCTCCTCCTTCATCGAGGGCTCTTCATTTAATATTTGTTTATGCTAATATGTCTCCAAAAACCATTTATTTCTTTCATCATGATTATCATGCTACATTATCTTCTAATAACTTATAAATTAGTGTTTCTATCATGTTTATCCATATCAATAACACCAAACATGATCCATCATGGTGTATAACACATGTTTTGTTCTACTTCTTATTGTTGTTGGCTATCCAATATCCCAAATTTCATATCAAATTGTTAACTCATATGGGGTTATCAAGATTTAATTTATCTGTTTGTCCTCTTACGATGTTTATGCCCTTCCTTGTAACTCAAACAATCAAAGGTTGTGACACACTCTTAGGTCTCAATTGGATTCGTAAGTATCAACCCATCATTTCCGTGAATCATTTTCATCTAAAATAATTTCACAATAATAAATTCATCTCTATCAATGGTGAGTCTCCATATACTCCATGGTCATAACCTCCTCTTAAGGTTTATATTGAGCTGAAATCACAACACCCCTTGAATGGCTTGCTTTTGAATCGGGGCATTTGGTTTGATTTTATAACATGTAGTTATTATGAAGTGCATGACCTTGCAAATTAGATAACTCTCGGATAAGGTTTGTTCCTCTTCTTAATCGCACCGCCACAACTACTCCTAATGGAAGCAAAAACTACCTATACGTAAACTAATCTTCCAATGAGATAGGGAGAGATATTTATTGAAATTAAACTTACACTCGAAGTGGTGATAATCTAAGAAAAGGTGTGTTAATCACTTTCCTAGTCTATAAAAAGAGAAGAATGGACTTACAGAGTTTGGTCATGCACCAAAGACTTGTATGTACACATTACACCATTCCCAAACAAACACAAAAACCAAACCCTATAATTGAAACATGAATTATTCACAAATCATGCAACCAAAATGAGAGGCAAGAATAATAAAAATAATGATGCAAGGATTAATAGATGAATCACAAAACACCATTTGTATTACTCCAAAATATGCATAGTGTATTGCTATAACAAGAGAAGGAAATAATTTCCATTACAATTTTTAGTGTAAAGGCCTTAAGCCCTAAGAAATTCACAATAGCCTAGTTGAAGGAAAGGAACACATGGGTGAAGAGGAGGAAAATGACCAACTTTTGAATAATGCAACCCCATTACATTTTATAGAAGAAATTTTTGAGGAGAGAGAAAGAGAGGAAACATGAAATATTATCTAACCACCCACAAAATTCGTCAATACACCTCCAACAAAGATGGAGGGGCCTCGATAACCCATCTCTTTGTGTACTTTTCCTTGTTGGAGAAGAAAGAATAACCATATCCTCGAATCGCACCTCCACCTAGTAGAGTAATGTAAATTATTCCTGATTTTGGATGTCCAAAGCCTCCAAAAATCCAATTTTGATGGTTCCATGTTATAGACCATCTCTCCACGATTCCGATGACTAGTATTTTATGCAAATTGGGATTTTAGTGCTCAAGTTATGGTATTTTAGGTTTTTTAGAGGTCTTGTGATTTTGGGGTTTATGTATAGCACTTTGTCGAGCTAATTGATTTTACTTGCTAAGCAGCTTATCAATTCTTCTCGGGATCTAGGTGGGTTTTCTTTGTTTTCATACGAACAACTTGTTGCGTACCTATCGAACCCCTTTGTGCATGTCGAGTTCTAGTTTTCTATGAACTTCATCACCACTTCATCACCTTGCACCTTGCATGAATCCTCCGCCTAGCACTTGAATTACTTGTTTAGGATTCCTCGATATTGTTTCAACACCTCTATCTTCATTGATCTCCAAAACGAGCCTCCAAAAATTTCTTTTCCAAAGAATGCATTATGTCAACACTCCTCTATTTTCCTCCTTATTTCTTTTGAACTCTAGATCTTTGCATTTAAGCGCTAATCTCCCTTTAATCTTCCTTACTCATTTGATCCACATGGCTTCCCATTTGCAAGTCACCTCATTACAACCTATTACACCTAAAGCATCGACTACCAACTTGCCATTCTTACTTTTATATATACATGTATCAATTCGGCCCTATCCCAAAGTCTCCTTAGTCGAGAAAGCTCCTCGATACTTCCTTCGCCACCTCGTAGACCACTAATCACCTTGAACATTATAACTACTATGCCAACACTCGATTCATGCCTTGCATTGGTTTACGCCTCCGTTTGACACATCTCCCACTCGGCATTCGAGCCAATCCACGTGGCCACACAACCATTTCACCTACCACTTGGCATAATTCCTAATCTTAGCACTTTAGTATTTTTGCATCAGCTTTACGATTTCTTCCTCGTAATTTTTTTAGTACTTTTTATTGGTGCATTCTAATGAATTGTACTAAATACAAAGTTCTCAAGTCTAAAATTCAGGACTTCGAAACCGAGTGTTTTGATCTTTCCTCCCGCTTGTGCTTTGTTACTATTCATCCGTTGAGCCATGTGAAAACTACAAATTTTGATTTCCTTAAGTCTGAAATTTGGACTTGGGATTTTGTACTTCGGGATTTTTACCATCTCCTCGCTAAAAACCATCACCGAGTGCAAAACCAAAATCCTTGAATTTTTGAAAAGTGTGACTCGCGTTGACCCATAATATCAACATGGAATTGTAAACCAACTAATCAATAAACGATCAAGTCCAAAATTTAATTCTATGCCATTGCAATATCAACATGCAATAGTAAATGAGAACCATCCACAATTACACACAATTAACCATGAGTTAGCCATAGAGATAAATATAAATGATATACATCGATTCTATCATATGTTCTCATAAATAATCGAATAATCTATCTCATCAATACATAAGACTAAGCTAAGTATCCAACTTATATCAATCAAGCCCAAATACTATAACAATATGTTACTACCCACATCATCAAATGAAATGTGTTAACATACTAATCACGATAAATTTGGCGCTACACACCCTAAATCACCATACATGTCCATGAATATCAAATAACATATCATAATGTCCAAAATATATAAAATCCCTATCAAATCATGTTCTATGAATAAAGAAGTCAACAGATAACTGAGGCTATAAAAATGTGGGCACTACATCCCCCTCTCCTAAAATTAGACTTCCTCTTGGAAGTCACTAAAAGAGATAGGGATATCTAGCCCTAAATGGTTTAGTATCCTCCTAAGTAGATGTTGTCTCATCATATCTGTCCCACTGCACTCTAACTCTGGTCTAAGATACCATGAATGGTCAACCTCCGATGCTCCAATATACGTATACGGGCTCCTGTCTCCATTATCCTACATCCTCTACCTGTAATTCCAATCAATCCAAAACATGAGATACATCAGGTACATATCTATGTAGTACGGAAACATAAAATACATCATGGGCCCATGAAATGCTTGGTGGAAAAGCTAGGCGATAGGAAATAGAACCAATCAACTCTAAAATATCAAATGACCCCAAAAATGAAGTGAAATCTTAGAACCCTTTCCATAGAGGATTGGGATCTTATGTGGATGAATTCTCAAGAAGACTTTGTCACACACTACAAAGTGATGATAAGTCCTCTTGGTGTCTTCATACACCTTCTAATATTCTCTATCCTACTCAAAATGCTGCCTAATTAGAATAACCTATGCTGCTCTAAGTCCTATAGTTAAGTCGGTCCCAAAATAATCCTATCATCTAGTATTCCCATCTCGAGTTGTGTCTGTAAGGTTGAGCATATAAATCCTAGTAGGAGCCATACCAATGGAACTATGATAGATATTGTTGTAGGAAAACTCAACTAAATGTATATAATCTTCCCACTTCTTCTAGTAGTCCATCGCATACATCCTCAACATGTCCTCCAATACCCGATTAACGCTATCTATCTATCTATCCATCTATCTTTAGATGATATCAGGCTTAAATTAATTTATGTACCCAAAGTGATTTGAAAGGAAGTCTAGAAAACTAATGTAAATGGATATCCTTTTCATTGATGATGGTCTTCAAAATCCCATGCAATCCAATAATGTCCTTCATAAGTACTTTGGTGATGTCTTGTGCATTATAGGCAACCTTGGTTGGTGAAAAATGTGCAACCTTGGTTAACTTATCCATAGTGACCATAATGGCATCATGATGATAAGAATACATAGGGATTCCTATTATGAAATGCATGGAGATCACATCCCATTTACGAGAATATCATGGGGATGCAAAAGTCCTATAGGATGAGAATGCTCTACCTTGACCCTTGGTGTTCAAGGCAAAACGTGCAAAAAAATATGCTATGTCTTGTCGAAGACAAACCAATAATATAACTCCCTTAGATCTACATGCATTTTTTTCACTCCTAAATGTGCGCATATGGGGCTTAATGATCCTTATAAGGATGAAGCTACATGAATATCACAAACTTACGCACATAGATGCGCCTATGAAACTGAAGTAAACCATCTACCTCTAAAATGCACCATAAATATCTGCCCTCTAATGAACCCTATGAATCAAACATCCGTCTAACACCCTCATAAAACATGTCCTCCAGAGGTGTGCCAAGAATCTTACCTCTCAAATCGATTGCGTAATGTCAACGATGCAAGCACATGTCATTGTCTACTAAGTGCATCTATAATGAAATTTTCCTTTTATTTGATATAGTACACCTCCATGTTGTACTCACATAGGAACTTCATCAACGCCGATAGCGAGCGTTGAGGTTTGGTTGTGAGAAGATATGTTGCAAGCTACGATGATCTGTCCTCAAAATGAATGGCCTATCCAAAAGGAAATGAGGCCAATGCACAAGAGCATGAACAACTATTGCAAGCTCTAAGTCATGGGTGGGATAGTTAATCTCGTAGTCTTTGAGATTACGTGACTCAAAGGAAATAACTCAGATGCTCTTACATAATAACTACTCCCAAACCTCTAGTGATGAATCAAGATAAACAAAAAAATCCTATGTTGGGTCTGAAACTACTAAGATAGGCACCATGGTTAACCTTTCCTTAAGCAAATGGAAGGCCTTCTCACACTTCTCTAACCAATCAAACTTATTCCCCTTTCTTTGAAGAGAAGTAATAGGGTGAGGAATCCCGAAAAGTCGTGTATAAACCTCGTGGTAGAACTTGCTAAACCCATGAAACTCCTCACCTTAGTTAAAGATGCGAGCACTAGCTAATCAATAATATCATATATATTAGAGGCATCTACTAATATACCCTCTCATGATATGATGTGTCCTAAGTACTGGATCTTTTCGAAAGAAGCTGCATTTTTCCAAATTCCCAAACATTTTTTTCCACTCTCTCAAAACCTGAAGTACCTATCTCAAATGCTCCTTTTGTTCCTCCTCGGAATGAGAATAAATCAATATATCATCTAGGAACACTAAGAAAAAGTGGTCAAGAAAATTCATAAATACTCCATTCATGAGGCTCATAAAGATAATTGGGGCATTGGTCAAAGTGAAAGGGACAACTTTGAACTCACAATGCCCATAATGTGTGTGGAAATTTGTCTTATGAATGATTGCATCTGATATGTGCAACTAATGATAACCTGACTTGAAATCAATTTTGGAGAACACCCTCACTCCCTACATCTGATCAAACAAGTCATCAATCCTAGGAGTGGATAACTGTTCTTTATTGTGACTTTGTTGAGTTTTTGATTTCTACATAAAGTCCGAGAGAACCTCCTTCAAAATATGATTGGTACTCCTTAAGGAGATACACTAGGTGAATGAGACCCTTCTCCAACAACTCCTCCAACTATATCTTGAGCTCATGAAGCTCCAGATTCATCATCTGATAGGGTGCCCTAGAAATTGGTGTGGATCCTGGCACTAAATCAATGGTGAAATCCACCTCTCTGTAGGGTGGTAACCCTAAAAGCTCACGTGGAAACACATCTGCATACTCCCTCAAAACTGCATGATCATCTAAGGGTGAATGCTCTAGAGTGCTCTCTAATCAATCACTAATGGTGATAGTAAACAATTGACAACCTTTACACATGCTCCAATTGAGTTGATTAACCGAGATCATGCGCAAATAAATAGGCCTCTAATCCTTGAAATCACAACTGCACTCCCAAGATCATCCTAACACTTAATGACCGTATTCCTACAATCCACCTAGGCCCGATGATCCTCATTCCAATCCATACCTAAAACAACTTGATAGGATCCTAGAGGTATAACTCGGAGGTCAAGTGTAGTGGAGAAGACTCCTAAATCAAGTACGTAACTTTCCACATATGAGTCCATGGCGATTTTGGATTTGAGAGGCCAACTCAACCTACCAACTTTACGGTCGCCTTAGCCACCACTAGCCCACATTGGTCCACTATAGAAGGAGATATAAAAGAATCTAAAGCACCTAAATCAAATAGTACTGAGACATAAATACCCCTAATAGTACTTATTGTCTAATAACTTTATGGCTAACGCTTGGCATGTGGGTTGTCAACCGCTACTTATACATGATGATAACTTCCTACGTCACCCATTATCGCTCGGATCTAAGATCTCTCTACATATCTATGGTATTGGGTTTTGCAGACACATACACACATAGTGATCAGGGGACCCACAAATAAAGCATCCTCTTGTACCCTCTCGAGATGGGGTCCTCATGTACTACTTTGGTGAACTAACCCTACCTTTACCCAACCCTAACATATTGTTGCATGTGAGATGGCTACACCTATTGAGTACCCTATCTCCTATCCCTGGCTCCACCAAAACCTCTCTAGTACCACCTCTCTATAAGCTCTAAGTTGTCTAGTCCTCTCACTAATTTTGTGGATGTGGTGGAGCCCTCGATACTCTTTGGAGGAGGCCATAATCCTCCTCTAGGGGGTGGTAATGTACCCGTGACCTCGACTCGAAAGGTTTGTATCTTCTCCTAAAACATGATCTTGTTCCTATCTCGGATTCCTATTGCCTCGATCCTATTCTCCTCAACTAAGTAGGCCTTCTCTATGGCCTTCTCAAGTATGGGAGGAGATAACATCCTAACTAATCCTACTATGTTTGCATTCGTGTATTGAATAAACCTGTTTACCTATAATTTTTTTATCTTGCAAGTAGTCCACATATTGTAGAAGATCCAGGAACTTGCTCTCATATTGTGCCACTGTGTCAGAGCCCTATCATAAGTCATCAAACTCATCAATCCTCTTAGGCACAAAATGTTATGACATATAACAAGCCTTGAAATGCTCCTCAAACAACTCCCATGTCATTGTATCTTGAGTCAAATGGAGCTTATGCTCCTCATTCCTCCACCAAACGCTAGCTATGTATCAGAGGTGTATGGAAAACCTAGATTTGACATTTCTCTCATAAGAGTGCAAGCCAAAGCAACTATCAAGGTTGAGGAGCCATGACTCAGCCCCAAAGCCATCCATACTACCGATGTACGTAGGTGGCTACAAGTGAAGAAGATCCCTAATCACAATGTCATGTCATGATCTAGGCATTGTGGTCCAACAGGTGAATGAGGTCGTCTATCCCAAAATGGTCCCTCCAAGCTGTGTGAATAGCTATACCGATGTGATTCTAGGCCACCCTCTCGTGGTGAATGAAAGAGTATGACCTCTCCCATCTCAGGGTATCATGTTCTAGTGGCTCCGAGTGTGCATCCTCACCTATTGGTTCCTCGTCTCCTGAGTGGATATCCTCCTCTCTCATCTCCCGTGATGGTGGAAGGTGTTACTTCACAACACCTATCAACTTGAAGAGCCTCTGAGGTCTGAACTTGGGTGTCCAATGGCTCTAAGGCAGGTGAAAACTATGTCCCAAGTCCCTAACCGATCGACATCTCGCGGGTGTCATCCTGTGTATGAGGTAAGAAAATGGATTATTATGTTGTAGAATGTTGCAAAAAGTTTTAGTTATTTTTCGTTAAAAGTTATTAAAGCATTAATATCTATTTAATTATTTCACCAGAGGCGTCCACATGTGCTGAAACTTTCACTACGATACCAAATGTAAAGCCCCGCCTTGAGACACTGAAAATCCCACCAAATGGTAACTAAAATTTGGGTAATTTTTTTTAAGTGAACAAATAATACTAATGCTTTGCTTAACCGATTCCCGTTAATAATTATTTTATATTAAATATATTTACCTAGATTAAATAATCACTAGTCCAATACCAACTTAAATTATTTATTCCTACTAAAAGTTTACTAGGGTCATAATTAATAAGTCTACACACCCCTTATTTTATTCATCCCCTTTTTATTTAATTAACTCCTCACACCCCCCTTATTTTATTTCCCATTCCCATTAAATTCCCATGACTTAAAAGTGTGTAGGGTTTATTGTGAGCCCTAGGATTAATCAAATCTAGGCCCTAGATCTTCAACTTGCCCTAAAGTTGACCTAACTCAAATTTATCTTTTCTTTTCACCCCATTTGGTTTTATTGTTTGTTTATTCTTTTGTATATTGGAGGAGCTATGGAAGATTTTATTTCATGGAGGAATTTTGATGAAAAGTTTCATTATTGTATTATATATATTTTTGTAGATTTTCTTACCCTAAAAATCTGGTAGTGGGGTATGTAGATACCCCTTATTTTAATAAGGAAATTTGTGAGAGCGCACACACACACACAAATATATATATATATATATATATATATATATATATATATATATATATATATATATATATATATATATATATATATATATATATAAAATTTTAAATACTATAAGAGAAACCAATTAAAAGCAAACTTGAATGCAAAAATTGTAGGTTTTAAATGGAGTTAGGGTTTTGGGAATGGAAGGGCGGGGTTTGAGAGGGCAGGTGTCTGCGTGAAGGGAGAGAGGTGGTCTATGTGGAGGAGGAAAGGAGTGCGGAGGAAGGGCTGTGGAGCAAAGGAGTGGTCGTGAGGAAGGGTGGAGGTCGTGGGGAGGGCTCCCTCTCCACCGAATTGCTTGTTAATTGTTTAAAACAATACATTTTACCGCATTTCTTTTTAAAATTGTAACCTTTTTTTGTTTTATTTACATTGATTAAATTATTATTATATAAAACATTATATATATAATATAATAATATATCAATTTTATATTAATTGTTATTATTATATATATATATATAGTATAATAATATATTTAGAATATTACATTTAAAATATATACTTTGATAGTATATTAAGAAATATATCCTATGTTTTGAATATATTATAGTTATATCATAATATAACTATATCAAACATATTTTAATATAATTATTCACATACTATGTTAAAAATTATTACAAATTGTAAAATGATAGATTATGTTTTGTAAGTCTTGTGAAGGATACAACTTCATATTTTCAAATAAATCAGATTGTAAAAATTATTTACTCATTTGTATAAATAAAGGGAATGTAACTTTGTTTTTAAATTAATAAGAGAGAACTTGGAAACAAATTTTAAACTTAGTGAGGAAGGATGTAAGTTAACATTTGATTTCCTAATATAATAATTTGTTAAATTTCACATGGGAAAGGAAGCAAAAATAATTTCATTCTATTCAATAATGTTACTAAAGGTTTACAAGGAGGAGATATATTGCAAGAAAGATAGTATTTCCATGCAATGTTAAATCCTAAAGCTCCATGTTAAACTAACTTTCCTTTCAAATGTAATGCTAAATAAATGTTGCATATTTTTAACAAGAAAGATATCCAACAAAGAAATATATCATTTCCTTTTAAAACATTTACCATACTATCAAAAATATAAGAATAACATTATTATATACAATATCTTAACAAGATTATTTTCAACCAATTTCTTGTATTGCATTACAAAGTTTAAGTCTCTTACAACATTTATCATACAAGAAAATTTTACATTCCTATGGAGCTTAAGCTCACAAATACACCCTATTTTTCCAACATACTTAAGATACACAAAGGAAAACATTATGAGGCTTCATTCCAAGATTGAAGGGAGTTTACCCATACTAATGAAATGCTAGTTTACAAACAATCCCAAATCACAAAATGGGAATTTTAAAGACAAATAAAAATCCCACATAGCCATATACATAAAGTTACAATGAGAGTAGTGATCATAAAGGGATGAAGAAAACAATGAGAATCCATGATGTCAAGAAACTCCAACCATCTTCCAAACTTGAGCTCCATCTTTGAGTTTTTTCAAGGAAGCCAACACAAAGAGAAAGGGCTTGTTTTACCACCCAACCTATAGGCATAATTACATGTCTTTCCAAAGGTTGGAAGACATGCTAGCCTCCCCAAGCCCATGGGAGAGAGAGCTAGCTTCCAAAAATGTGCACAAGATTTAGGGAGACATAACAACATCATATTCACATACAAAGACAAATTCATGCACTAAAGAAAACACAACATTTAACAAAAAAAAGAAAGGAGGAGAAAACCATATTCATCCTCAAAATGGGGAAGAGTAGATGAGATACTCTAAAGTGCCAAAAGGTGTGGTCCAACCATAGGATGCACACTAAAAAATTTCTTCACAACCTCCTTATTCCTCCAAGACAACAAACCCTTTGTATTGCTCCACCCATTTACCTAAATCCTCCTTCGAAGGATTTTCAAACCCATTGGGTTTCCTCTCCAAGATGGGAAGGGGGTTCAAACCATATGAACCACCTTCCCACCTCAAACCATATGAGGGGAGTGAAAAGAACCTACATGGCTTTCCCATCATGCCATGAGGTTTAAGAGGAAAATCCTCTCCTTTCCCCCATAAAACTCCAAAATCCATCAAGCATATGATGGATGGAGAAAAATAATACAAAAACATACTTAAGCAATAAACAATACAAGCAACAAACACAATATACAACCATATACAAATCTAAGATCTATCATGCAAAATAACATATAGAGGTAAATCAAGAGCCTACCTCCAAAATATCTCCAACACTCTAAGATTTTCCACTTCCTTATCCAGAAACTCTAGCTCCCAAAAATTCTCCAAGCACCAAGCAAAATCCAAAGAAAAATGTTGTCTTTCTCCCCCACGAGGAGTATTTGAATAAAAGAAAACAAATTTCCTCACCAATGAGGGGGTGACATGTGTCACCCCTCTCTTCCCTCCAAGTCAAATATTCCCAAAATAAAATGGAGAAAATATAAACTCACTTTAACACTCTTCTCCCAAATTGCCCAAAAGGAAAATAAAACAAGTTTGTGTAACTTTTTACAACACACACATTCCAATCCATCTTACATGGATGGTGACAAAAGAGAGGAAAAATGGGAGGGAAAATTTCTCTATGCCTTGAAATTAAGCCCCTACGTATGGTAGGTGGGGTGCCAAAACTAAAAGGGCTTAAAATATTTTCATGCATTTGGGCAAGTGTAGAGGATGTGGGCCCACTCAAGGGTACACATGTGACCCTAATCCTCTCTAATTAACACACACTTACCCAAATACAAAACTTAATGCAAGTGGGGACCATTAAGTCCCCAAACCTAATTTACTTAACAAAATAAACACCCTAAACATAATTAATTTTACATGACATACAACATTACAAATGAGGGTCACTCATGGTGCCCAAATAATAACAATCATACAATAAGGCCTCATACAACTAACATGGTTAGGACTTAGCCTCGTGGGCCACTTGTGCACAATTTGTGTAGCCGCCCTGAAACCCACGTTCTCTTGTGACCTGTCACCTACACACTCAATGCACACATTAAATGCATCTATCCAATACAAGTGTAAACCAACTACTCAATAAACGATCAAGTCTAAACATGAATTCTATGCTATCACAACATCAACATGGAATCATAAATGAGAAACATGCACAATTTCACACAATTCACCATGAGTTAGCCATAGAGATAAATATAAATGACATACATCCATGCTATCATATGTTCTCATCAATAATCGAATAATCTATATCATCAAGACATGCGACTAAGATAAGTATCCAACATATATCAATTAGGCCCAAATACCATAGCATTATGTTAGTATGGATCATCAAATGAAATGTGTCAACATACTAATCAAGCTAAATTGGTGCTACATGCCCAAATCACCATACATGTCCATGAAGATCAAATAACATATCATAATGTCCAAAATATATCAAATCCCTATCAAATCATGTCTATGAATAAAGAAGTCAATAGATAACTGAGGCTTTAAAAATTTGGGCATTATAGTTTTGGAAATTCAAATTCTAGCTCTAACAAAGCTAGATGTATGATGGGGCATGGCCTAATCCACCAAATGTGCCCGCTTATATGAATTTAACCCTCAATAAGAAAATCTTTATGCAAAATTTCATGGAAAAGGTGACTATCTGTAAGTGAATTTCCTTTCTTTTGCACATGTACAAGAAACTCGATGTACCCATTGCGTGAATGGTATGGAAATGGTAATGACATCTCTGTGCTTTTTCCCTTATTTGAAAACATGGGACCCCTCCTCAACATGTAACTTATGGTGATTTCTTGCAGCATCTAATGGAACTATTGATGTCTTACCTGCAAGTAGATGAATGTTGTTGCTTACTTTGGTTTCCTCTTCCTTGTCCACTACATAGTTTGGAAGATTCAATTTCTCCAATCTTGTCTCAAGAGGACTCCTATGAGAAACATGTTGATTTTTAATATCTTCCCCTTGCTAGTAGGATCCTAGTGTTGGAAAGTGAATGATGGGGAGAAAAATTGACAAGTTCCATGGGCTCTTCCCTGTTAAGACACTCTCCTAGATCTAACAAATAAGCATCTTCTTCATTGTCCAATTTTTCCAAGGGTTCGATATTTTCCATGATGCCTTCCTGATTTGAAATTTTTTCATCATGGAATTATTCATCTTCAAGCGTGAGATTTTACAATTCAAACTCATCTCTAGATCTAGAAATTGGGGATGATGAAGTGGGAGATGGGATTGAAATTTCTTACATGGTTGGCCTTGTACTTGAGTCCCTTGATCCTTTTTTGTTCTCCTCCATGGAATGAATATGCTCCTCTTTTTTTGGATTTATAATTGCTCTATCTTCCTCCTCAACTGATTTTTAGTAGATGATTAATCAAAAATCACTTAAAATAAAGGTCCCTCGTGGATGTTGCACTTGGAACAAATAAATTTATGATCTTATTCCACTTGTGCTTTCTCCATTTCCACTATAAATTCATTTTATACCTTTTGTGGTTGGACATCAACCTCCTTCATAGGATTAACCATGAAATGGATTTTATCAAGCCCAAATCTTAGAGAAAATCTCACCAATATTTTCATCATTTCTAGTTTGTTTGACTCTTCTTCTTGTTTCTTCCTTTGGCTGGTTTTTTGAGTTTGTTTTCGACATGAGTTCGGGATTATGAGAGGAGGGTTGGTGGGATCTCCATTAATTTTGTATTCGTATGTGGTGGGAGAGGATGTTTTTTTATTGTTCATGTGGAGGGGACTTGGGTATGGAAGGAAAAAGGGTGGACAAATTAAGTTGAGGTAGAAGAGTGGAAGATAAAGAAGTAGATGGAGAAGGGGATTCTACAATAGGGGAAACATGTGAAAAGCTTGGAAATTGAGGCTCCGATTGAGATGATGCCAATAGGGAAATGGAGAGAAAATTTAGGGATGGAAATGGAATGATTTCTCGTTGAAAGGATCGACTAGCATTGTGTAAAAAATATTCTATCTCTATAATCCACTCTGCGAGCCTTGCAAACATATCAACTATGAAGTCAAGATTTCGTTGTGGGCCATAATGTCTTGGAATATGGCCCACCCATGGACAAGGGGTCCTAAAACCAATCCTACATTCCTGAATATGAGATGTAGCCCTTGATTACACCATCTTGACCTCCAATTATTAAAATTTCAGCTATATCACAACATTTGCAAGTGAAGGATATTCTCTCAAATCTACATACCCAAGCCCTTGGAAACTTGTATATCTTGGTGGATAATTAAGTTGATCATCTCTTGTGCATATAGGTATGCACAATCAATTTTATTTTCATCATAGTACTAACATGGAGGGGTTGTATAATAATAGGTATGGTTGTCACTATAAATGTGAATCGCATGATGCAATGAAGCCATGATTGCATGACTTCATGGAATGGAAGAAGATAAAATAGATGAAAAGGAAAATGGATGGAAATGGGTGGAAAAGAATGGAAATTTTGAACTCGGAGAGTGGGTTTTTACCAAATGGAGTTGTCGGTTGTGCTTGTATGTGTCTCTAAAGACTAAGATTCTACCAAGATCACAAAAAAATCCACGAAATGAAAATAAACAACTTTATACACACCTCAAGGGCCAAAAATTGTGGGGTTGGATCTTGTTTAGTTGAACTAATCTCAAAAATATGAGTTTTGGAAATTGGCTCCACTTCAAAACCTCAAATATTGAAATGCCAAAGACTCTAAAATAAGAAATGAAAAATCTCCAAAGTGCTAAAATACTCAAGTTTGAAATCAAAACCATGAAAAATATAAAAATCCCAAAATTTCAAAATTCAATTCTAAAAACACGAAATTCCAAAATGCTGAAAACACCGAAATTCTTTAAAATTTGAAATTCTGAAATTTGGAAAATTTTGAAATCCCAAAATTACAAAAACTGAAAAAAGTCCAAAACTCCCAAATTCAAATTTAGGGCTTGATTTGGATACTAAAACCCTCGATCTAGATTTTGGTGAAATTTGGGCTCTTTTGACGTGTGAAACCCTTGAAAATTCATTTCAAAACACCGACCCAACAACAAAACCTCTGAAAATATGAACTCTGCAACCTTTGAAATCCAAAGTGTGAAGGGAACCTCCAAAATAAAAAAATTTTGAGCTTGGATTCACAATTACTAAGATCTGCAATGGAACAACTTGTGAAAATGAAACCTTGACTTCAATGTACTCCCACAATGCATGCCAAAAATGTTGAGGTGAAATCATAGCTCCCTCGAATGGCTAGTTTGTGGTATCTTTGGGGCATTCGGTGTGATTTCCTTACATGGAGTTATCATGGAGTGTGGGACCTTGCGAATAAGATAACTCTCCAAATAAGCTTGGTTCCTCTTCCTAATCCTACCTTCAACAACTACTCCTAATGTAAGGAAATAAACTACCTATACCTAAACTAATTTTCCAAGGAAACATGGAGAGAGATTGCATGAAATGAAACCTACACTAGAAGTGATGATACACTAAGAAAAGGAGTGTCAATCATTTTCCCAATCTAAAAAATGGAGAAGAATGCACTTGGAGAGGGTGGTCGTGAACCACATACTAGAATGTATACATTACACCATTCCCAAAAAAAAACAACAACACCGAACCTCGTAATGGAAACATGAAATATGCACATATCACGTAAGCACAATGAGAGGCAAGAAATGTAAAAATAATGATGCAAGGATTGATAGATGAATCACAAAACACCATTTGTATTACTCAAAAATATGCAAAATTCATTATTATAAAGCAAGAGGAGGAAAAAAATTCCATTACATTTTTAGTGTGAGGCATTAAGCCTCCAAAATTCATAATAACCTAGTTTAAGGAAAGGAAAATAGGGGTGCAAACAAGGAAAAAGTACCAACTTATGAATAATGCAACCCCATTATAATTTTTAGGAAAAAAGTTGAGGAAAGAGAGAGAGGAAACCAGAAATAAGCTCGAAGCACACATAAAATCCATCATTACACTGCAGCAAGGATAGGGGCATCAGAAACCCATATCTTCATGTACTTTTCCTTTTGGATAAGAAAGCATACCCATACCCTCATCAACTACACCTCTACCTACCACAACACTATACACTATTCCCCATTTTTGGAGGTTTAAAACCTCTGAAAATCTGATTTTCATGGTGCCATGTTATAGACCATCTCTCCACAATTCGATGAATAGATTTTTGTGTAAATTGGGCTCCTAGTGCTCAAGTTATGGTATTTCACGTTTTTGGGAGGTCTCTATGATTTTGGGGTTTGTGTATTACACTAGAAAGCTAATTGATTTGTCTAATCGATTAGCTTGCCAATGCTACTAGGTGAGCCGGTGGGTTTTCTTTGTTTTCATCTCTCGAACAACTCGTTCAGATACCTTTCGAACCCCTTTTTACATGCCAATTTCTAGTTTTCTAAACTTCATCACTACTTCATTGCCTTTTGCCTTGAATGAATCCACCACCTAGAACTTGAATTCCTCATTTGGGTTTCCCAATATCTGCTCAACACCTCTATCTTTATCGAGCTCTAAATCGAGCCGCTTTTTTCACACTAAGCTCCCGCATTGCTTGTTAGGGTCCCCAAAAATTTCCTTCCCTACAATTCATTCGGTTGGCACTCCTCTATATTCATCCTGATTTCTTCAAACTCTAAAGATTTGTATTTAAGCTCTAAGATCCCTTTAATATTACCGACTGCTACACATTCCATCAACTGTCGCTTGCCATTCTTACCTTCGTATGTACATTCCCAATTCAGCCCTATCCCGAAGTCTCCTTAGTCAAGTAATCTCCTCAACACTTCCTTCACCACCTCATCGTCTACCAATCATCTACAACTTTGTAGAATTCATGAGCTCGACACTTTGGAATTGTTTGAATTGAGCTTTTAGAGTTCTTCTTCGTAATGGACATGTGGCACTGTTCATTGGTGAGTTCTCACCAGTGGTTCATTTTAAGACACCCCTATAAAATTGAAGGTGGAAAATACCTGGCGAATATCCCCGTAACCAGTTTCAGCGAAAGGTGAATTTGACAATATTCAAAAATAAAATTTTCACCTGGTTTTTCATGGCTCCATCAGTGACGTGCGACAATAAGACGTCAATAACCACTCCTGACACGCGTCAATGGAACGTCAATGGTTCTAGATCGACGCGCATCACTAAAGACGACACTCATTCGTAATGACGCATGACGCCGCCGCTCCCTATGACGCACAACACCGCTCAGAATGACACATGACATTGTCTCCTCGCCGCGTGTCACTAATCGGTAATGACGCGTGACACGCTTCTCCTATCGCCTCTCCTACTATCGCAAGGCCATCGCCCCCTAATGACGACGTTATTTGCTCCTACCGATGTGCATCACCGCCTATTGATGTGCATCAGCTAGATCTTGTTGTCACGCCGTCGGCCTAAGACCTTTGACGCGCGACATCGCCGGCTTCTATGACGATGATATCGCACTCTAATGATGCGCGTCGTCGTTTTTCTATCGACACACGCCAATGGAACCTCGCTGACGCATGTCAAAGGTCTTAGCTGACGCGCGACAATAGGAGGAAGTGACGTGGCATCAGTAGGGGAAAGTGTCGCACGTCACTAGGAGCCAGTGTCGCGCGTCAAAGGTCTTAGCTGACACGCGACAATAGTCCTAGCTGACGCGCGTCAATAGTAGCCAGTGACGCGCGTCAGTAGGAGAAAATGACGCGCGTCAATAGGGGCCAGTGACGCCCTATTTAGCTTATAAATACCCTTCTGCCGCTCATTTTCTCGTTTTCATTTTCCCGTTCTTGAATTTTTGCAGGTCTAAATCGTTGTCAAAGATGCAATTACAACTATAATGTCGACTTCACATGCTTCCCAATTGCAAGTTCAGCAAGAAAATCAAGAGAATCCAACTCAATCGATTTCCAAGATCAACTACAGGAATCCCTTATGCCCTCACATCCATACGGCTTTAAAGATGTCTTCAGAATATCAAGATTTGATGGAAGAGTGTGAATTTACAGGGCTCGTTAATATGCCCCATTTCGAAATAGATCCGGATATTTTGAATTACCTTCTGTCATCCTACAATTCAGAGGACGGTATTTTTTATGTGACTCTGAACGATGGCCAAATGTTCCAATTCACTATTGAAGCAAATGACATCCATCGGTTTACGGGCCTTCCTTTCAGAAATTTACCAATTGTTACAACCAAGGCAACACTCCTGGAAGAAGACAAGAAATTTCTCGAATCAACGTATGGTTTCCATGTTGATTGTAAGTATAATTCGTTTTAATTCATATTTTTATTCTGATACAATTTGCTGTTATAAATTTATAGTAATTTTCACTGTTTCGCATTTGTAGCACATGTTAATAAATCCAAAGCGTGGTGTAGATACACAATCAATTGCACACCACTTTCTTGCGCACTTATTTCATTTTTTCAAGCCGTAATTGTTTTGCAGGTCACCAAATGAGATATACCAAATTGGGCCATCATACATTTGTGCCACTATCTCAAGACGAAAATTTGATTGGTACACATATCTATCCAAAAAAATAAGAACTGACATAACAAATTCAAAACTCTCAGATAAACCTTTCATTTATTCAACAAACTATCTCCTCGGCTTCTACTATGAGGCAATTTTAAATTTAAAAGATAAACAAATTCCTACTTGCTCTGATGAGGCTTTGAAGAAATTCTCAATTCCATTTGAAGAACAACAGGTATAAACTATTTAGTTTGTAATTGTATTTCAATTTTCGACATTACAGTACATGCATTATTAAAACTTAAATTTTAATGTTTTGCAGAGAAGATATCTTCAAGGCCTTCCCCCAAAAAAAAAGAAGTTATCGAGAGGAAGAAGCCAACAACACGCGGAGGCTTCGGGGACTCCCTAATCTAAAATGGAAGCTCACTCCTCTCCAAACCCTCAACAGTTTGAACTCGTTAAACGCCAGAGAAGTAATACATTCTCATATATTATTTACAAATTCCAAAGTTGCATATTTATTTTTCAATTTAAATTTTAACCAAATGAATTGACAACATTTAATATTGATGAATCAGAAGGACTTTGGAACCTTCTTCCCCAACTCACTCCATACAGTCGCATGCATTCGTATCTTCGAACAGCCACCGAGTACAACTCCTACAAGGCCACCCAGAAGACCGAGAGAAAACAACCCCTCGACAACAAGGTACAACTTTTCTATAAACGTTTAATTTCGTAGTTTTGAATTTATGAATTGTTTTAATATTTTTCATTTTTTCTTGTACTTTTCAGCACATGTCAGTCATGATCAAACCACAAAGACCGACACCCACTCAACCATTAATTTTTAAAATGCCAACCAGAGCAACAAAGAAAAAGAACATGGTAAACGCATGCCTTTTGCTCCCGGCCCCTAATGGGACACTAAACCTTGCCTCCTCGTTTCGAATTCCAACTCTATCACTTGGTGGCTTGCCCAGTGCAATGGGCATATCTGTTTTGAACAATATAAATTTAGATGAAGATTATTTGGGCATTGATAGCAATGACCCAACTGGTTTTTTTGATACCCACGAGATGATTCAAGGCCAGCAGGTATACTTCAAATTTCAATTTTAATATGCTTTACAATTTTGAATTACATTCTGATTTAAATTTATTTATCTAAATCTTGATTAATTTTTTCAAAAACAGGATCAGCCCACCCAAAGGCAGAAACAAGGAGCAGTTGATCTTGGTGAAAGCCCCCATACTTCTCCAGCAAGATCGTCTGCATCAGATTCAGATAGTGAACAGTTGCCACGTTTTCCTTTGGAGAACTTAATTGGTTATGATTGTCAATCCCATGTCAGTGAGTTTATTATTCCTCATATCCAACAGCTTATAGAATGGGAGAGAAGGGCTAAAGTTCTTATCAATGAGATTATTAGTCGTTATGAAAATTATTGGCAACGGGATAGTTTATACGCCGCACCCGTAATCAACTCGCGAAGATGGATTCCTTACTTACCCAAGTAAGATGTGGACCATCACGTTTAACAACAACTATAAGGATGACATTTTAGATAAGGCACTAAACAAATTGGAAAATATTAGTGCCGAGGCCTGCATATTTTAACAAATGGTCCAAGGACAAGGATTTGGTATCAATCGCAAATGCCGAAAGAGATAGAGCGGTTGTAAGTACTATTACATTCAAACAATCATTCTTGTTAATTTGAAATTTTGAATTTACATTAATATTTTGAATTGACATTACTCTTTTTGTGTAGTTGAAATATGAAAATTTGAAGAGTCGTGCAAAGGGTTTGCAAGTTCACTTGGAAACAAGAAAGAACAACTTATCCACAGCAAAAAATTTGAAGCAAAATATTGTTTTGGTTAACAAACAAAACAATACACTAAAGCGGATAATTAAAGAGCATGGTCTCGACCCTGACATATTATTCAAAGCCAAAGCAGCTGCTGATCCAAATTTTCTGTCGCATGGAGATGCAACAAATCAAGAAGAAAGAATTTTAAAAAATCTGGACAGTGCTGCAGAAGATCTTATAAGTTCAGGGGTTATTTCTGGTGTTGGGGAAAGAGGTACAGCCACAGTGGAAGAAGCCGTTGGGGAAGAGAGCAGAGTAGAATTGTATAAAGAAAAAGAGGGTTTTGAAAATTAGAAACTTTTATTATTGAGGAAACTTTAAATATTGAATTTGAAAACTTCTACTATTGAGTATGTACTATGGTATTTGAATTTAATTATATGGATTTATATAAAGTCTTTAATTTTAATTGCATTAGATGGTGATTATCATGAATTATATGTATGTTTCTTGTTTACTTGCATTGTCATGAATTGTATGTGGACGTAGATGATGAATGATGAAAGACGATGATCAATTTAATGTGTATAATGTAAAATGTAGTGCCTAAATATCTTGTGGGACTTTAATTATCTTGAAAATTATGTCTTTGGGAAAAAATAGCAACTAAGATTTGAAACAGATCTTTAGGATTTCTCCTTAATAGACTTATGGTGTAGGAAAATTCTATTTTAAAGAGATTCACCTCTATATAAGTGCATAATCTCTCATTAGAGAGGTTGTTTGACATCCAAAATAGTCAAGACCATTTGTCAGAAAATAACGTTTTGCTGGAAACAATCATTGATGTGGAGGCTAGATTAGCCAATTATGAAATAGTTAAATTCCAGGCCATAAGAATTAGAGCTTGGGAAATAATCAAGACCATGGTTTAAAAGATATGGTTTTGTTATCATGGATATTGTTTTGTGTAGAGTAGATTGACAAGTTGCTGTAAATAGTCAAGGTTATGGAGGCTAGATTAACCAAAGTTGGAATAACCATGTGATTAAAAGATAGGTCAAGCTCGATATAGAACTTTGAAGTTTAATGTAAAACATATAAGGTTTTTATCATGAAGATTAGTCTGTATAGATCAAGTTCATAGGTTGAAGAATCCTATCATTTTTTTATATTTGATAAGGGTGAAGAATAATTGTGGATTAGAACTGGGAGGCTATAAGTTGGAATAATTTTGAGTGTGTAAGAAAATATTCAAGGTTGTAAACTAGATCATAGTAAACTATGTGTGTAAGTATTTATGTAGAGCCTTGAAGAAGGCACACTACATTTGCAGGATAGTTTGAAGTTAATAGAATTATCAATGTTCTAGTCGCTTTTATTACTAGAAAGGATTTTTATTAGATAAAGACTCTATCAAGTTCCTTGCATTTCATTCTTCCATTTAGATCTAATTTTTTTCTTTGGTTTAGTTTATTACATTCATGATTTCTAAAAATCCCAATATGTAGTATCAAATTAATGCTTTCTCGGTGAACAAATTCAGCATTTTGATTTAAATAGTTGTGATTAGTGTAGATTTGGGTGGGTGACTATAGGATATGGAAGATAGCATTAGAATTGAGTTTGAATAACTTCGTGTTAGAGGATGATCATTATAAGTCTAAAAATAGATCTATTTCTTCATGGAGAAATCTGAAGAAGTGATGGATCTATGACAAAGCAGGGAATTTTAGGAAGAGTGTCAGGACTTATATTTATAATAGTATAATGTATTGTTTAATAGTTTATCCCGCAGTTAAAAAAATATATCAAAGGATTTTGCACATATAAAAAATAAATTAAATATAATTCTAAGAAATCAAGAAAGAATCATCACTGGTAAGAAATTAAACATAATTGCAAATATGATAGGGTTTAGCTTACCCCTTTCCTATTAGATTCTTTGTGAAATCATCAAGGGTAACGTGCTAGATCTTTGTTTTACCCGACATTGTCAAACCCGAGAAGTGCAACAACATCTTTAAATATATAGACCAACAATATCTTTAAATAAATGATAACAAGAGCTGAAAAAATGTAAAGTAACAAACAATAAGATTATGTTGAAGAAGATACCTATTTAAAATTGAAATCATCCTGTAATGTGCTAGATCTTTGTCTTAAAAAAATTCAACACAAAAATGGATTAGTAGATAAATGGGTGAGTTGCTCGACATTGTTAGTCCCGAGAAGTGCAACTTCCTCGATGACGGATGTCAACTCACGTTTTCGAAAAAAATAAAATATTGTATTTAACTAAATGTAAATACATAGACATCTTTAATGATAACAGAGCTTTCAAAAAAAATGAATAGTAATAAACAATAAGATTAAGGGGAAAAAGATACCTCCTTAAAGTTGAAATCATCACTGCCAATGGTAATGAGCTATATCTGTGTTTCAAAAAAACCCAACACGAGAAATGGATTAGTAGATAGATGGGTGAATTGCCTGACATTTTTAGTATATAGACCTGTAACATCTTTAATGAAAACCAGAGCTGAAAAAATGAATAGTAATAAACAATAAGATTAAGGGGAAAAAGATACCTACTTAAAGTTGAAATCATCACTGCCACTGGTAATGAGCTAGATCTGTGTTTTAAAAAACCCAACACGAGAAATGGATTAGTAGATAGATGGGTGAATTGCCTGACATTTTTAGTATATAGACCTGTAACATCTTTAGGAAAACCCATGGTTAACCAAAACATGAAATGTGTATAGGAGTGTCTTTTAGTGCTTCATGCCAAATTTAATCAGATTTTGAAATGAGTATTTAAACTTATTCAAGTTTTTATAAAACTGGATCGCTTAGAAATGCAGACTAAACAACCTGTCTTCTTAGCATCCAAGAAAAAATACAGTGCCTTCTTCAGATAAATCATAGAAGTTAATTTTGTATAGGATTCACATCTTGAGATATTGTAAAATGTTTTGGGGAAAATGGATCAGTATCAAAATATGTTGTATAGGATTCACATCTTGAGATTCTCTCTTCAGGATTGCTTCTTGGAGTGGTTGAATTAAAATATGTCTCTTTTTTTCAAATTTTTAAGGTGGTGCATATGATCATAGCTCAATAAGGTTGTTTACATATCATATTAGTTACAAGAATGAACTTGAAATCTTTGATCCTTTAGTAGATTCATCTCATCCTATGTAAGGATATTCAGGCACAAGTATGAGGTTTGAAAGATACAATAAGGGTAAAGTGATCAAAATTGTTGTGTGTAATGGAAAGTTGTTTTTACTTTCTTCTAATTATCATTGTTGAGCTGATGAAATACTTGGTTGACCCTTGCAATGAGTATCAAAGTATAAAATTCCTGTTACCACCTTGATTTGTTTTCCTTTAATCAAGATACAATGTTCAAGTGTATGTTTCAAGACAATTTTCAAGCTCCCCCATTTCTATGCCTTGAATTGATTAATCATGATCTTCTTGAAGTACAATTGATAAAATGAAGTGTCTCAAATATTGAAAAAAATTACAGCTCAACATAAAGTTCTCTTAGGCAAGGTTGGATCATCTTAAAAAGGTAACATTGTGTAAATTTTGTCAAGAGTGCCTTACTGGTACCTCATCTCAAACTCAGTCTTAGCATATATCATGAAGTTTCTTTTTGAACTTATCAAACAAGACCCTATATCATCATCAAGTACACACCAAACACTATTTGTTTCTTTGGTCTGGGGATAAATTTGAAGGCTTCATCTCAATTGGCTGCATTGCAAACATGAAGGGAATTTCCTCTAGTGCAAAAGAGGTGAAAACTTCGAATTCCATTAAATTTTGGATAAGAAATCAATTATTTGGTAGTCTCAGGCTTTCTCTGTGCATAAAGAGATCCATCTAGTCACTCATCACTCCTGACGCGCGTCAATGGAACGTCAATGGTCTTGACTGACGCGCGACACTGGCTGCTATTGACGCGCGTCACTGGCACCTATTGACGCGCATCACTGGCTCTTTTTGGCACGCATCACTAGCTCCTATTGACATGCGTCGCTGAATCCTATTGACACGCGTCATCACCGCTCTTTTTGACGCATGTCATCCGCTCTTATCGACGCACGCCGCCGACTCCTATTGACGCGCATCATCGATTCTATCGACGCACGCCATCGCTCCTATCGACGCACATCGCCGACTCTATTGTCGCACGCCATCGATCTTACCGACGCGCATCGCTCTTATCGACGCACGCCACCGGATCTAATTGACGTGCGTCAGCTAGGACTATTGTCGTCGCATCAGCTAGGACCTTTGACGTACGCGTCAAGTGAAGCCATTGACGCCCGATTTAGCCTATAAATACCCTTCTACCGGTCATTTTGTCGTTTTCACCTTCGGCTCTTGAATTTTTGCAGGTCTCAATGCTTCCCAACTGCTTCCCAATTCAATCGATGTCCCTTATGCCCTCACATCCATACTGTTTTAAAGATGTCTTCAGAATATAAAGATTTAATGGATGCGTGTGAATTTACAGGGCTCGTTAATATGCCCCATTTCGAAATAGATCCGGATATTTTGAATTACTTTCTATCATCCTACAATTCAGAGGATGGCATTTTTATGTGACTCTGAACGATGGCCGAATTTTTCAATTCAGTATCGAAGCAAATGACATCCATCGGTTTACGGGCCTTCCGTTCAAAAATTTACCAATTGTTACAACCAAGGCAACACTCGTGGAAGAAAAGAATTTTCTCGAATCAACGTTTGGTTTCCATGTTGATTGTAAGTATAATTCGCTTCAATTCATATTTGTTATTCTGCTTTTTTATTTCGATACAATTTTCGTTATAAATTTATAGTAATTTTCACCTGTTTCGCATTTGTAGCCCATGTCAATAAATAAAGGCGTGGTGTCTAATATGTAGCATTTCTGAGTACATGTAATTCTTGCAATGCTAGTGTCTAAGATGAGCTTTGTAACTTTGTTTGACCTGATGAGTGCAGTGGAAAAGTTTAAACAAAAAAAAGATCTTAAGAAAACTGATGGAACCAAGAAGGGAAATTAATTGATGTTCCCAAACTTGATGATGCAAATCAAAGCAGGGGGAAGAATTTTGATCAATGTACTTTAATATTAACAGAGGGTGACTCAGCCAAGGCTCTTGCTGTAAGTGTTTGTGCCTTGAATTAGGGAAATGTGAATACTGAATTTGGTAGTATTGTGACATGTTTCGACATCACTTTCCAATTTTATTTTTGTTATTTTAGTTATCTTTATCCTATCAGGTGGTAGGAATATCTATTGTTGGTCAATATTATTATGGCGTGTTTCCTCTCAGAGGTAAGCTGCTCAATGTCAGGGAAGCTACCACTCACCAACAAATGGAGAATAAAGAGATAGTAAATATAAAAAAAATCCTTGGTCTACAGGAAGATAAAATATATGACAGCATTAAATCTTTAAGATATGGCCATCTGATGATAATGACAGACCAGGTACATGATCTTTGTATAGCGCTGTTTAGTTTCTGCTTAATTCTGACACATCCTTTCTAGTGAGATCCTTTTTGACTTGTCCTTTGTCTCTTAAAGGACCATGATGGTTCCCACATCAAAGGATTGCTGATCAATTTCATACACCATACCTGGCCATCACTGCTTAAAATTCCTTCATTTGTTGTGGAATTTATCACTCCTATTGTCAGGGTAAATGTTCCCCCTGTATATTTGGTTGAGTGTATTGAGACTCTTTATATTTGTTTTTAAGCCTCCAGATGTTATGTATCTCCATGTCTAATTTTGGCACATGTTGATGTAGGCAACTCACAAAAATGGAAATGTGTTATCTTTTACACAATTTCGAGTATGAATCTTGGAGAGAATCATTGAGTGGATCGATAATCGGGTTGGACCATATAGTACTACAAAGTAATGCTAGTTTGTTTTCTCTTTATATGTTTTCAAGTTCTAGTTTTGTTCACTTGTTGATTAGGTATCACTTGTTTCTGGACCATACAGGTTTTGGCACAAGTACTTCTAAAGAGGGCAAGGAGTATTTCATAGATTCGGACAAGCACAAAAATATTTTGTGTGGGTTGATGAGAAAGATGGAGATGCTTCCTCATATCAATAAACTTATAGAATGGGACATAAGGGCTAAGGTTCTTATCAATGAGATTATTAGTCGTTATGAAAATTATTGGCAACGGGATAGTTTATACGCTGCAGCTGATCCAAATTTGTTGTCACATGGAGATTTCTGGTTTTGGGGAAAGAGGTACAGCCATAGTGGAAGAAGCCGTTGGGGAAGAGTGCAGAGGAGTAGAATTGGATAAAGAAAGAGAGGGTTTTGAAAACTAGAAACTTTTATTATTGAGGAAACTTTAAATATTGAATTTGAAAACTTCTACTATTGAGTATGTACTATGGTTTTTGAATTTAATTATATGGATTTATATACAATCTTTAATTTTAATTGCATTAGATGGTGATTATCATGAATTATATGTATGTTTCTTGTTTACTTGCATTGTCATGAATTGTATGTGGACGTAGATGATGAATGATGATAATTGATAATTAATGATAGATGATGATGAAAGACGATGATCAATTTAATGTGGATGTAGATTTATCATCAAGCACAATAATTCTTCTTCTCTAGACTTTTGAACTTGTTTTAAGATAATTATTCTCTACACTTGTAACGATATGATCATAATGTCATTAGAATGGATATAGATGATAAATAAATGGAATGTGTTATAATGGATATAGATGACATTAATGATTAGAATGGATATAGATGACATTAGAACGAATAGAATTGTAATGATATGATTATGAATTATTTTTAAAAATGAAATTGTTTTAATAAATTTAAAATTAGATAAATAATTGTGTTAATAATAATTGTAGTGTCAGGACTCAGGATATGATAATGATATGGTGATGATATGATATATATGGATGATGAGGAATTTTATGTGGACTTATATTTAAAATTGTATATGTATTGTTTATCCCAAATTTTATATGAATTTTATGAGGAATTTTATGTGGAATTATATTTTAAAATAAATTAAATATAATTCGATAAATCAAGAAAGAATCATCACCTGGTAAGAAATTAAACATAATTACAAATATGATAGGGTTTAGCTTACCTCTTGCGTATTAGATTGTTGTGAAATCATCAAGGGTAACGTGCTAGATCTTTGTTTTACCTGACATTGTAGATAGAGGGGTGAGTTGCCTGACATTGTCACCCCGACTCCTGAGAAGTGCCAACAACATCTTTAAATATATAGACCAACAATATCTTTAAATAAATGATAACAAGAGCTGAAAAAATGTAAAGTAACAAACAATAAGATTATGTTGAAGAAGATACCTATTTAAAATTGAAATCATCCCCGGTAATGTGCTAGATCTTTGTCTTAAAAAAATTCAACACAAAAAATGGATTAGTAGATAGATGGGTGAGTTGCCTGACATTGTCAGTCCCGAGAAGTGTGACTTCCTCAGACGGATGTCAACCCATGTTTTCAAAAAATAAAATATTGTATTTAACTAAATGTAAATACATAGACATCTTTAATGATAACCAGAGCTGAAAAAAATGAATAGTAACAAACAATAAGATTAAGGGGAAAAAGATACCTCCTTAAAGTTGAAATCATCACTGCCACTGGTAATGAGCTATATCTGTGTTTCAAAAAAACCCAACACGAGAAATGGATTAGTAGATAGATGGGTGAATTGCCTGACATTTTTAGTATATAGACCTGTAACATCTTTAATGAAAACCAGAGCTGAAAAAATGAATAGTAATAAACAATAAGATTAAGGGGAAAAAGATACCTGCTTAAAGTTGAAATCATCACTGCCACTGGTAATGAGCTAGATCTGTGTTTTAAAAAAACCCAACACGAGAAATGGATTAGTAGATAGATGGGTGAATTGCCTGACATTTTTAGTATATAGACCTGTAACATCTTTAGGAAAACCCATGGTTAACCAAAACATGAAATGTGTATAGGAGTGTCTTTTAGTGCTTCATGCCAAATTTAATCAGATTTTGAAATGAGTATTTAAACTTATTCAAGTTTTTATAAAACTGGATCGCTTAGAAATGCAGACTAAACAACCTGTCTTCTTAGCATCCAAGAAAAAATACAGTGCCTTCTTCAGATAAATCATAGAAGTTAATTTTGTATAGGATTCACATCTTGAGATATTGTAAAATGTTTTGGGGAAAATGGATCAGTATCAAAATATGTTGTATAGGATTCACATCTTGAGATTCTCTCTTCAGGACTGCTTCTTGGAGTGGTTGAATTAAAATATGTCTCTTTTTTTTTTCAAATTTTTAAGGTGGTGCATATGATCATAGCTCAATAAGGTTGTTTACATATCATATTAGTTACAAGAATGAACTTGAAATCTTTGATCCTTTAGTAGATTCATCTCATCCTATGTAAGGATATTCAGGCACAAGTATGAGGTTTGAAAGATACAATAAGGGTAAAGTGATCAAAATTGTTGTGTGTAACGGAAAGTTGTTTTTACTTTCTTCTAATTATCATTGTTGAGCTGATGAAATACTTGGTTGACCCTTGCAATGAGTATCAAAGTATAAAATTCCTGCTACCACCTTGTTTTGTTTTCCTTTGCTGAAGATACAATGTTCAAGTGTATGTTTGAAGACAATTTTCTTGAAGCTCCCCCATTTCTATGCCTTGAATTGATTAATCATGATCTTCTTGAAGTACAATTGATAAAATGAAGTGTCTCAAATATTGAAAAAAATTACAGCTCAACATAAAGTTCTCTGTGCAAGGTTGGATCATCTTAAAAAGGTAACATTGTGTAAATTTTGTCAAGAGTGCCTTACTGGTACCTCATCTCAAACTCAGTCTTAGCATATATCATGAAGTTTCTTTTTGAACTTATCAAACAAGACCCTATATCATCATCAAGTACACACCAAACACTGTTTGTTTCTTTGGTCTGGGGATAAATTTGAAGGCTTCATCTCAATTGGCTGCATTGCAAACATGAAGGGAATTTCCTCTAGTGCAAAAGAGGTGAAAACTTCGAATTCCATTAAATTTTGGATAAGAAATCAATTATTTGGTAGTCTCAAGCTTTCTCTGTGCATAAAGAGATCCATCTAGTCACTCATCACTCCTGACGCACGTCAATGGAACGTCAATGGTCTTGATTGACACGTGACATCGGCCTGCTATTGACACGCGCCACGCGCACCTATCGACGCGCATCAATGGCTCTTTTTGACCGCACGCGTCACTATCTCCTATTGACACACGCCGCTGACTCTTATTGGCGACGACGCCGGCTCTTTGACGACGCCATCGGGCTCCTCGACGCGTCGCCTCTGACTCTATCGACGCGCATCACCTTTGGATTCTATCAAGCGCGCGTCATCGCTCCTATTGACGCGCATCGCTGACTCCTATTGTCACGCGTCACTGGATCTTATTGACGCGCGTCGCTTGCTCTTATTGACGCACGTCATGGATCCAATTGACGTGCGTCAGCTAGGACTATTGTCGTGCGTCAGCTAGGACCTTTGACGCGCGTCAAGTGAAGCCATTGACACCCGATTTAGCCTATAAATACCCTTCAACCGGTCATTTTCTCATTTTCACCTTCCAGCTCTTGAATTTTTGTAGGTCTCAATGCTTCCCAACTGCAAGTTCAGTAATAAAAATCAAGAGAATCCAATTCAATCGATGTCCCTTATGCCCTCACATCCATATTGTTTTAAAGATGTCTTCAGAATATAAAGATTTAATGGATGCGTGTGAATTTATAGGGCTCATTAATATGCCCCATTTCGAAACAGATCCGGATATTTTGAATTACTTTCTGTCATCCTACAATTCAGAGGACGGCATTTTTTATGTGACTCTGAACGATGGCCGAATTTTTCAATTCAGTATCGAAGCAAATGACATCCATCGGTTTACGGGCCTTCCGTTCAAAAATTTACCAATTGTTACAACCAAGGCAACACTCGTGGAAGAAAAGAATTTTCTCGAATCAACGTTCGGTTTCCATGTTGATTGTAAGTATAATTCGTTTTAATTCATATTTGTTATTCTGTTTTTTATTCTGATACAATTTGTTGTTATAAATTTATAGTAATTTTCACTGTTTCGCATTTGCAGCCCATGTCAATAAATAAAGGCGTGGTGTCTAATATGTAGCATTTCTGAGTACATGTAATTTTTGCAATGCTAGTGTCTAAGATGAGCTTTGTAACTTTGTTTGACCTGATGAGTGCAGTGGAAAAGTTTAAACAAAAAAAAGATCTTAAGAAAACTGATGGAACCAAGAAGGGGAAATTAATTGATGTTCCCAAACTTGATGATGCAAATCAAGTAGGGGGAAGAATTCTGATCAATGTACTTTAATATTAACGGAGGGTGACTCAGCCAAGGCTCTTGCTGTAAGTGTTTGTGCCTTGAATCAGGGAAATGTGAATACTGAATTTGGTAGTATTGTGACATGTTTCGACATCACTTTCCAATTTTATTTTTGTTATTTTAGTTATCTTTATCCTATCAAAGGGGAATATCTATTGTTGGTCAATATTATTATGGCGTGTTTCCTCTCAGAGGTAAGCTGCTCAATGTCAGGGAAGCTACCACTCACCAACAAATGGAGAATAAAGAGATAGTAAATATAAAAAAAATCCTTGGTCTACAGGAAGATAAAATATATGACTGCATTAAATCTTTAAGATATGGCCATATGATGATAATGACATGTACTGTACATGATCTTTGTATAGTGATGTTTACTTTCGCTTAATTCTGACACATCCTTTCTAGTGAGATCCTTTTTGACTTGTCCTTTGTCTCTTAAAGGACCATGATGGTTCCCACATCAAAGGATTGCTGATCAATTTCATACACCATACCTGGCCATCACTACTTAAAATTCCTTCATTTGTTGTGGAATTTATCACTCCTATTGTCAGGGTAAATGTTCCCCCTGTATATTTGGTTGAGTGTATTGAGACTCTTTATATTTGTTTTTAAGCCTCCAGATGTTATGTATCTCCATGTCTAATTTTGGCACATGTTGATGTAGGCAACTCACAAAAATGGAAATGTGTTATCTTTTTACACAATTTCTGAGTATGAAGCTTGGAGAGAATCATTGAGTGGATCGATAACTGGCTGGACCATATAGTACTACAAAGTAATGCTAGTTTGTTTTCTCTTTATATGTTTTCAAGTTCTGGTTTTGTTCACTTGCTGATTAGGTATCACTTGTTGCTTGGACCATACAGGGTTTTGGCACAAGTACTTCTAAAGAGGGCAAGGAGTATTTCATAGATCTGGACAAGCACAAAAAATATTTTGTGTGGGTTGATGAGAAAGATGGAGATGCTTCCTCATATCAATCAGCTTATAGAATGGGACAGAAGGGCTAAGGTTCTTATCAATGAGATTATTAGTCGTTATGAAAATTATTGGCAACAGGATAGTTTATACGCTGCAGCTGATCCAAATTTGCTGTCGCATGGAGATTTCTGGTTTTGGGGAAAGAGGTACAGCCACAGTGGAAGAAGCCGTTGGGGAAGAGTGCAGAGGAGTAGAATTGGATAAAGAAAGAGAGGGTTTTGAAAACTAGAAACTTTTATTATTGAGGAAACTTTAAATATTGAATTTGAAAACTTCTACTATTGAGTATGTACTATGGTTTTGAATTTAATTATATGGATTTATATACAATCTTTAATTTTAATTGCATTAGATGGTGATTATCATGAATTATATGTATGTTTCTTGTTTACTTGCATTGTCATGAATTGTATGTGGACGTAGATGATGAATGATGATAATTGATAATTAATGATAGATGATGATGAAATATGATGATCAATTTAATGTGGATGTAGATTTATCATCAAGCACAGTAATTCTTCTTCTCTAGACTTTTGAACTTGTTTTAAGATAATTATTCTCTACACTTGTAACGATATGATCATAATGTCATTAGAATGGATATAGATGATAAATAAATGGAATGTGTTATAATGGATATAGATGACATTAATGATTAGAATGGATATAGATGACATTAGAACGAATAGAATTGTAATGATATGATTATGAATTATTTTTAAAAATGAAATTGTTTTAATAAATTTAAAATTAGATAAATAATTTTGTTAATGATAATTGTATCATGGGACTCGGGGATATGATAATGATATGGTGATGATATGATATATATGGATGATGAGGAATTTTATGTGGACTTATATTTAAAATTGTATATGTATTGTTTATCCCAAATTTTATATGAATTTTATAAGGAATTTTATGTGGACTTATATTTTAAAATAAATTAAATATAATTCGAGAAATCAAGAAAGAATCATCACTGGTAAGAAATTAAACATAATTACAAATATGCTAGGGTTTAGCTTACCTCTTGCGTATTAGATTGCTATGAAATCATCAAGGGTAACGTGCTAGATCTTTGTTTTACATGACATTGTAGATAGAGGGTGAGTTGCCTGACATTGTCAGCCCTGACTCGAGAAGTGCCAACAACATCTTTAAATATATAGACCAATAATATCTTTAAATAAATGTAAATATATAGAATTAGACCTATAACGTCTTTAATGATAACAAGAGCTGAAAAAATGTAAAGTAACAAACAATAAGATTATGTTGAAGAAGATACCTATTTAAAATTGAAATCATCACCGGTAATGTGCTAGATCTTTGTCTTAAAAAAATTCAACACAAAAAATGGATTAGTAGATAGATGGGTGAGTTGCCTGACATTGTCAGTCCCGAGAAGTTACCCACGTTTTCAAAAAATAAAAATATTGTATTTAACTAAATGTAAATACATACACCTGTAACATCTTTAATGATAACCAGAGCTGAAAAAAATGAATAGTAACAAACAATAAGATTAAGGGGAAAAAGATACCTCCTTAAAGTTGAAATCATCATTGCCACTGGTAATGAGCTAGATCTGTGTTTTAAAAAAACCCAACACGAGAAATGTATTAGTAGATAGATGGGTGAATTGCCTGACATTTTTAGTATATAGACCTGTAACATCTTTAATGATAAAGATAAAAGATAGATAAAGAAGATACCTATTTAAAGTTGAAACAATCCATTATCAATAGCTTCATCAAAGTCGATGTTGTCTTCTGTAGAATGTGACGAAGAGCCAATTACACTCTCAAGGTTGGGAATATTTGTACTTGTAGCTGTATTATTCACACCTCTTCTTTCGCAAAGGGAATTCCAGTGTGCAATTGCTCTGTCGAACGGAAAGGTTTCGATGGAGTATCGAGAAACATAACACCTCATGCAACTTTCTAGATTTTTATCCAACCTGTTTCTCAGTTTTGATTTTATAAATGACAATGCACTGAAAACCCTTTCATCCTCCATGAGACTCCCAAAATCATTGTTTGGAATAACTCATATAATCTTAAATATTCACTGATATCTTCTTGTAAAATAGAAATTTGATAGATTCCTCACCACAGCCTTGTAAAAGCACCACTTTCGTAAGGTTGATCTAAATTCTTATATTGGTCCCTCATTGTAGTTGTAAAATTTGTTGATCGAAACTTTAATAAATCGGCATTCAGTATACCTTTGATTTCCACACCCTTGAGCTCTGACATCTTTGTAAATTGTTCCATTATTGTACCCATTGATTTATGGAAATGCTTACTGACAAAGTCTGCATGGCCACCTTCAGTATTCCAAAAATTAGGATTCATCACACCCATGGCTTCCAGAATTTTATCTTTACAGAAACGTTCCCTAATTTCTGATGACAAGGTTTCTGAAAAAAATTTAAGCTTTATTCTTGTTTCAACTATAACAGACTCAAACAAATTACGTGTCACGGGAACATCTTCTCGTTCTGATCCTATAATATCTTGACGTTTTTGCAAAATGTGCACTGGTATTTCCCTCCCATTAACAGTGATGCAGAGGTGATCGTGGATATTAAATCTCAAAAAGGTGTTAGGATTTTTAAGATCTAATAAATCTCTCCAATTTTCAAAAACAGGTGCATCAAAACTATCATTGGAACAGTACAATATATCAAGACTTTGACATACCATTTTCCTCATCCATATAAAATCCACAATATAGATTAATCTACCCTATGCATGCTTCATCAGTGTATTGATCTCCTTTAACATTGGAAGAATACCAACCAATGTAAGCAATGTCTCCAAATCAGTTAAACGGAACAACAAGTCCCTTGCCCTATCAACTTCATGATGGTATTTGTGCATGAAACCAACCAATGAAGGATACTCCTCACGAACTCTGCATGCAGGTTCATACAAAGAGATCCATCTAGTCTCCACATTCTTCGAAGTTTTTGCCATCTGTAATTCCAATTGCAAATTTTTTGAACTCGAGAAAACGCTTTGGGCTACTTGACATATAAGCATGAAGTTTTATTATAAGGTCTTCTAATTTAGCAACATTTTCGTGGTTGCTTACCATTTTATACGCTAAATTCATTCTCAGTGAGCCATACAAAGTGAATTGGTAGCATATATGGGGCCACTTTGTTGTTTGTAATATAACACAGAGCCCCTGTTCGGTGACCCTCGCATGATAGATGCACCATCTCGCTCCAATGCATACCAACTTCGTAGCAATTTCATAATCAGTCATACAATCAACATCTTTCAAATGAGAAACAACTATTTTATATAGGTTTTCGGCATTTGCAGCAGCTTTTCAACCATTTTCATAACACCCAAACAGATGAGGTGTCCTTATATGATTTTCTAAAGTATAGATGTGGATACATACCCATGCAGTGTTGTCGACTGCTATCACTTCATCAATTGAAAGAGAGATAAAGTTTGCTTTTTTTACATTCTCTTTCAAATCTTCCTTCTCTATCATCGAGAGGCATTTTGCCATTTCCCATCCACTACTCTCAAACCAATGAGATCGAGGTACATTCAAAGATTCCGTTAAATTGATATAAAACTTTGAAATCGAGGAAATATGAAATCACTCTTCCTTTTTTAAGTATTTGAAAAAGAGTAGAGAATTGTATGAATTTTGCATGTAGATTTGTTTCTTTCATCTTACCAATATGCGATGTGATCGTTCCTCCCTTTTCCAATAGATGTCTGTGTTTTTTCGCTCCGCCTCATATTCTCGCTACGTATCTAACATGCATGCATTCTTTTTCAATTTTCCACCTATGTGTTTTGATTTTCTGGCCATCCGCCCCTCGTTACAGTTAAATATTGTTTTCCACAATGTTTTTCTATAGTGTCCAGCTTCAGTTGCATTTTTTGTTGCTTTCCCAATTTCCACGTACATATTGTACTTGTACATTTAGATGGGATTTCTTCGTAATTAGATTATTGTACAAAGTTCAATAAATGAAAATTTAGCCGCCCAATCAAACTTGTATGTCCCGCCAATGGTCCACATATTCTTGTTCATTTTCAATGCTTTACTTTTTTGAGTAGAATTTTGAGCAATATCACAATCACTGGTTTCTCTTTCTTGGACCGGAGTTTGATTTTGATTTTTGTCTTCCATTTTTTGAGTGTTCAGATTCGTGATATCTAGCTGCACTCGGTTGCACCCAAACAGAATAATATCTTCAAGATATGGCATATTATCGTAGGTTTCATTTGTTTGACTTTGATACTGTGCAGAAAGCATGTCCACCTCAATAATACCTTCCACACAGTCAGTATTTTGATTCTTTGTGGTGGCATCTATATGATTGGTATTTACAATATCTGTATCCGCAGAGTTTCCAAAATACTTGAAGAGTGATTTCTGAGATTTCTTACTTACTTTTAGGTTATTCATATTCTTTGAGCTGGCACCTTCCATTATTCTGAAAAGAGTCCTGCATCAGCAAAAGAACCAAGTAGCGACTCGCCCAGTTGTCTCGAGGTCTTGTCACATGTCCACCTGCTCCGAGGTCGTGCATCCATTGTCTTAATATACCGTCACGCGTCAACACCGCCAATTCATGCGTCAACACTTCCTCTATCACGCGTCAACACTTCCTCTCGCAATGCGCCAACACTTCCTCTATCGCGCATCACTTCTTTTCCCAAGTCGCACGTCAACACTTCCTCTCGTCGCGCCGTAACACCTTTTTCACGCCACGACTGCTCTTGTCGCAAGGCCAATAATTCCCCTTGTCGCGTGTCAACACCGCATTTGTCACGTCAACAATCACAAAGCAACAATAATATGAATCTCTAGTGCTCAAGGGTATACGAGTTCAAATTTCACAAGATTGGTAATTTGGTAAGCTACTTGACGTATACTACCCGGTGAATCACCTAGGTTTTTATAGGAGATGTTTTCAAATGAAGGAGAAGTCGACCCCCAAAAAAAATATACTATATATTTTAGGCAAACAGACACCACCCACTCCGAATAATTCACCTTTTCAAATTTTCCTAAAATGAAATTTTCGCCATATTACGAATAGTCGCCGCTAAAATTATCCTTGGTTCTCACAAATTCTTTGAAATTACAATGTTGTTAAGTCTAAAATTTAGACTTCGAAAACCGAGCATTTCCAACTTTCCTCCCATTTGCAATTTTTTACTATTCATCGGCTTGAGCTACGTAAAAATGTGAATTTCTAATTTCTCAAAGTCTCGAAATTTAGACTTTAGGATTTCCAAACTTGAGTTTTCGACCATCTCCTTGCTCAAAACCATCACCAAGCCCGAAATGAAAACCCCAAATTTCCAAAATATTGGCTCGCGTTGACCCCTATATGCCCATTAACTCCCAAAATTCACCAAAATTTCACCACTTCTCACATATTCAGCATCAAATTATTACTTGCTTATAGCTTCGGCTTAGTCCATGATTTTCAAGCTCCGTATTTGGTGACATGAGTCTTCAATTCCTTCACCGTGAGTTCCAAACCCAAGATGTTGTCTACATTGATATATGATCAACCCCATCAATTACATGGTCTCACCTCCTACTACAAGCTCAAGCTTATAGCTGAACTCTTCATCTCCCATTCACCCAACACATTCTTCCTTTTATACATTAATTGAGATCGATCTTTTTCTACACATGGGCCATTTCCATTCTCATTGTTGAGCTAGCTTGTCCTTTGTGCGAGTCACTTAATACCCCAAGATATTTATTTTCTCAAGATATTCTTCAAGATTAGTATCACCCCTTTGAGCTCTTTATCTTCTTTGGCGTCGGTGTGTATGGCCAAGCTTGGGAGGTTAGCCCTTACTTGTTTTCGCTTGTAGTGCATTCTCTGGCATTCACTTTGAGTCCTAATGGCTTAGCCTTAGCTTGCTCCCCTATCACTAACTTGTTGTAGTGAGTCCTCTTCCTCCATAGCTTGGCTTCTACTAAGTGTTCGCTCATAAGCTCAATAGGGCTATTCCTTAGCTCATCCACTAGCTAGGTCAAGATGGTGGGGCTCTCAACCAACCATTGACCCCTTTAACCAAATCCTTCATAATTTTTTTCATTCCTAGGGAATTTCTTAGACTTGGAGGGCTGATGAAGATGATTATGAGTTACTAAGGGCTATTGTTTTTAGTTTTTCCCATCTTGCTCTCATGTGGGGTCCACCAAGGATTTTCTTCCTTTTCATTTGAACCTTAAGGGTTAAAACCTAGAAGAGGAAAAAATTCCTTAATATGAATTTCAACTCCCAAAATGCTTCAAAATGTTCTGAAAACAACTAATTTTTCCTATAAACCCATATTTTCTTGACAAGTCATCTCCAAGTGCCTATTCCAATCATCCATGTTTTCCATTTTACCCATGGGTCAAAATGGATAACAGATTTCGTTGTATCACCTAGTCTATTTAGTCCCCATGGCCTATCGAAACGAAAGCACAATATGCTCTTATCTCCCTATTCATGTTTGGCTTATGTGGTCTCATCGATCTAAAATTCCATCACATCAGTTTAGATCCATTACTAGGACAACTCCTTCATCTAAGCATACTTCACCACCTCATTTCACTCCACATAGGTGTCCATTACCTCCACACTCTACTCCACATAGGTTTCCATCACCTCTAGTCTATTCCCCATGTAGGTGTCTATCACCTCCACACTTTGTTACAAAAATGTTCTCACCATCTACTCATTGGTTACATTCATATCAAATTCATTCACCTATACATTGTCTATCTCATATACCACCATTCTTATAGCATGATCATACATTTTCCTCTCGTCCAACATTAACTAGAGGGCCTTCATATTTTAATTTCATCGATAGTCTATTTACCATCATAAACTTGAGGTCCATCACACCTATTCCTCCTCCCTAGCATTGATACACATTTTATATTCACATCATTTCACATCTCAATTTTAGCATACACTATTAACATCTTCAAACAACCTAGTATTTCCATTTCTCGATGACACACTCTTGTGCCCTAGTTCACACTTGACTATTGAGGGAATCCTACACACATGAACCTCACACACAACATGCCACACATCACATACTACCTACTTCACATATTGCACCTGAATATATTTCTTCGTAACATATACTCTACACATTCACAATTTATCTTTCTCGTCATCCACTTTTAAATGTTACATTCATTACGCTATGATGCACTCTAGTTTCACATTACATAATCAACTATTAAGGTTATACATTTCAAATGGAACTCACCACATCATACATTCAATAAATCATTCACTCACTCACATTCTTAGATGCTACACTTTGTTCTTTGATGATCATATCTTTCTAATACACACAATTCAAACCATTTCTTTATGATGCACTCTCGTTTACATGCTTAATATTGACCGCTAAGGGGGCTTAAATAAATGAACCTCATTGCATAAATATACATCCACTTGGGGGACACACTACTCCTATCATTCAAAATCCACGACATTATGTCTCTTCCACACCATACCGTATATCTTTTTATATTTACTATTTCTTACTCGGGATTTTACATGTACACTTTACTACAAATGTTATATAGATATCTTGTACATCATTATATTTTCATATACACATGTGAGTTTCCTTTCCTTTATATTTTTATTACATATACTACATATCTACACATGCACCATGGATGTTTGGCATTGTACATATTACGAGTCCAATAATGGCTCATGGGGGCATCCTCTTTCATACACTATAGGTGCTATTGTTTCATAACACACTACTATATCAGATTAAACATGTTGTGAAATATTTTTTATATTTATAACATGCTAATGTGTGCTTCATGTGCATCTTTTCTTATATAAGAGTATTTTCTTCCATGATTGTTTGTTACATTACAAGTTCTTGCTTGTAATTGTTTACCACTGTTTGAGGGATTTTCCATATGTCTTATGTGCACACTATCTTCTATTGGATTCATCATCCTTGATTGTCTTCTCTCGACACCATGACTGGTGTACCATGTTTACAACGTGCTTTTCACAATCGACATTTCTTTCTTTCATTTTAGCTTACACATTGTTTTCACTAGTCATCTACTCATGTGTTTTTCTTTACTTGTACTAACAATTATCTTCCAACCACTTTGTTTGTGTGTTCCTTTGTTTCTCCTAAGCACATTCCCTTCCCCCTTATAGGGGCATATTTAGTATAGTGGTTGGTCCACCTGTGGGCCACATACTTCTTCAAGCGATGTTGTACGCATCCCAAATTATGGGGACATCACTTAGGTAAATAATTCACCCTATAGATAGTAAATTATAGTACCAATACAACACAATATTAAGTTTCAAGGCTTAGGATCAAACTTGGGTCCTTAGCACAACACTAGAGTCCCTAATCCTTCTTGGATGCCTATAAAAAGGGGGTAGTTATAAAATGGTTGGTAGTTCAACACATTCTATAGAAATCCACACAACGAATTTTATAGGGCACACATTCCTTAACACTTGCATTTATACACACCATATGTAGTGGTGTTGTACATTGTGGGAAGCGATTAAATGTTGGAGGATAACACTAGAATTTCTCCCTAAAATTATTTCATGTCATTGGTGTGAGAATGTTCAAAAAATTGTGGCCTATGCAATCGGCGTGAGATCGACCAAAAGCCTCGGTCTTCTACAACATCTACAAGATTCTTTCTACACTCTTTCCTCATCAAAAATTAGGTGCACATGTTACTTTTTTAGATTTTAAGTGGTTTTACATACTTCTCTACATGCTTTGTACACATATACATGCATATTTTACTATTTTTTTGTTATTCTATTTTGTAGGTCTGTTTGTATGGGACATGGTAGTCAACATCATTTCAACATCTTTCAAAAAATAAACAACATTAAGATCAACATCAAAAACACACACATCGCGACATCTACAAATGCGTTTCTACCCTAGGTTCATTTTCATCATCAGCTCTAGTATTTTTCCCTCCTTAGCATCCATGCTTCCCACTTTTATCTTCGCACACTTTGTCTAGTCCTCGACGTGATTTTCTCATCCATCTACATGGTTATCAAGTATGTATCTCTATCTTATTTATGTTATTGATATTTCTCTCAACAACATAAGGAGGTAGAAAATATAGACAAAAAATCATATAATTTGGGTAGTTATCTAGTTCAATATTACATACTACTATTCATGTAATTCCTAAGTAACAAAGGTACTAATTATCCCATGTATTTTTCCACCTTCATTCACTTTCTGTTACCACTTTTATTCTTCCATCCTTTCTTTAAGCAGTATTCCTTTTATTCTTCGAAATTATCATCATGGAAATCACCTCCTAGCAAGGACGCCGTGAGTCGTGCACCCTCGTCCCCTCTCGGTGCCCCTAACCTCTTTATATTTTGTTTTCATCTTCTAGTTCCTTTCTATCCGTTTGAGCATATTATGTCTTTTGTAGTCAACATTTTCTGTGGTTAATTAAGAAATTCAAACAAGGGAATCATACAAATATAATGTTATTTGAAAGTAATAAAATACCAAGCACTAAACATTAGCTATGACCACCTAAGGTTGTATCCTTCAAGCATCTAATAGCTTCATTACATATATATAATACCATCCAAGGGAAAAAAGGGATGGTTATTCCACATACACTTTATAAGAGTGAATTTCATTCTATTCGTGCACAAATTTATTACTTTTCTTTACATCTATCTTACTTTCTCGCTACCAACTATGACACACACAAGAGCCACCCCGGCACGATTTCACACACACACAAAACTACATTGAGTCTAAGATGTAGTGTAGTGCTTGGTTGTAAGTTCAACATTATGATAGCTAAAGACAATCCTACCCCTTATTTTACATCTTTCGCTTTTGGGATTTGAAGTCTCTTCGAGGGTTTCACAATTCAATGCTTAAATGTAGGTTTCAATGACTTTGGAAATCTTGGTGCGACTTTTAGAGTGACCAAAGGTGAACAAAAATGAATAACTAGTGACCACAAACAGTGCCTAGAAACAGGCCTTGGGCATCCACGGGTGCCCCTATCCTCTCTAAGTACCCAATATAATTTATTCCTCTAGATCTACATTTTCCTCTATACGATGCTCCTCCCTCTCTCTGCTCATCCAATTAAAACTTCAATAAAATCCATATTTTATTATGAATAAGCTAAGTACCTTCTTCTCCTCCTTATAATTAGGGTTTATTTTTTTATTCCTTATTTTTCCGGCTTAATATAAGTACTTAATTTGATATTCATTTATTGTTGTAATAGAAATAAGATTAGGTATATCAATTAAAATTTATCTTAATCACCAGTGAAAGGTGAGGAGCGTCGAGTTGTTCATGTATTTATCTAGGTGCTGGCATTTATGTTGTGCTAAGGACCCAAGTCATATTTTGGGTGAAATTTGAACCGAGGATTGTGGTGTGCCCTGTAACGTGCGCTTCGAGCTATGATTGTGTACTACTCGAATGGAATGATTTATTCACCCAAAGTGTATGTTCCCTCATTTCGGTGTATGCAAGGTTGTGTTGTAGCAAAATCATAGCAGCCCCGAATTTCCTTCAACTTAAAATGGGGCATTCGGTGTGATTGCACAACATGGAACCATCTCTCAAGTGTGGGACTCATGCGGACTTGAGATGGACCTCCAAATAAGGGTGGTCCTTCTTCCTAAATTACCCGCCACAAGGTACTCTAGTGTAGGAAAAATAATCTATCCTAATCTAGCCATTCCAAGGAGACAGGAAGAGAGATAAAGTGAAAGAGATCCTACACTAACCGGTTGATACACCAAAAAGGAAGTGGCTGATAACAAATCCAAACTATCTAAAGTAGAGAGATGTGAGAAAAGCATAGGTTCGAAAAGATGTACCACAAACAAAAGATGAAGTTCACATGGAAAACCACTTCAAAACCCATTAAACATACCTTCCGTAACTTGCAATAAACATCACACTATGCATAATATACTGCAATGAGGAGAGGCAAGAAGAGACAATAAAATAAGCAAAGATGGACAAAATGCATCACAAAACATATTTTATTGCTCCAAAAGTTCACACAATACATCATCAGTGGGCAAGAGGTAAGAAAATTCCATTACAGAGCCAAGAGAGGAGGCTTAGACTCCACATTCTATCCTAAGGAAGAAAGAGAGAGGGGGAAGGAGAGAAACAATGACCAACCATTTGAAAATGCCCCTCCTTTACAATATATAGAAAGAATATTAGAGAAAGGAGGGAAGAATTCAAACTCTACTCCAACCACCCCTAAGAGCATTGAATCCACCTACCACAATGAAGAGTCTCACTGCAACACCCATGCCCCCATCGATGTCCCTTATTGGGCAATAAAGAAGCCCATTCTTCATCATGGCGGAAGGTGGGAGACTTGACAACCTCAAAATGGCGGGCCAAAACATTAATGGTGGTGGGTGAGAAGCAAAGACCGAGAGCTTTCAAAATGCCCTTTTCCCGCTCAAAATCAAGTTCCTAGTCAAAATATATGGCTTTCTAAAGGTCGTGGTTAGGATTTTAACGTGGGCTCTCAATATTTAAAAGAGTTTATCCATACAGGTCCATGTGGCAGCCCAAGCACGTGTTGAAGATCCAGCCCCTTCTCTTTTAACTTTTGTAGTTGCAATCGACTAACACGTGGCAAATTTTGTGGGCTCATATGTGTTCTTTCTAAGTCCCGCATATTGGTGGAGACACTGTGTCTAACCCGAGACACATGGAGGCTTCGCGCTTGTTTGGAAAATGCCCCTAGATTTTTCTTTTGAAGTTGTGGATGACGAGACACGTGGAGGCCTTGTCAAGATTTTGGAAATTTCAACGACCAAACTTACCTTTTTAGAATCTAAACATGTGGGGTGGCACTCGCATGGGGACTACCTTTTGGATCATGCCTTTGAAATTGTACTGATGAGGCATTTGGAACCTTTTGTGGATCATACCTATTTCTTTATGTTTTGGCTAAGTCCCTTTTGTCAGGGGCCATATGTCCGACTCTAAACACGTGGAGGCTCAGTGCTTATTTGGAAACTACCCCCATATTTTTCCTTTAAAGTTGTGTGGATGAGGCATGTGGTGAGCTGGCACATGTTTGGGGTCTCTCTTTAGGCCACTCCTTTGAATTTACACCGACGAGGCTCGTGGCATCATCCACTCGACCTTCTATACTTAGCCGATTCGGGCCTCGATCCATTTGAATTTTTTTTTACCCTAGACATGTGGAGATTTGGCACTCATTTGAGTCTCTGCTTTGGGCCATGGCCTTGAATTTGTGCCGATTTCACATGTGGAGGCTTCACACTCATTTAGGGTCTGCCTCCAGATTTTAACTTTGAAGTTGCACCAAAGAGACATGTGGAGGCTTCCGTCAACCTTCTTATACTTAGTCAATTTGGGCCCGCTTTGTCCCATTTTTTGACTTTGACCACATGGTGAGCCTGCACTTGTTTGGGGAACCGCCTGAGTTGATCTTTGAAGTTACGCTGAGTTAACACGTGGCACCTTCCGCTGGCTCTGCCCCATTTTGACTTTTCAACTATCGACTTTGTCCCTTTTCATACCTGGGACACGTGGAATCTTGGCACTTGTTTGGGGTCCCCATTTTGGATTCTATCCTTTGAGTTACATTGATGAGGCATGTGGCACCCTCGCGTGTCTCGTGAATTTACCTTTGGTGAAAAGACTCCACTGGCTCGCAGCTAAGCCGTGAAAACTGCACCATTTTGTGAAAAGTGAAAAAGTTCCAAAATACCTCACAAACCCACCGACCTGAATTTAAACTTGGGAAAAATTTTCTCCATGGCCCTACAGGCCCACTTTTGGAAAAATAAATCATACCCAGGCCTTCCGGCCTACATTTTCCACTTTTGGTGAAAAGACATCTCCGAGCTACCGCTTGCCCCACATTTTCCAATTTACAAAAGAAATCCTTCCCGAGATCGCAGGCCCGCAATTATAACTTATGCCTCTTGCAAAAAGTGGAAAAATTCCAAAATATCTCCTACCACCCCATTGGTCCAAAATCTTCCCATTGGCGAAAAGTTTTCCTTAGGCCTCGCTTTTGGCAAAAATCCTTCCCCAGTTCACGACCCGCTTTTGGCGAAATATGAGGAGTTAGAAGGACTTCTTTATATTTATAGAAAGGGGAAGAAATTTCCTATCTGATGGAAATTATTTCAGGGGACCTTAAGTTTTTAAAATATATAAAAATTTAGATTGAAGCACCAAAAGGGGGAAAATGGTGTTAGTTGACCAAAAATAAGTGTGAGCTTATTTTGGTCAACAATTTGGTGACTCATGGGGATCACTGCTTGTCATAGGTGAAATGATTAGTTTCCTTGAAGCATCCATTAGGCATGAAGTCTTCCCGGTAAACAAACTCTCGATCATAGTCTCTAAAATCTGATCCCGAGCCACTTGGAACACCACTGGAATTGGAGTTGATCTCACCAAATGCTACTTCCAATGCACTGTGCACGAGAAAAAACACCACAACACACTATGTACAAAAATGGAAATCATACACACCCCAAGTGGGATATGCAGAGTGTGCAAAAGTAATTTTTTTTTGAAACAAAAATTTACTCCTACTCCTACACTAACAAGAGAGAAAAGGTAACTCAAACAAATCTTACAACTAGCAAGGAGAAGTAGCTTCCCTTTCTCAAAAAGGGCAGCCATGCAAATGATTTGACACTAAATATGGCTGCTTGTATGAGTGAAAAACTAACAAGAGGTTGATCCTCCACCCATATCATCAAGGTATCAACATCAATCAAAAATACCTCCTCAAGCTAATTGGCATTGGACTCCTAGAGGTGTTGATGGTGACCCTTGGTGCTTTGATACTCATCCTCATGTCATGAAGTGGACATGACTAATTTTGGCTTCTCCCTTGGCTCCAATGAAGCCAAGTACCGATCGGGGCACGATCTAATCTCGATGGATGTTCCCATTTTCTGAACTTCAAGCCCAAGAATGGAGTCTTCTTTTGACCTTCCTGGGTGGATGGTGTGGAAGAGATGATGACATCCTCTTGCTCCTTTCCCTTCCTTCTCATGTGAAGAACATGGAAGATTCATATCTTCTAACCTTGGTTCAAGAGGGTGTTATGAATTACAGGTTGTTGTACTTGAATTCTCTCCTTCATGGCAACAGACTCATGTGCTTGGAAGGTGGATGATGGAGGAGAAAATGATGTTATCTCCTTAGGCTCCTCTCCATCAAAGTAATCTTCCAAGTATGACAGAAATTCTACCTCCCGTTGTCCCGCCGCATGTGCTCGACCTCCTCCATGGTGTCATCCGACTCAGAACTTTCTCACCATGGTTCCCTTCATCCTCAAACATGAAGTTTGAAAGATCAAACTCTTCTTCAACATCAGAGCTCAAAGGGGATGAAGTGGGAGGAAGAAATGAAGGTTCTTTTGTGGCCTTCTCTGCACTTGAAGCTTCTAGAACCATATGGTCCTCCTCCGTCATGGGTTCATCAATCAAATCAGGCCCTTCAAATGAAAGCAAAAAATCTTCAATAATGATTTCTTCACTAAGTGGCCTCAACTCTGATTTGATCTCTCCTAGCTGCTCCTCTTTAATAGGACTTAGAGCTCATTATTCTTCTTCCTTTTGATTGATTGTGTAACTTAGATTAGATTAGCATCCTCTTCAGACAAAGTGCCATTATGGACACTACATTCAGAGAAAATAGATTGTTGATCTTCTCCTTTTGTTCTTGTTCTTGTTCTACTACAAACTCAGCCTCAGCCACCACTGGCTCTTCAACTTTGACCTCCTCTATTGGCTTAACCATCAAGGGATCTTTGTAAACCCAAATCTTCATATTTTCTATCATTTCTTCTCTATTGGGTTCCTCTTCTTGCTGATCTCCTTGACTAGTTTTTAGAGTCTCTCCCCACATGGACTTGGGAGAGCAGGAGGAGTGGTGTGTGGGGTCTCCACTAGTTTTATTTTTCTTTGTGGTGGAGGGGAAGGTATTACCTTTGGATCTTATGGAGGGGACTCGATTTGGAAGGGAAAAGGTAAAAGGAAAAATATGAGATGGAAGACTAGGGGCAGCAGATGGGAAGCTTTGGAATTGAAGCTCGGAGTTGATATGTTGTTACTTAGGAGTGAAGAGAAAATCACTAGATGATGGTGTGTGACTTACCCATTGAAAATACTCCCCGACACCATGTTAGCAGCATCTATCTCCTCATCCCACTACGTAAGTTGGGGCAACATATCAATCATGAAGCCAAGCTTCTCCTACGGGCTGAAATTTCTTGGCATAGGGCCTACCCATGGACAAGGTGCCCCTGTAACCAATCCCGAATGCCTTCATTTGAGCTATGCCCTAAAATGCACCGTACATGCCTCTACTCTTTGGATCTTGTCTAGAAAATCAACATTATCCATTTGACTATTGTCACTATATGCATACCCTTGTTCCTGATAAGCTTCATGGTCAAATTGGCTCTGCTTTACACTACTCATATGGGTAAGCATAATGGTTCTGGATCTGATCATAATGTTGATCTGGAGGAGTCATGAAATACATTGGAGGTGGACTACATTGTTGTTGCTGTAGGTGTGAATTCCAAGATGGGAATGAAGTCATGATTGCACAACTTCATGGAATGGGAGAAAATGAAAGATATGGAAAGAGAATGGATGAAAATGGATGGGAAGAAGGTCTGCAACTCAGAGGATGGGTTATTGACTAGATGGAGTCACCAAATGTGTTTTGCATGTGCCTTAAAAGGCTGAATCTCACCAAGAACTCATCAAATTGATGAAATGAGTTGTAAGGTGCTTCTGCACCTTCCCATCGTGTGTGACAAAACTATTAGTGTGGTCGCACGGTGGCTTAAGACCACTGCTGATAATGAGACACCTCATAAAGATGAGAGAATCTAACCTCGTGTCCCACTGTGCATGCCAAAAATATTGTAACAAAATCACAAAGCACCCCCAAATGTCCTTGAGTTTGAAATGGGGCATTTGGTGTGATTGCACAACATGGGACCATCTCTCAAGCTGTGGGACTTACGGACTTAAGATGGACCTCAAGAGAAGGTTGGATCCTTCTTCCTAAACTACCGCCACAAGCTACTATACTCAGGGAAAACTAATCTATCCTAATCTAGCCATTCCAAGGAGAGAGGGAGATAGAGAAATTGAAAGAGAGCCTAAAATAAGCGGTGATACACTAGAAAAGGAATTTGATCACAAATCCAAATTGTCTCGAAGATGAGAGAGGTGAGAAAAGGAGAGGGTGGACAAGATGTACCACAAACCAAAGATGAAGTTCACATGGAACACCACTTCAAAACCCATTAAACATAGCTCCCAAAACCTGAAATAAACATCAGAGTATGCATAATATACCCTACAATGAGGAGAGGTAAGAAGAGACAACAAAATAAGAAAGGAATAAATCATTACGAAACATATTTTATTTCTTAAAAATTTCACACATGCATCATCAAGTGGGCAAGATGTAAGAAAATTCCATTACAGAGTTAAGAGAGGAGGCTTAGACTCCACATTCTATCCTAAGGAAGAAAGAGAGAGAGGGGGCAGGAGAAGAAACAATGACCAACCCTTTGAAAATGCTCCTCCTTTACATTATATAAAGAATAAGAGAGAAAGGAGGGAAAAATTTTAACTCTACTCCAACCACCCCGTAAGAGCATTGAATCCACCTACCATAGTGAAGAATCTTGTTGTAACACCCATGCCCCCATCACTATCCCTTACTAGGTAAGAAAGATTTTGCTTTTGAAGTTGCACAGACAACACACGTGGTGGACTTCACAGATTTTGAATTTTCAATACCAACCTTACCTTTCGCACTCGAACATGTGGAGGGTGGCACTCATTTGGGGACTACCTTGTGGGCCATGGCTTTGAAATTACGTTGATGAGGCACATGGAAACTTCCACGGCTCTTCCCTATTTCTTTATGTTTTGACTAAGTCCCTTTTTTGGTGGGGCCATATGTCCGACTTTGGACATGTGGAGGATCAGCACTTATTTTGAAACTCGCCCTAGAATTTACCTTTGAAGTTGCGTGGATGAGGCACGTGGCGAGATGGCACATGTTTGGGGTCTCTCTTTGGGCCATGCTTTTTGAATTTGTGTTGATGAGGCACATGGTGCCATCTCGCAGCCTTCTATACTTAGTAAATTTGGGCCTCGATCCATTTGACTTCGCTGGAACCTAGACATGTGGAGAGTCGGGCACTCATTGAGTCTCTACTTTGGGTCGCCTCCTTGAATTTACACCGATCCGAGATGTGGAGGCTTCTTGCTCATTTAGGGTTTGCCTCCGATTTTAACTTTGAATTTTTGCCAAAGAGACACATGGAGGCTTTCACCAAACTTCTTATACTTAGTCAATTTGGGCCTGCAATGTCCCCTTTTGACTCTGACCACATGGCGAGCCTATGCTTGTTTGGGGAACCACCTTTGGAGTTGATATTTGAAGTTACGTTGAGTCGACACATGGCACCTTCCGCTGGCTCTTCCCCATTTTGAATTTTCAACTATCAACTTTGTCCCTTTTTGGACCTAGGACACGTGGAAGCTTGGCGCTTTTTTGGGGTCCCCATTTTGGATTCTATCCTGGAGTTGCGTCGATGAGGCACGTGGCACCCTCCACATGTCTCGTGACTTTACCTTTGGCAAAAAGAATTCACATGTGCTCATAGGACCACACTTGAAAACTATGCCATTTTGTGAAAAGTGCAAAAGTTCCAAAATGCCTGCACACTCCTCCGCCCACATTTTCCACTTTTGGCAAAAAGACATCTCCGGCCCGCCGCCCGCATTTTCCACTTTGCAAAAGAAATCATTCCCAAGCTTGTGGGCTCGTAATTATAACTTGTGCCTCTTGTGAAAAGTGGAAAATGCCAAAATATCTCCCACCGCCCCACTGCCGCAATCTTCCCATTGGCAAAAATTCTTCCCTAGGCCCACCGGCCCACTTTTGGCAAAATATCCTTCCCAGGCTGCGTCGGCCCACTTTTGGCAAAATATGAGGAGTTAGAAGGACTTATTTATATTTTTGGAAAGGGGAAGAAATTTCTTATCTGATGGAAATGCTTTTGGGGACCTTAAGTGCTTAAAATATACAAAAATTTAGATTGAAGCACCAAAAGGGGAAAATGGTGTTAGTTGACCAAAAATAAGTGTGAGATTACTTTGGTCAACAAAGTTGCTATGAAAATGCAGCCCAAATGAGAGAACATAAAATAATCTAAAACTAATGCAGCCCAAATGAGAGGGGAGGGAAATTGTTTGGTAGAAACCAAGGGAAATGTAAAAAAGTGGTTGAATACATGTATTATTGTAAACAAAAAAATTTGAGGATAAAATACAATGTTTAAGCTAGCAAGCAAGAAGACAATGTAGACCACGAAAAGAAGGTTTCAAATATGGGACGATTCTCACAATATTGTAGGAAAATTAGGGATGAAGCAACTAAAAGAATAAAGTGTGCACACAAGACAAAGGACATAGCCAAATGTGACAATGGCATACAATAACATATAATGATAAACAATAACAAGAAAAGTATCATACAAACATAGTGAAAAATAGTTCCTTCAAAGTAAATGATGCACATGAAGCACCGTTAACATGTTCTAAAGATATAAATTATGTCAAAACATGTATGATTCGATATAAGATAGTATTATAGTAAGAATAGGAAATAGTATATAACAAAAAATAACACTTGTGGTGTGTGCAAAAGTATATGCCCCTAGTTCCATTTTGGTACTAGTAATGGTATAGTGTCAAGCATCCATGTTTTGTGTAATGATCTGTATAAAGTTTGCATCCACAACTAGAAGTCAATTGTGTGTGCATGTGTATATAGAAAATATAATGACATACAAAATATCCATCTAACATAATAAGCAAATTATACATGTGATTATATGTAAGAAATAAAAATGTGTAACCAAGATATGCAGATGTTATGAGTGTGGATAAAAGAGAATACAAAGTGAATGTGATAGAGCACTGCGTGCCGACCGAGTGAATATGTATGAGAAGAGGTTAATTTATAAATTCCCTCTTAGTAGTCAATAATGAACAACAAAATAATAGTGCATCATCGGGAAAATGTATGAATTGGCGCTAGAAATATATGATTGACAAAGTGTAGAGAGTATAGAGTGAGTAAGGGTGGTGAGGTTCATTTTATATTTAGACTCTAAGTATTCGAGTATGAACAATGGTACTAACATGCTTTATATGGTAATGTGTCATGTGAGCTAGAGAAATGTGCCATGAATGCACCCACTGTGAAATGTGTTATATGAGGTGAGGTTCCCGAATGTAGTATGCCCTCAATAATCAAGTGTGAACCATACCACAAGAGTGCATCATCGGGTAATGACATGAGAAAAATAACCTACCAAATATGAAAAGATGACGATTTATGATAGGTGGAAGCATGTGAAGTGATAACAACATGAGTATAAGAGATAAAATGAATGTTGGATGAGATTTTACGAATGATGGGAGATTTATTGGTAGGAAGAAAAAAATTTGACATTTAGGAAGTTAATGTGAAGTAGTAGCACTCGAGGAGGATGAGATGATGCAGAAATAGATGAGTGGGGTGGAGGACACGGATGATTGATGATCTTAGGAGGTATATGGACGACTACCTTAGAAGGGGTTGGAGGAGACAAGTTAATTGAAGTGGAAGCATGCTTATGTTGTATCGAGAAAGATAATGCTCATGAGAAAGAAATCCAAAGGAAATGACACATTTATTTTCTAATTTTTGTAATTTGTCATGACGGGTGTAACTATCATTGTCATGATGGCCATTGATGTGGAAAAAATGGAAATAATGGCAATCATATTAGCAATGAAAGAAATGAGGAGGGTAATTTGATTATAAATCAGAGAATTTAATTCTTATCAATCTCAAAGCATGTAAGACATCACGAGGCTTAACATCATGTAATAAATGCAATGGTTCCCGATTAGGAGATGTGAAAGACTTAGGTGGAGAGAAAAAATTTCACAGAGATCCGAGATGCTTATGTAGCGGAGGGGATGGAACATGCTTTTAAGGTGGATCGGATGGAGACCATGGTAGATGCTTAACAGATGAAAGAGGAGAAGAACTATGAGATGATGTAGTAGTAGAAGGAGGATCTATAACATCTGTAAAAATTAAATATTGTTTTAGATCAATAAACTTATATCATAAAAGTGTAAATGATTCAAATGTATCATATTGCAATCTTTATTTTAATGCAAGAATCAAGCCACAAGAAAAGATAAATTAATTTTCTAGATCAACAAGTTAAAAGAATAATCGATGGATGCAATAATTGAATCTTAAAAATGTAATGTAATAGGTTCTTTCTTTCAATGATGCAAGCTAGAGAGTGATCATGTGTAACTCTAGGACCATCATTAAGCATTAATCATCTAATAAAAGAATCTTCCATTTCACAATATGTACTAATAGATTCAAAATTCAAATGATTGTACTATTGAAGAGCATCATCGATAAGTTGAGTAATATTCAATCATTTGAATAAGAAGCCCTTACTTGAATGATAATGCTTAAGATGTAGATATGGATTAATAGTGCCATTGAAAAATAAAAATGTAGGCATGATAAAATCCATAAGAAAGGCTAAATTATGAATTTTCTTTGAAATGGGATTTCCATGAAAAGAAATATTATCGATACAATCATAATAGGATTTTATCTCAAGAGTGAGAGATTGAAATTGAGATTGGAACATTTTAACAACATGCATGAGTGAAAAAATAACATGTGAAGGGATCATAAAAGATGAGAGAGGCACATTGAGAGGTTGAATCTCTCTATTATGATTGATCATGGTAATGTGAGAAGTAGAAGTGGAATATGGAGATGTTATGGGCATGCTAGATGTAGATGCATAATAAATAAGAGGAATACTATGAGGAATAGAAGAAGAGACATGAATATCATCTTGCAAAGAAGGAGAGGAAAGAAGAGGAGAAGAACATGGAATATCAATAGAAATTCTAATAGTAGAAGACACCACAAGAGGTTAACTAGTAAGAGTGGTAGAATAATTAGGAATAGCTTGGAAACAACCTCATAAGTATAATAAAGTGGAGTGGAAAATTAAAATCCATTATTATTAAGACAAGTAACATCCTTAGTAACATGTTCATGTTTAGAAGTATAATCGGCATCAATATTAGAAAACATTTCACATGTAATTATCTCATCAATTGACTCATCATCATATAGATAAGTAGGAGAATAACTATTTGTAGACACTAAATCATACACTTGGGTACATTTATAGGTGTTAATCACATTCTTGCATTCATATGATCCGTAAGAGAGAAAATTACTAATTTAATATTGTCTTTGGGCTCATTGCATTCTTTCTTGTTTCCTTCTTTGTCTTACACACTCCACTTCCTAGTCTTACCTACGTCACTTCAGCCTTCTCTCGAGTCTAGACACTAGTGCCCATCAATATACCACTCCCAAGCACACTCATCCCATCTGGGTGCCCCAACCTCTATATTTCTTACTCACCTCTTTTGTACCTCTTCTAACTATTGGGAATCTTGATTTCTTATTGGTCATCCTTTTAGTGGTTAATTACGATATTCAAATAGGGGAATCATATAAATAAAATGTCATGTGATCAAAGTAAAGGTCCAAGCTCTAAGCATCTATTACTATCACCTAAGGTTACATCCAAAGGAATTTCAAGAGCATCAAGGCATCCATATAGGTATCATTCAAGGGATAAGGGAATTTATTCTTCGCATACATGATGAACACATCTATTTACATCTTCTACATCTAACTATTACTTGTTATCACATGCATTTTGCCCAAGAGACACTTAGGGTATTATTCTACATACACACACAAACACATTACTACATGGAGTCTAAAATGTAGTACAACACCCAGATCATAAGTTCACTTAGTCGGGGTGATAACTAGGGTCAATCTAGATCCCCATTTTCATCAAATATATTTTAAGGATTTCATGTGTTTGCTGTTTTACAAGTGCTCTTTCTCTTTGTAGGTTTCAGGAAAATTTTGGTACTAACTAATGACATACAAGTGACCAATAGTGACATCTTGTGAACATGTTACAACATAGAAGAAATCACTTTTCGGCAGGTTTGCACGTATAGGTGCCTAAATAAGGTCTCTAACACCTAGGAACCCTTTCCCCACCAGTGCCCCGGTATAATAAGTATATCCGATAGTCACACATTTTTAAAGGAATCGTAATGATAGTTTCCTCCTCATGTCTTCCACTATTCAAATTCAGCACAATACAAGATTAATTACGAAATCAAATGAGTAATTTAACCCTTCTTTTTCACTTAGGGTTGAAAAATTTTAATAGCTAATTTCTTATTTCAAATTTGTAATTTATTTCTATATCATTGCGTGGTGAATCAGTAATTAGGGTTTTTCAAATTACACTAGTTTTAAAATCATTTGAGTAACCCATATCATTCAAATACACTTAAGGTCCTTATAATTTCATTTCTCTCATTCTCTTAGGATCTTCTCATCATGGATATGTTAATTCATGATTTCTTGTTAACCAATCCTGATTTTCATGCTAAAATTATAACTATCTTGGCTTATACTCGCATCCCTTATACTACTTATCCGACATAGTTTATCATACATTTTGGATGGATTATCTTAAAAGATTACTTTTCTATCTAATGTAATCGATAATCTTTCTTTTTACAACAAAGTGATTCTCCTCTTTCTATCCGAGTAGGCATCCATAACTTTGTTTTTAAGAGAACTTTAGTCAAAAATGGATATAATATCAATCTTTTTACTTTTTAATTCATTCAAAATATAGGTCTTTCCATAAAAAAAATGTTAACCCAACATCTATTTATCTCTAGCCATATGATTCTACTATTTTTCCATGTCTTGACACTATTTTTTTCTTCTCTCATAGTTGGGCTAGAAATAGTTTTTATGGTAGTATTTATTATTGATTTTCCCATGTCATATAATTACTTACTCAACGGGCCATGAATTCATAAAATGCAAGCAATACCTTCTTAAATACACTAGTGTGTCAAATTTTTACATGAGGAATTTGAATCTTGATTTCGCCGATAATCCCTTATTCGATATTGTAATCTATATCCAACAACTATATTATATGTTCCAATTCGATCATCGTCTAAATTTACTAGTGATCCATGACCCATGGATTATCTAGACAACTTGTCTCCACTTGAAGGAACTATTTGTGCATTAGACATTGTTCCATCCACTTTAGTATCACCCCCTCCTTCTACTAATGCTATGGTGATTTATAGGGGGTATCTCCATACATCGGGTGCCATACCACCTTCATTCTCTCCTCATGATAAATATACATATATGATATCTCCTTTCACATGCACCATATTCATGAATAATGTTTATTGTCTATACATTCCATTTGATCCCACTTTGTATGACACTATTTACACACATGATGGCTTGGTTCAACTAGGATTCATGTTAGATGATCTCATCTCTCTCTGTCCCATTATTCTTAATTATATCATGGTTATGGTAAAATTATTTTTGTTTATAGCCTCCAATTATTCCATCTATTAGTCTTTATCGCACGCATACCTCACATTTTTCCACTTACTCTTGGACAATCATGGCTTGACAATGTCGGTGGCCCTTTAGATCTTAATCGTATCTACTTTTCATTCCCCATGCCCTTTGGATGCATTTTTATTTCAAATGATTAATTTCTTAGATATTCAAAAATATTACTCCATGATATGTGTATGAATGTCCATTACCACCTTTCACCGACAAAGAATATGTAATGGGCATTTACAATTTGCCTCATAATGGCTCCATACTTGATCAACCACATACTATTGCTAAGCATGTATATGATGCATATCCATTTGACTTTGACCATGAAAATGATGATATTTTAGATAAAAGTACTTTATTCTTCTACATCATCATACACTTTGGGGCATCATACTTATCCCCCCTTCTAGCATTATTATGTGTCTTGCATTTCTCCTTGTCCATTCTACACTTCACATTTAGTCTTTCACACACATCTTGATACACTTGTATCGTCGGTTCTAGATGACACACTTTGTGTTGTGGTTCACACTGGAATGTTGAGGGAATACTACATCCATGAACCTCACATTTCACACTTGGTGAATTCACAACACATCTCTCAAAGCATGACACATCACACTACCCTATGACACGGCCTAGTTCTACGGTTCATAATCGACTACTAAGGGTTTAAATATGAAATGAATCTAACAAAAACACACTCACTCTCTATGTTCTATGCTTCATTGATCATATATTTCTAGCACACATAATCTCAAACCATTTCCTGATGATGCACTCTTTTCTATGGATCATTCTTGACTGCAGAGAGGTATTTTATAAATGAACCTCATCTCACGCATACTCATTCAAATTCACCAGAGGACATGCTAATCCTATCAAAACCACTTTTTATTTCATTCCATTCACACTCATAGCATGCTACATATTCTTGTTACACATTATTATTGCTTACTTATACTGCATGTACACTTTTCTTACTATGTTAGATGGATAATTCATATTTCAAATTATTTTCTATATACACATGCATGTTCAATTTCCTTCTAGTTTGAATGTGTAATTTAGATAGATCTATTACATGTATCATGAATTATTCTTGTTGTATGTCTTATAAGTCTTGTAAGCGGCTCCTAGAGGCATATACTTTCGTAAACACTATAGATGTTATTGTTTCATTTTTCACTTCTTCTTATTCCTACTAGCACACTAATATATATAAGGTCATACATGATTTAACATAATTTTTATCTTTTTAACATGCTAACGGGTACTTCATGTGTAACATTTATCTTTCAAGAATTATTTTACACTTGATGGTTGTCTCACATTACTCTTTTCTTGTCACTATTTTCCATAGTTTTTCATTGTGTGCCATTGTTTGTGGGATATGCCTTTTGTATTGTGTGCACACAATATTCATTTGACCACTTCAGCCTGAATTGTCTTTCGATGTTGTGAACAATTTCCCATGTTTGCAACCTACTTTTAATGCTCTACTTTGTCTTCTTTCTTGCTAGCTTACACATTGTCTTCTATCTATGTATTTCTATTGTTTTCATTAGCACATGTTTTCATCATCTTTGTTTGTATGTGCCTTGGTCTCTACAAGCACATTCCCTCATCCGTGATAGGACCAATTTCATATCATAATCCAGTCCTCCTTTTGGCCACACCCTCCTACTAATGTTGTGTGCACCCCAACAAGGGGGTATACATTGGGTGAATCAATCACCCCTTATAAAATTTCACGATTATTATACAACATAGTTCATAATAGAAAAGAGCAACATATAGTTACAAAAAGGATCAAAACTCGACTTGGGTCTTGAGCATAACACAAACGCCGCTGCCTAGAAAAAAACATGAGATCTGGGCCGACCCTTACTAGGTTCCTATTACCAAGGGTAAGTTATAATGATTATAACACATTGGCATAATTTACAGTGAGTTTACACAATTTTTTCACATAAAAATAAAGTCCTCCAAAGAATTAGCATGCATGTTATCTCCCTTTTCTATTCATGTTGGATTGAAAAAGTTGAAATTGATAAAACTTGAATAATGTAGGGTCACACCATCTCGTAGTGGTGTATAAATATTCTGGAAGTAGTCAAAGGTTGGAGAATAATACTATACCTATTTCCCTACACTTCTTTGTGTTATGAGATTGCCAAAACAACTCGCATTTGGCGTGAGATCACCTAAAAAACATGGTCTTGGAATGAGATGACTCAAAAACTTCTAAAACATTTTTAGGATCCTTTCTATCCTTTTCAATCATAAGGGATAAGGTGCAAATGTTCCTTTTGCATTTTTAAATACTTTTTACACACTATTTATACGTTTGGCTCAAAGTTTTCATATACACGACTTTAACTTATCTTTTTCTCTTCTCTTTTATAGGTCTATCCTTTTGGGAAGCATCAGTCACATCATCAAGCATCAAATGACATTGAAAATAGGTAAAATGCAACACACATATACATACGATTTTACCCCTAGGGTTACTTGCGCTTTTCTCTAACATAAACACGTCATTTTGTCACTCCGCACTCTTTCATGTCTCCTTGGCATGCTTTTACCATCGATCTATATGGTTATAAAATATGCATCCTCTATCTACATTATTTTATTGATTATTCACTCAAAAACATAAAGTGGGGAAAATGTAAACACCAAATCACGCACCTAGGTACATTCTTTGAGTCCTAATAACATACTTGCATTCATATGATTCCTAAGTGATAAAAGTACTACTTGAATACTATCTTTGGCCTCTTTACTTTTGTTTTTGTTTCCTTCTTGGTATTATACAACCCACTTCTTAGTCTAACCATATTTACTTCACCGTAAGTCCGGACAATGATGCCAAACGGGACACCAACGCCCAACCGCCATCATCCCCTCTAGGGGCCCCCAAATTATTTGTATCTTAATCACTTATTTTGGTCCTTTTCTAACTAGTGGGAATATTGATTTCTTATGGGTTGGCATTTTAGTGGTTAATTACAAAATTCAAAAAAGTGAATGATATAAATACAATGCTATGTGATCAACTAAATGGACCAAGCTATACACATCTATTACTATCACTTAATGTTCCATCCAAAGGAACTGCAAGAGCATCAAAGAATTAATTTAGATAGCATTCAAGGGAAAAGGGATTACATTCTTCTAAATCCACTTCATAGGAGTGGAAATTAATTTTTATATGCACACATCTACTTAAATTTTATACATCTATTGGGTCAAAGCACAATGTTATGTCCCACTTCATGTCCCAAAAACATGACTAAGAGGTTGGGTGGGATCAGAAATCAAGGGTATTCACGTGAACACCCCTTTCGTGTGAACCCCTTCTCCTGAAGGCGCCACGTAGGACAAAGAAACTAGTTCACGCGAATGGGGGTTCGCGAACCATCAATTCAAAAAAATTTGGCGTGCAAAGAGTTATATATAGATATTTATATAGTTTTGGGTGGCATATTTAGGGTTTAGGGGGTTCAGGTGAAGGGGGTTCACGTGAACCCCTTCGCGCGAACCCCCTTATGTGGCACCTATGTGGCACATTTTGGCGCCAAATCCATTTGGAGGATAATTTTATGCCAAAATGTGCCACTTAGGTGCCACGTAATTAGGGTTAACGAATGAATAAAATTACAAAATTTTAACACAAAATATAGAATTTTATTAGCTTTCTAAAAATATAATTTTCATTTTTAAAAATATGTTTTACTATTTATTTTTTATATTTTTCTAACATATGGTATTTTAGGACAATCGATCGTACACAATCAACCCAATTTGAAAAATAGCAAAAATATCAAAAAAATTGAAAAAATTAAAATTACTATTTATTGAAGTCTTCTTCTTTCCTGTGAAAAAAAAATTCAATTTTGATATAAATCTTAAAATTTATTTGCATAAACATTTGTACGCCATTTATTTGAAAATAGTTTTACTAAATAATTAATTAAAAAAATATATAAGTCCAAAAAATATGAAAATTTGACAGCACCTCAAAATTAAAATCTTGAACATATATCTAAAATTTCATGGTGAAAAATAAATTTTCATTTAAAAAAATACCAGGACAGTCATTCCTCTTTTATAACATAAGAAACAACATATGAATAAAATTAAGAAAAATACCATTTTTTTGCAATTTTTTAAAAAAATTTACATGTATTCTACACTCTAAACACAACATTTCGTTAGTTTGTGGAATTTCATGAATGTGTACGGTTTTATGGCTATTACCTTTAGAAAATCAATGAAAGCGAAAATTCATGTTTATAATGGTACAAAACATACAAATTAGGTTCATGATATGCCAGGGTTTTTGGGTGTTCTTTCTCTTTACAAGTTTTAGGTGAATACAAATACCAACTAGTGATATACATGAGACCAATAGTGGAATCTTGCGAACATATTTTGACACAAAAGAAATAACTTTGTGATAGTTTTTGTTGTGGCAAATCAAAGAAGACTCCCCGGATGTAAATCAGTTTCTAAGTTGATGTTTCGGGTATCCAGTGTGATTACACAACATTGAAACCTCTCTCCAAGTGTGGTACTTGTAAAATTAGAGAGGAATCTCTAGATTAGAGGTTGGTTCCTCAAACTCCTCTCGATTAGATCTCATTATTTGCACATTCGCACGAGGTTTAAACCCTAATCCTACTCTAAATTCCAAGGAGACGAGAGATAGAAAGTGCAAAAATTGAAACTAAACTAATAGGTGATACACCAAAGGAGTGGTGAACACTTCTTGTTCATGAAAATTGACACAATTTCATGAAATGCAACATGAAACATCATACATAGGTTGATAAGATGCAATTAGAGGTCTGAAATGAAGCAAGACAATACAAACAAAGGACTGAAAATTGATCACAGAGTCTACATTGTCATTTTCACTATCAAAATCCTTGCATTTGCAACATCAAAGAGGCAAAAACCTGTTACAATCATGAAGAAGGTATGATACTTGCAAAAATCACTTGTTGAAGGTGAAAGAAGAAGCTTTTTATCAAAAAAATGTTCACCCTAAAAAAATGAGCCAAATCTGGCTTTTACAATGCATGGGTCGAGCCCAGGAGAGAGAAAACGTGTAAAAAATGTGGGAGCCATTCCCCATTGAATGAAGATGCATTAAAACAGCATGGGCATCCTTACAGACCCATGCCCTGACATTTTTGGCCATGCTGAAGAAGAATGCGACCCATTTTGCATTAAAACTGGTTGTTGAAACGTCATTTCTGGCCATTACCACATGCCAGAGGCGTTTCTTGATTTTCTCTCTCCAAAATCAACCAAAATGCAAAATTGACCCTGGAATCATGTAGATAATTTCACCAGCTTTCCATTGATATAAAGAACGTGAAAATCGAGCTCTGGATCAAAAGATATGGCGATTTGAAAATTTAGGGCAAAACAGGCCAAAATCGGATCGGCGGGCAAAAAGTTTGAATTTTTACCCATTTGGTCTTTGGAAATTTTTTCAAATTTTCCCCATGCTCCACCACTCCAGGTGCCATGTGGCATGTTCTGATTGGTCACGGGCCCTTCCTGCTCCATTTTACTTCATTTTTGCCTTTGGAAAAAATTTCAAAATTTCGCCAGGGCCGATGAGGTGAAGACACGTGGCGTGATGTGATTGGCTCGGGCCTGTCTCTCCTGAATTTTCCATGGGTCGCTTCAAATTTTTTTGGCTTGGACACATGTCAAAACCCCATTGGGTGTGGGTTTGACCCTCCAAAATTTCCTCGTGGGCTTGCTCTAAATTTTTTTGCCCTACCTGGACACGTGGCGAGATTCCATTGGCTCGCAATAAGGGGGCGGGCTTTCCCTTCTAAATTTTCCTCTATTTCCTCCTTGGGAAAATTTCCCAAATATTCCCATGCTCGCCCGACCGGGACACATGGTGAGATTCCATTTGTTGGCGGGGGCAGTGGGCCAAAACTCGCCCTTTGGACTTTCGGCAAAACATTTTGCCAAAAATTCTAATTCTTCCCCCCGCTCCACTGGTGTGGACCTCCTTGGACACGTGTCGCATTGTGATTAGGCGGCGGGAAAATGGGTGAAAATTTCCTTCTTTGAAATTTCAGCCAACACTTAGCCAAATTTCCAATTTTACCCCGCGCTCCACTTTCGATTCCTTATGACACGTGTCACGTTTTGATTGGCCGCGGGGCCATCTCTTCAAAATTTCCTTGCCAACACTTAGCCAATTTTCCCAAATTTTTTCCCTGGGACACGTGGCAGCTCCTGATTCATCGGCGGGCCCCCGGGAAGAATTTTTCTTTTGAAACCTTTGCCAAAACACTTGGCAAAAAACCAAGTTCTCCTCCGACCCCCGCCACTTCCTGGACACGTGGCAGCATATCATTGGCTGCGGGCCTTCTAGGGAAAATTTCCCACAAAAACTCCGCCGAGCCATAACTTGAAAAATATGAGGAGTTAGGAGGAAAACTTTACCTTTCTGGAAAGCTGAGAGAGAGCTCTATCCAATGGTGCCATTTTTAGAAAGATTTGAGTGCCTAAAAATCAAAAATGGAGACTGAGGCACAAGAGAGGTAAGAACACAAGGAGTTAGCCACAAAAATGAGCAGGGGCACATTTTGGATAACAATTTTGGCGACTCAGAGGGGTCATCTGCCTACTAGATGAAGATACCAGTTGCCTGAAGCAGCCCATTGGGCATGGAGTCATCAAATTTTCTGTTCGGAACCCCAACTGACTTAGAATGTTGCAAGGAGGAAGATGGAATATCACCTGATGGAAGCAAGGACTGCAAAACATCTCCAGGGACAGCAAGCCTGTGCCAAAGCACTTAGGGAAAGAAAAACAACCTACAACAAAACAATGTGCACAAGCACTTGGAGGAATGAAAACCTAAGCTAATATTTACAAGGTGGAGAATTTCCCTTTAGTAGCAATGCTTTAGATAGATTCCATTGACTGGAATCTGCAGTTCTTCGCCATCCAATGAAGACAATTGGAAGGCATTGTTGTCCTTACACTTTGTGACCATGTATGGGCCACTCCAAATGGCATCAAATTTTGAATGCCTTCCTGGTTTTGCTCTATCTGCATCCCATTTTAACACTAGATCTCCAACTTGGAAAGATCTACTCTTGGCCTTCCTATCAAAGGTCTTCTTGATCAAAGCTTGATCCTTCTCCATTGCTTGGGATGCCTGATCTCTGATCTCTTGGAGCTCCATCAACTCTGCATATCTCACCTCCATGGGCCCAAACTCTAGCAACTCTAACTACTTCATGAGTTCCAATGTTGGCAACTCAAGTGACATGGGCAAGATTGCCTCTCTTCCATAAACAAGCCTGAATGGAGAGTTACCTGTGGATCTCTTGGGAGTTATCCTATCAGCCCATAAGGCTGATTTCAATTTGGTATGCCAAGACCTCTGATTCTCATCAAGAGTCCTCCTAATGATCCTCAACAAGTTCTTGTTTGTAGATTCAGCCTGGCCATTACCCTGAGGGTAGTAGTTTGATGAAGTACTTAGGTAGATCCTGTTCTTGACAGCCCACTCAGTCACCTTGGATCCAATGAATGCTAATGCATTATCTGAGATTATTGTAGTAGGTATGCCAAATCTGGTTACTATCCCCTCATAGAAGTCTAAGATGCTAGACTCATTTGCTTCCTTGAGTGCTACTGCTTCAGTCCACTTGGTGAAGTAGTCTGTGGCTGTCAAAATCCACTTATGCCCTTGGCTTGAATTGGGATTAATGACTCCAATGAAGTCCAAACCCCATTGCATGAATGGCTGGTCAACTGAAATTGGATGCAATGGAAGGGCAGCAAGCCTCTCTTTACCTATGAAGAATGCACAATTCTTGCACCTTTTGATCCACGCAAAGCAATCACTGAAAATCTTGGGCCAATAATAACCAGCCTTCATGATTTTTAGAGCTGTCACTCTTGGTGCAAAATGACCACCAGCTGGTCCACCATGGAACTCTTCCAACACCCTATGAATCTGATTTGTGCTAATGCATCTCAGCAGCACTCCATTCACATCTTTCTTGAACAAAACACCGTCTACTATGGCATATGGGACAGCCTGCAATCTGAAGTGTCTTCTTTGGGTCTTGTTCATCTCTGGAGGGCATAGGCCTGTGCTTAGGAAGTGCATTATACCTTGGGTCCAGCAAGGAGTGGGGACAACATTATCCTCTTCTTGAGTGCTACCTTGCACATGGCTGTCTTGAACTGTCAAAACAGCCTCTTCTTTATTGCATACTCCTTTTTGCTTGCCCAAAATCAGCTGCTCACACAATCCTTTTCCTCTTACCAGCTTGGTGACCTTGATCTCAATGTCATACTCCATGACACGAGTGATCCAACCTACCCTTTTCTCATTCAAATCCTTGTTGAGGAGGAAGTCCTTTACTCCCGCATGAGAGACCAACAACTGAACCTTGTTGTTTGAGACTAGATGCTTGAATTTCTTCAAGCTTCTGATTATTGCAAGTACATGCTTCTCAATAAAATAATATCTCACCTCATAGTCATCTAGGCTTTGGCTGAAGAAAGCAATTGGCTGCTCATCATTGTCCTTGTTCTGCTGTACCAAAATGGCAGAAATAGTATCATTACCTCCAAATGCATAGAGGATGAAATCCTTGGAGAAATCCGGGTTGATGAGAGTTGGTGCTTGGGAGATGGCTTCTTTGATTGCTTCAAAACTCTCCTTGCCTTCTGCTGTCCACTTGAAAGCCATGCTTTTCTTTAACATTTTGGTGATAGGTTTGACAAGGGCTGCAAAATCTAGGACAAACCTCCGAACAAAGTTTATTCTCCCCAAGAAACTCTGAAGGGCCTTCTTGTGGCTTGGCAATGGTAGTGCTCTTATGGCTTCAACCCTCTCTGGATCAATTGCTAATCCTTCTTTGGAGACAATATGGCCAAGGAGCTTTCCTTCATGTGCTAGGAAGATACACTTCTTAGGATTCAAAGACACTCCAAATCTCCTGCACCTTTGGAAGACTTGTCTCAAATGAGAGAGGTGGTCTGCTGCATTCTTTGAAAAAATAGTGATATCATCAAGGTATATCAGCACCATGTTATTAATCAAACCTTTGAATGCCATGTCCATTGCTCTTTGGAAGGTAGCTCCAGCATTGGACAGCCCAAATGGCATTTTATTGTATGCATAAGTTCCCCATTTGGTTGTGAAGGCTGTCTTGAACTGATCTTCTTCCTTCACCATAATTTGATTGTAGCCCGAGTAGCCATCAAGTAGTGAAAACCTCTCAAGCCAGCCACAACTTGTAAAATTTGCTCCATAGAAGGGAGTGGGTAATGGTCCTTGAGAGATGCTCTATTCAAGTCTCTGAAGTCAACACACAATCTAATCTCTCCACTCTTCTTTCTAACTGGAACTAAGTTGGCAACCCAACTAGAATGCTTGATTGGGAATATGATTCTTGACTCAATCAACTTGTTCAATTCCTTCCTCATGAGAGGTTCCATGTGTGGATTGAGTGGCCTTTGTTTTGCTGATGGGCTTAGTATTTGGATCCAACTCAATGGTGTGCTGAGCTAACTTGGGATTGAAACCTTTCAAATCTTTGTAGCTCCAAAAACACATCGAGAACTCTTGACACAGTGCATTTGTATGAACTCATACCTTTCTTGTTCAGTTGTCATCTTTCCAATTTGCAATGGTTTGTTCTCTTCCACCAAGATGGATACTGAATCTTCTCTCTTGACCTGAATGTTTTCTTTCTCTTTCCTAAACTGATCATTGGGATTGAAAATGGACTCCAAAGTGATAAGTCCCTTGGACAGCTTGTTAGTTCTCAGTTGTACCACTTGGTCACCCATCGCTGTTCCAATTTTTCCTGATTTTTAGCTGAGAACTCAGCTTCTTCTTGTAAGAAATGGATGATTTGCTGGTCATTCTCAAACACTTGCTAACTTACATTGTTATCCGGCATTGAAGGCCTCACAATCACATGGATGTTTGGTTGTACCTTGTCCTTTTAAATGCTTTCCACAATATCAAAGGCTTCCCCAACTGCTGCAAGCCTGTCAGCAGCTTGGTTTTCTTTTCTAGGAATGGATTTTATGCTAAAGCCCTTAAAATCTTCAATGAGGTCCCACACCCTGTTCTTGTAGCACTTGAGTAGATTATTCTTGACAACATGCTTCCCCTTAACTTGGTTTATAATCAATTCACTGTCACCAAAGACTTGCAAGTTATTTATTCCTCTCTTTATTGCCCAATGCATCCCTTGCACCAAGGCTTCATATTCAGCAGTGTTATTGGAGCATGCAAACTGAAATCTAAAAGTTGAATAGTACTTTACTCCTTGAGGTGAAATAAGCATAGCTCCACCTCCTGCACCTTGTCTACTCCTTGATCCATCAAAAAATAGCTGCCATACCTCATTTTCATCCTTGTGGTTTGGCTTGGTGATGCTAGGAATGGGCTGATCATATTGATGTATGCATAGACCCCTAGCTCAGATTCTTCTACTTCTTGATAAGGATCAAAAGCATGTGCCTTGTTTGCCCATTCATCAAGAGTTAGATCCGAGATGCTTCCAACCTTGGTGTCAGCTTCATCAGTGCTTGGGTGATCTTCTTGATCAAATGCCGAACAGTTGGCATTGATCTGACTTGGAGTGTAGGGTTCAATGTGGAAGTTTGCAATAGGTTCAGACTTGATTGTAGCTTTGGTTCCATACCTCATTCGAACTAGCATGTGTGACCAATCAGCAGACAAATATCCTCCAATCTTGGCTGTGAAATCTCTTGACAAACATAGGGCAAAGAGTGGTGGAAGGTATATAATCGATAAATCTTGTAAAAACAACAACATTTGGACATGCATGCAAGGTAAGACTCAAGTTTCTAATCACCCCCGTTGTTATTCGCTGTCCCATCCAACTGCACTACCCCTTTGGATATGGTTTCATATTGAAGTCCTAGCTGATCAGCTATTTTCTTGGGCATCACTGAGCTACTTGCCCCGGAATCAATCATGCAATTGTGCACCAATTGGTTTCCAATGATTAATGAGACATAAAAAGGAGGGGGCTTCAAAATTTTACCTTGTTGTCCTCCATGATTCCCTTCAGGCTGGTAAAGCATTTGTGAGCACCTTCTCTTGCATTTGGACTTGCTAATTCGAAGTTGGCCAGTCCTTCATGGCAGCTTGTAGCAAATCTCTCTGGCTTGGGATAGATAGGGATTCCCACATTGATATATTTACATTTGTCTTCTTCATCTGATCAATGATCTTTGAATGGTGATGAAGTATCTCTTTTTTTTCCCTTGGTTTGCATATTCATCCCTTGCATGTGGGCAGCAACAACTGGTATTTGAGTTGGTCTAGGAGTTGTTCTTGGCTGCCCTTGTGCATTTACAACTGGATTTTGTTTGCCAACCATTTGTGGAGCCATAAAAGGTTGTGGATTGGTTGGAGCTAATGGCTGTTCTTCACCCAAATTCCTTCTTTTTGACCTTGTGTTGGCTGCAACACCTTGAGAGACTATTTGATTTATGCCACAAAAATCTCTGCCTGCCAGTTCACAAGTGTGGTGTCATTTGGAGCTGATTGCTGCTGGAATGTTTCTTGTTGTTGGTTGTTTCCTTGATTGCCCTCACCCTCCACACAGTAGTTATCACCATTAATGCTTGATTCAAGGCACCGTTGAAGCACATAGATTGGTTGTGAGGTTCATTGCATGGAAAACACCAATCATACTCCTGAGCAATGTTGTTTTGTGTTGGCACCAATGCCTTAGAGGCAGATATAGCATTTGGATTATAGGGCTGAAATGGTCTGTTGGCAGGAGGCCTTGCTTGATTTAGATTTGCAGCTAGATTGGGTGGTCTATGAGGTTGATATGGCTGCCTGTTAGGTTGAGCTTGAGGTTGGAAGGAAGGTCTAAAACTTTGGGCTTGTTGCCTCTTGAGAGTAACCAGCTCATTACCTAAATTTTGCAATTTCTTCATGACTTCTTGAAGTTCATTTGGGGCACTTGGAGATGAAGTAGAAGCTTCATTTGAACTCTGATTTCTAGGAGTGGGAGAAGGAGCCAAATTAGGTGATTGATTAGTGTTTGGGCTCTCTAAACTTGGAAACAATGGCATGGGAGGTCTAGGGGCTAGTTTGCTAGATTGGATCAAACAATTTTCAGCCCTAATGGCAATGCTATAAGCCATAGGGATAGTTATGCCTCCCATGGACTAAATCAACATAGAAATATCAGAATTTAGAGCTTGAGATAGTAAAGAAAAGAACCTTCTCGCGGTTGGCTATTTCGCAACCTTTGGAATTCTCTCCCAAGTCCTTTAAAATCTGAAGTTGAAATTAGTCAGCTGCTCATTGGGAGCTCTCTTGATGGTTGCCAGTTGCTCCAAAAGAGACAAGTTGTCTCCCTTCTCTCCAAATTTCTCATGAAGTGCTACACATAGTTGGTTCCAATTTTGAATAGAACCTGAGGCAAGGCTTCTAAACCATTGCAAAGCCTTCCCCTTGAATGAAGATGCCAGCAATTTGACAGCAACTTGCATCTCATTGATTTCATGAATTGCACAAAGGTTGGCAATGTCTTTAACATGATCACCAGGAGTAGTCTGATTCTCTCTAGTGAAGTATGGAATGTTCTTCAAGGCTGCAATTGGAATTGGATTTTGTGCATTGAGAGAAAGTGGGCTGCTGCCAGTGAAATTGACATAGGGGTTGTTTTGTGCCATTCTAATTGGTCTTAGAACCCTTGTTGACTGAATGAAAGGCCTACCAGGTGGAGGAGTTGAGAGAGTTCTGTTTGGTGGAGATGGAGACCTTTGAATCCTTCTTCCTCTTTGCCTTCTTCTTGGAGATAACTACAGATATTCAAACATCACCTCTTCTTCTCCAGCTCTTGACCTTGTGGTGATTCTTCTCATGAGTTTTCAGGCCTGCACTGCTAAAACCAGCTGATTCTTCTTCCTTGGAGTCGCCAAATGTGTAATTTATAGCTCTTTTAAGAAAGAAACTTACAACAAATGCACACCAATTTTGTTGCAATGAAGATGAAGACTTCTAATGTCCCCCATCGGCGTGCCAAAAACTGTTGTGGCAAATCAACAACACCCCTGGATGCAAATCAGGTTTCTAAGTTGATGTTTTAGGCATCCAGTGTGATTGCACAACATTGAAACCTCTCTCCAAGTGTGGGACTTGTAAAATGAGAGAGGAATCTCCAGATTAGAGGCTGGTTCCTCAAACTCCTCTAATCAGATCTGTTATTTGCACAATTACAGAGGTTTGAATCCTAATCCTACTCTAAATTCCAAGGAGACAGAGATAGAAAGTGCAAAAATTGAAACTAAACTAATAGGTGATACACCAAAGGAGTGGTGAACACTTCTTGTTCATGAAAATTGACACAATTTCATGAAATGCAACATGAAACATCATACACAGGCTGATAAGATGCAATTAGAGGTCTAAAATGAAGCAAGACAATACAAACAAAGGACTGAAAATTGATCACAAAGTCTACACTATCATTTTCACTGTCAAAATCCTTGCATTTGCAACATCAAAGAGGCAAAAACCTGTTACAATCATGAAGAAGGTCTGATACTTGCAAAAATCACTTGTTGAAGGTGAAAGAAGAAGCTTGCTATCCAAAAAAATGTTCAACCTCAAAAAATGAGCCAAATCTGGCTTTTACAATGCATGGGTCGAGCCCAGGAGAGAGAAAACGTGTAAAAAATGTGGGAGCCATTCCCCATTAAATGAAGATGCATTAAAATAGCATGGGCATCCTTACAGACCCATGCCCTAACATTTTTGGCCATGCTGAAGAAGAATGCGACCCATTTTGCATTAAAACTGGTTGTTGAAACGTCATTTCTGGCCATTACCACGTGCCAGAGGTGTTTCTTGATTTTATCTCTCCAAACTCAACCAAAATACAAAATTGACCCTGGAATCATGTAGAGAATTTCACCAAATTTCCATTTATATAAAGAACATGAAAATCGAGCTCTGGATCGAAAGATATGGCGATTTGAAAATTTAGGGCAAAAACAGGCCAAAATCGGATCGGCGGGCAAAAAGTTTGAATTTTTACCCGTTTGGTCTTTGGAAAATTTTTCAAATTTTCCCCATGCTCTGCCACTCTAGGTGCCATGTGGCACATTTTGATTGGTCATGGGCCCTTCCTGCTCCATTTTACTTCATTTTTGCCTTTGGAAAAATTTTCAAAATTTCCCCGCCGGGCCGATGAGGTGAAGACACGTGGCATGATGTGATTGGCTCGGGCCTGTCTCTCCTGAATTTTCCACGGGTCGCTTCAAATTTTTGGCTGGACATGTGTCAAAACCCCATTGGGTGTGGGTTTGACCCTCCAAAATTTCCTCACAGCTTGCTCTAAATTTTTTTCCCTACCTAGACACGTGGCGAGATTCCATTGGCTCGCAATAAGGGGGCGGGCTTTCCCTTCTAAATTTTCCTCTATTTCCTCCTTGGGAAAATTTCCCAAATATTCCCCACACTCCACCCAGCTGGGACACGTGGCAAGATTCCATTCATTGGGGGGGCGGGCCAAAACTCGCCCTTTGGACTTTCGGCAAAACATTTTGCCAAAAATTCTAATTCTTCCCCCCGCTCCGTTGGTGTGGACCTCCTTGGACACGTGTCGCATTGTGATTAGGTGGTGGGAAAATGGGTGAAAATTTCCTTCTTTGAAATTTCGGCCAACACTTAGCCAAATTTCCAATTTTACCCCCACGCTCCACTTTTTCGATTCCTTATGACATGTGTCACGTTTTGATTCGTCAGGGGCCATCTCTTCAAAATTTCCTTGCGCCAACACTTAGCTAATTTTCCCAAATTTTTTCCCTGGGACACATGGCAACTCCTGATTTGTCGGCGGGCCTCGCGGGAAGAATTTTTCTTTTGAAACCTTTTCCAAAACACTTGGCAAAAAACCAAGTTCTCCTCCGACCCCCGCCACTTCCTGGACACGTGGCAACATATCATTGGCTACGGGCCTTCTAGGGAAAATTTCCCACAAAAACTCCGCCGAGCCATAACTTGAAAAATATGAGGAGTTAGGAGGAAAACTTTAAATTTCTAGAAAATCTGAGAGAGAGAGCTCTATCTAATGGTGCCATTTTTAGAAAGATTTGAGTGCCTAAAAATCAAAAATGGAGACTGAGGCACAAGAGAGGTAAGAACACAAGGAGTTAGCCACAAAAATGAGTAGGGGCACATTTTGGATAGCAGCTTTCTCTCTGTCACAAGTGCCCAAATAAGAACTATATCACCAAGTTGCCCCTTCCATGGTCGTACGCCCATTCCAAGAAAATCAAATAACCGCATAATTTTCTATGCATAATAATGACAATGTACTCATCTTCCAATTTGGCATAATACAAGATTATTTATTAAATAAGATGAGTACTTTATCCTATCTCTTACACTTAGGGTTTCAAATTTTATTCTCTTATTACTTATGTCGAGATCGTACTTTATTATTATATCATTGCATTGTGAATATGTATTTAGTGTTTTATAAAATCCTATTTTTGTTAAATCACTATCATAAGATTTATCTTTACAACCATTAGAAACATTTTCATAAATTAAAGAAACATGAGATACAAATTTATATTCATCTTGACGAGTATGAGAAACATCATCATGCGTATGTACATTTTCATCATTCAAAAGAACATATTTTTTTATATATAGTAACACAATCAAGTCGAGCATATAAGATATAAGAGTATCATCAAGTGTTGTAGTAGAAATAGAAGAAGGTGGTGTAGCCTTGGTGACTATGGAAGAACAAGGAGGGCATATACAAAAATTTTAGTCTAGATAAACAATGCTTAGACTAGAGTTAGAGAAACTAGTATGAACTTTGTGTTTGTTAACATCAAGCAATATTTGGACATTGTCATAAAATAAAGCACAATGATAAAGATCAACCTTGATTCAACCTAAACACCATCATTAAGGATAGGATTGAAAATCTCATGATGTATAGCCTTCCTAGGAAAGGAAGATATATTTTTATCCATGAATTTTTCTTAGATATTAAGGTAAGGATTTATAAGAGAGGTATTCACCAAATGATTTAAAAATATATAATTTTGTGAAATACTAATTGCATAGTCACAAAAAAATAATTAGCAATAAATTATAGATATGACCTAATAAATAATCTAGAAAAATATGACAACATAGCTGCAAGAGATGGAATAAGAGACTTCTAATTTCATAATAATCCCAGAGATGTACTTGATCTAGAAAATTGATGAAACGAGAAGGAAAAACTATTGCAACTATGCCTAAAAATTGTATAACTATCCAAAATGATGATATTAGGGCTCCTGGTTTAGGTCGGGGGTACCTCGGCAATTGGAGACTGGAGTTCTGGTGCTGCAAATAAGAAAAAACTCCTCGAGAAATTGAATTTTATAGTATCACACAAGTTTCATTATCCTTCATTGTTATTCACCTATAAGTCACTAGAAGATCACCAAGTTCATATCTAACATGTAAAACAATTATCTCCTATGAAACCCCAAAACAAATAATACATAAAAATTAAAAATGCAAATGTGGAGTCGAATGAGCCCGATGATGACTCGACAAAGTTAATTTACTGATTCAAGTGTTGTACTACATTTCAGACTCCATGTAGTTTATCATGTGTGTGTGAAGAATTGTTCACTATGTGGTGTTTTTCCAAGATTCACTAAATAGTGAACAATAGCTATATGTAGTGATGTAAATAGATGTGTAAATGTCAAAGTGAACTTTCCCTCCTATGAGATATATGCGGAAGAATTTTGTCCCATGTCTCTTGAGTAAAGCTAGTTGGATGTTTTGATGTTGTTGAAATTACTTTGGATGCAACCATATGTGATATTAATAGATGCTTAGAGATTTTTCCTTTATTATGATCACATATCTTTTGTATTTATATGATTCCCTTTTTTGAATTTTTTAATTAACATCTAAAATTCTGAACACCAAGAAAATATGATCTTTGTTAGCATATGGATTTGTACGCATACAAATGACATACAATAGTGTGGGAACAAAGTCCCTCCTCAATGAAAGTGAGGCTACCTTTATTGAAACAAAATTGTATTTACACCTGTACATTCAAAATTGTATGTAGGGGGTGTTTTGTAATATCAATGGAAAGAAAAGGGAATGAGGGACATGGAATGGAATGAAGGAACAGAGTGTAATGGAATGAATTGAAAGAACATGCAAGAGTTAGGTAAAAATAGAGCCTAATATTGCATGAATAGGAAATATGAATAACTAACACAAATAAAATGGAGTTTGAGTTAGCTAAACAATAATGTGTAACAGGGAACACACATGAGCAAGTAGATAATCGAGCTTGATCACTACGAACTAGAACAACATATTAATAATGTTGACAATAAGATCAAAGACAATATTTACATTTAAGATTCAAACACTAACATCTAATGAACATAAGAAAATCAAATGCTATAAGAGACAATTAATGGGACACAAAGTTCATATTTCATTAACTCCAAAATGTCTTCTAAAAAAACACAAATTTTCTTTCTTTGAAGTAAAGCTTGCATACAAAAGTATTTTCTTCTCTAAGCTCTCAAATTCACCTTTACAAATGATCCCTTCACTTCCTTTTATAACCAAAAGTTGGTTACAAAGTAGTTAGGGCTTTACATGAACATTAAATAAGGCACTTAAGTGACCTTTGACGTTTTATAATCAACTTTATCAACAAAAACTAAAAATAGAAATCACTTAAGTCTTCCATAGCTTCCAGAAAGAAAATAACAACATCCTTTCTCAAAAATCCACTTTTTAAAATATACAATAATAATCGAGTGCCTTATCCATTGAAATGGGGTCTCGCCTATCTCAAACGTATGAGAAATGGACTCTCCCACTTCTTTAGATACTAGGAAAACTATCTCCCTGAACCACCAGTGAAATTAGGATCTGCCGCTTTTGCTAGTTGAAAGAATCTAAACCTTCCCAAAGTTTGCAAACATCTTTTCTTCTTCAGAGGTTCATTTGGTCAAAGAATAGCCTCACAAAATACCTGTAATTCAAGAATCCTACTTGGTATATCATTTAAATTAAAAATATTTCATTGATCATTCTCAGATAATTTCTTTAATTTGATGCACTTCTCCATTGAAACTAATGAGAAATGATTGGCGAGGAGTGGACATGTCCTTAAAAATTGTGAAAATTTCTCTTCCTTGCTCCGTTAGATGAACACCTTTGATTATGTTCATTTACGAGGTTACAAGAGGATATCATCTATGAATTCTTGAATCAAGGCAAGTGAAGTGAAGGATTCATTACATATGCTCTCATAATGGATCATAAAATCCTTGAGAATAATCTTCTTTGATTTGAGATGCAGGACACCAAATAAAACGTGTCCCTCTATGTTCAAATTAAGAATTCCTTCAATGGATAAACCGAGGATTCCATACTCATCATCTCTGCAGAATGGGCAATATCTCATCCAAATTTGATATATTAGAAACAAAAGTTTCCTTTAAAGAAAGAATTGGATCAAGATACACACCGACATCTTCGTGGAGCTTAACCGTTGTTTTGATCATCCCTGGCCTAAAACAAGAATCTCTAAAACCTAAGTTTTAGTGACATGGACCAATGTGTTTATTTATTTTGACAAATTGAGAGTTTATTCATCGGGGCAGCCACCTTTGCATCAGGTACTAGGAAAGTGGATGATATGGGATTTATCATATGTTGAAAATATTCCACCAATTGATTATTTTCGGCCTTGAGTGAGAGTTCTCATACTTATATTTCTCAATTACCTTTAGACGATATCAATTGAATCTCAAGCCATTACCATGTCACTTTCTAATGTGGACCTCCCAAGTCCAAGTCCTGGAAACTTCATAATCAATAGGCGTCATGGCATCACGCTGCTTATCACTTGTGGGATGGCAAGATCTCGTAAATTTTTCCATCATTATCCACCATTATTCGAGAAAGTACCTTAGGCTTCTTGGGAATGACGTCATTTGAAATCTTGAAAAGGGCATCAAAATCAATGTCAATTGCCTTGACAACCCTCTTCCTTTTCTTTATTTCACAATCAACCCAAAAGGAGTATCATTCACTACTTCCACATACAAAATCCTAGAGCTCAAGCAATATTCTCATTTTCTTCGACATCACAAGATTTTGAAAGAATCCTTTCCATGACCTCAATTTGAGGAAAAATAACCTCAATATCCACCTCTTGATCAATCGGGAGATTTTGGGAAATCTCTTCATGAAGTGTAGGTTTGAAGTGTTTGATATTTGCCTACTCCGCACACTGAGTGGACGCTTGTGCAAGGCATGGCTAAGGATCCTTTTTCACGAGCTTCGAGAACTATTAACAATATGAGTAGAAGAATCTCTACTTGAAGTAGAAAATACTTATACACACTCTCTTCCTTCACTTGCGGTTAGGGCATTTATATTTTTCTCCTCGTGGCACATTATTTGGCGAAGTGGATTTTGGCAACCACTCCTTTCTTGCTTGTTGTGTATGATTGGATGGTATGGAGGTTGATTGAGAAGGGGCTTTGGTTTAATGAAGACCTCCTCGAGTTGGCAATTTTTGTGATCCTGAAGTATGATCTTGAATTGATTATAACTTGGAAAGTTCTTTGTTGTACCAAGATATGCTTATTTCAAGGATCAGTTGATTCTTGCTATCAAGAGAAAATTCATATCTTTTTGTCCAATCAATTCAAGGAAACAAGGTAAAAGCAATCTGTATCATATGACGGATCAATAACATCTTCATAACCATTTACAAATGAATCTAGAGGGTTCTTAATGCAAAATGTGTTTATATGAGCAAGGGTTAAGCGAGAAAAATCTCATCTTCTTAATTCATGCTTGTCTAAACAAACAGCCCAGAAATATTCCATGGTAGGATTATGTTGATACTTTGCTCCAAGAATACTCTACATATATCAATTGATATCAAATCGGCTCTCTTCACATATGGATGAATTGTGATGAGGGAAAACTCTTTTCCATGAGTTGTGCCTAATTGAAAATATTTGGACATTGGTATTCCCAATTTGGATTGGGAAATGAATTCTAAACAATGTTTGTCACCGAGAAGATAGTGAACTTAGAATATTTGTCGTGCAAGATCCATTAATGCCCATCTATCACTTACATACTTAGGAAGATTCTATGGAGTACCAAAGAAATCCACTCATGCAAATGTAGGAAAAGGATGAAAAATAAATAAACTAGGTTCCCCATTGGGAAATGACATTCATGGCTTCTTTAGAAAATATTTCCTCTATATTCGATTCAAGTTCCAAATCACATGGAAGGTGAATGCATTGTTGACTCTTGTAAAATGGTGAGATCTATTTTGAAACTTAGTTGTGGATAATAATGGAAGACAAGATTTTATGGACCCATGACTCCTCTTGTTTCAAGTCAGACATAATATATTTCTTCTTGTTACTACATAAGTTAGATACGATGTCATGTAGAAGCATCCAGTCATCTTAACTTATATCAATTGTTTGTGAAGGGTCAGACTTGATAATGGTGGCCCAATCCACAAAATATTTCTTCGCGAATGATACTGAGATAAACCGATACATCCATGGGTGGAAGATTCTAATAGAGGGTAAATCAAAACTTGACTTAGAAAGTAATCATGTCCCTGATTTCTTCCACGAACTCAACAGAGTATAGTTATTTAGGAAGTGGTCAATTTGAGGCCTCTTGGTCACTAACCAATTGCTATTAACCATATTGCTCCAACTAAGGGATTCTTCATCCCAAAATTATTGTGCTCACCTGGCAAGTGATATCCGCATTCTTAGGAAAGTGAGGTACACCGAGTAATTCCTCAATGTACTCGGTGTGATTAATGGGAAAGGCTAACAATTATCTTTGAAAATTTCTCATCTCTCGGGATCGAGGAATGCTCCGTACAAGTGATAACCACTCTGAACACTTTGCACTTTGAGATAGGAAATGTTGCTACTGGGGGTAGACCACTATGGTAAAGCGTATCCAAGAATATGGTTTTGCCTTTAGTTTTCATTCGTTCACGTAATTGTTGCACATTGATGTGACCTATATTTGTATCGTTGATATTTTCATATGCTTGACTTGATGGAACCGGGTGGAATGATTCCTTGGAATTTGTTCTTTAAGCAAGCAGACTTATTTGATTTCTCCACTAGCATCTTCGATATTCTTAGAGATTTGTTAGATTTTTTGGCCATTATGAATTTTACAGAAAAATGACTCAAGCACGCAAATAAACGCAAAGGGTCGGGTCTTAGTCTCGAAACCCCGTTAACACAAAAAAGAAATGTGACTCATTTTATTATTATTTTAAAAATAATAATAATAATTGATCCTAGGTTACAATTTTTTAAAAATGCGAACACAAGCAAAATATCGAGACTAAGCTTGAGTTACAAACCGGGTTAAAATAATTATAATTTTTTTTATTATCTAGTTGCAATGGCTTTGTGCAGGGTCGATTTGATTTTTTTTTAAATCGCTACTTCTTCGCCTTGCCTGATTAGAGTTGCTCTTCTTTACCCTCTGCGTGGATTTTAATGCAAAAAATGTGTGGGCAATAATTTCGATCGATCATGGCTTTCTGCAATCTTGGCTATGTGGAAATGTGGCCTTTCTCAAACCAAGGCATTGAATTTTTTGCCTCCTTTTATTGCATGCATGGAAATGGTAACTCATTTTTTTATTTGTTCTGAATGCATGGAAGTGTACTTTTTTATTAGCACGTGAATTCTTCTCGATGGTTGTGTTGAACTTGTAATTCCAATGTGGATTTTATTCTTTATGATGCCTTTGCATTAAAACTCATTTATTTTTGCATTAATTTTTATTATATCTTGTGCCTGATATTGGACTCTACCTCTTCAATGTGTGATGATCTCTTCCCTCCCCCTCGGGTGCATGCGCAGCTTGGTTATTTCTTTGGCTGCTCCGTGTCTTCTTTTGTAGCTCTTTACAAGACATGGGTTGGAAACATCTCTTAAAAACTGTTATTTTTCCTTTCTTCTCGCATTGACATCTTTAATATGAAGAAAAACAAAACCTTCTACTTATGCATTTGAAATTATCTCTCTAAACTGCATGGAAAATTGTTTTTGCCTGAAAAATGTGTTGGAAATTAGCTTGGACTGTTTTGATTATTAGAGAATGCGTGGAAATGTGTTGGGCTGCGTGATCAACTACTTTCTTGGCTCTTTACTGGTGTGGACTTCCTCACGTGGCCTATGTGTAGACTTCTTTGGCAACATATAAATATCCTTTGGCATTTGGATTAATACCTCCTGGTGCATGGATTTTCTAGCTTTGGTCTACGTGGTCTTTGTCTGCATTCTTCCTTTGGCTATGTGGTGGAGATGTATTTCCCACTATGTATGGATCTTACTCTTCCTTGATTTTGGTGTGGGAAAAACTGAATGATTTAACTTTTCCTATGAGTTGAAGTATTCTCCTTCACGCCGGCTATATGGGCAATGTTTTAAATTTTTTTCCTTTTCCTACTACGTGGGAACTCTTACTTGGGTGGACTGGTGTTTTATTGTTGTGTAGATATTATTTGATTTCACTCTTCTATGGATTTTATTCCCTTTGGCCACATGGGCTTATTGTATTGTTTTCTTGATTGTATCTTTCTTGAAAAATGCATAGAAAATGTTTCATGGTATTCGCATCCTTCATTCCTTCACTGGTATTCGGTATTTTTTAGGGATGTGATAAAAATATTACTCTATTCCTTCGAAGAAATAAGAAGTAATTGGAAAGCTTCACGACTCTTTTACAACGAGTTTGGTAGAGGAATTTATGTGGATTAATTCATCCCATTAAAACAACTTCCCTCTTTCCTAGGTAGTGGCATTAATTTCCAGGGGGAAATGGGGAAATCAACTGCCAATTGCCAACGGAAATGGCAAGGCGGGCTGACAATCCCCATTTTATTTCCCCATGTGGGAAATCGGGATATTTTTTTCCCGTTTGCCAATTCATTAATTTGGAAATCGGGAGAAGAAATCCCAGAAGTGGGTATTTAAAACAAATTTGCCAAGAAAGGGGAAATCGGACAGGGAAGCCAATTTGGCAAGCTTATTTTTCCCTCGGAAATTAATATTTATTTAATTAAAAACCCCAAAGTTATTAAAAATTAATTTTATCAAACAAAGAGTAATTAATTAATTAAATATTAATTAATTAATATTTAACGTAGTTTAAGACCGACAAGAGGAGTTCTTGCCTGAAATGGACGAAACGAAGACCGGAATGATCACAAAAATGAGATGGTCATGATGAGAGTGATAAATCACACAAAGTAACACTTTTGAAAATTTTCAAAATTTCCATTTTTTAATTAATTTTGTGAAGTCAAAATTGGCTGATAATAACTGGCTCTAATTGGGGACAAGGACTTCATGGACGCAACAATGGATCCACCAAATAATTCATGAACATGATCTCAAAATGATGGGGCAAAAAAATGCGATGATACAAGAGAGGAGACCGAAAGACAAGGAAAAGAAATAAACCAAAATCCTAATTACCTATGTACATACAGGAACAACCCATTTTCAGTTTTACTATTGCTTGAGATATTGCCCACTGTAGTAGGGCAAAGGAAAATGAGTTCCATCAGGCTATGCCAAGTAATAGGTGGTATCTCCACATAAATGTATGATTTTGAAAGGGCCTAGCCACAACAAATCAAACTTCCCATCATTTCCTTTTGGCTCACGTCTCTTGTCCCCGAGAAGAACCAAGTCATTGATTCGGCATTGCCTCTCTTTGGTTTTCCTATCAAACAACCTCTTTACCTTAGACCGATGTTCCTCAATCCTGTTTTCCACTTGAATTCTTTTTTCCTCAATCTTTCTTAGGAACATGATCCTTTTAGCTAATGCATTGGTGACGCATTCATCATCAATTGCTTGAGCTAATTGTAATGCCGGTAACTCTAGTGTGATGGGAATTTGAGCATCGACCCATACACAAGTTGAAATGGAGACATCCCAATTTCTCTTTTGGGAGTTATGTGGTCAGCCCACAATGCATCATATAACTTTTTGTGCCAAGTTCTTTGATTTTCTTTGACTAACTTACGTACGATAGTAATGATGTTTTTGTTACTGGATTCTGCTTGACCATTTCCCTAAGGGTAGTAATTTGACGAATGAGATAAATATATCCCATACCCATAACAAAAACCTATCATCTCTACTGAGGAAGAAAAATTTGAGGCATTTTCTCGTCACAATCTTGTGTGGAATTCCATAACGAACCAATATATTTTCTTTGATGAAGTCACATATTACCGCAGTAGATGTTTGTTTCACTGGTATAACTTCTACCCACTTTGTAAAGTAGTTAGTTGCGGTGAGCACGTCAAGTATGACCAGCACTAGAATTAGGATTCAAAACCCCGATGAAATCTAAACCCCATTATTGAAAGGGTTCTTCAATGGTGGTGGCTTCAAAGGCAAATTTGTCAATTTTGGTCTTCCGACAAATTAATGACAAGCTTTGCATTTTGTCACCCATTTCGAGCATCGGAAAACATAGTGGGCCGTAATAATGTGCTCGTAAACTTTTATGAGTAGTCACAGGGGAGAGAAATGACCACTGCAAGCATGATTTTGGAAGGCTTCCAACAACCTAGGATGTTTCTCTTTATCAACACATCGAGGAACATGTCGTCAACTCCTTTCTTGAAAAAGTTTTGTCCCAAATGACATAATTGATGAGATCTTAGTTTGATATCTCATTTTTACTTAGTCATCAAATTCTCTGACACTCGCCATATGTGAGAAAGTAGGCTATATCATAATACCATTCGTTTGTGGTACTCGAAAAAAATACCAAAGTGGTAAATTTTCCTCAACTAGTTCTTCTTCAAATTCATCTCGTGGTTCATTTTCTGCGATGAGTTGGCAGAGTCCTCTTCCTCAAACCAACTTGGTAGGCTTGATATCCACATCATATTCCCGGATCTTGGAGGCCCAATTACCTCTTTTAGATTCTGGTTCTTATTGTGTCATCATCGATTTAACCGATTGTCCTGGTACTAAGACTTTGGTGTGAGAATTCAACACATAGTACCTGAAGTGTTTCAGTGGATCTCACTACCATGTACACATGCCTCTCAAGGGGAGTGTAATTGAGTTCATGTTTCTTGAATTAAAAATCATGAATACAATAGGAGATTCAACTCCTTCTTAATTGTGTTGAGTTAGGATGGTAGAGATTGTGTGCGGTGAAGCATAGTAATAGATTATGAAATCCTTTTTAAAATCAGGACATACCAATGTAAGGGATTTTGTAATAGCACCCTTAATTTTTTCAAATTCCTCTCTACCTTCCTTCAACCATTTGAAGGATTATTTTCCTTTCATCATATCAATGATTTCGTAGTCAACTTGGCAAAATCGCATGAACCTTCTCAAAAAGTTCACCTTCCCAAAGGAGTAGACTCTGGGATTACTTCAGTAGGTAAGGAAAGATTCTTGATAGCTTGAACATGCTCAGGATCAATCTTAGTTCTTTCCTTAGAAATAATATGACCTAAGAGTTTCCCTTCCATAACTCTAAACACGATTTTTTTGGATTTAGAGAAATCTTATGAAGTCTACACCTTTGCAATATTTTCTCTAAATCTCTTAGGTGATCTTCTTGTTTCTTTGAGAACCCCTGTCAAGTCATCTAGATAGATCACGATGATCTTGTCTTTATAATCTATGAATGCCATATCCATATCCCGTTGAAAAATAGCACTAGCATTGATCAAACCAAAATGAATTCTTCTATATGCAAACGTACCCGTGGGGTGGTGAATGCGTTTTAGGTTGATCTTCTCTAGCCACTTCAATCTGATCATATCCAGAGAAACCATCTAGCATAGATAGCATTTTTTGATCTAGTTACTTCTGCAAGATATGGTTCATGACCGGTTGTGGATAATTATCTTTCAAGGAAGCTTGATTAAGATTGCAAAAATCCATGCACATCCTAATTTCTCCATTTTTCTTGTGAACCGTACAATATTATCTATCCAAGTCGAATGTCGAATAGGAAACACTATCCACGCATCTAACATATTTAGAACTTCATGGAATATTGTGCCTACTATCTTAGGATTATATTTTCTTTGATTTTTCATGAAAGGAAATGCACCATGCGTCAAGGGTATGGCATGCTCCATGTCCCTAGGTTGGAAAGACTTCAAGTCTTCATATGAGTAAGCCAAGATGTCATAATATTTGGTAAGGAGGCTTATGAATTTCTTGAGCTCCTCAGGTGAGCAACACTTACCGATGTTGACCGGGTGAGGTTTATCTTTGGTACCAATGTTAGCTTGCTCATAGTCGGGAGAATTTGAAGGTCTTCCTCTGCTCTTTCTATTTGTTAAACCCGTCATGTTTATCAAAAGTTCTTCAAGTGAAACCAAACCTCTTGGAATTTTATTTCCTTTTAGTTGGATGATGCCATCACCAGGATCTTCGTTCTCAACTCCTTATTGAATGGGTGAGGTCATCAATTTGTAAAATGTAGAATCACTTCCTTCAAAGTACAATTGTTCAAAATTATCTCTTTTCCAAGAAGGCAATAATTTGTTGATCATCATTGAATACTTGCCAATTTTTTGCATTGTCAGGAACACTTGGCCTAAAAACCATTTCAATGGTGTATTTGACTTGATCAAACTCGAATTAGGAATCATTAATGAAGTTTGAGACTCGCTTTAGAGAATATGCTTTGTCATTCTTTTCACGAGGGACGGATTTTATGGAAAAAGCATCAAACACTTCTATCACATCCCAAACTTTATTTGTGTAGTGTCGTAAATGATCATTCTTTACTTGAACTGATTTCTTAATTGTTTCATGATCAATTCCGCATCTCTAAAAGAATTCTAAAAATTTATCCCTTTCTCCTCTACAACTTGGAGGCCAAGGATTAATGCCTCATATTCTACAAAGTTGTTGTTAGTATTTGAAAATTCAAGTTTGTAGGAAAAGGAAATATTTTACCAATTGGAGATATGAGCACCACTCGCACCAAAACCCATCGAGCAAAAAATTCCATCAAACTCAAGAGTCCAAATATTATTGGAATTTTAGCAAGTGATTTCAAGGGTATGAATTTCTGTAGCCATCATATAATTACCCATACTTGAGCCTTGGAAAAGAATCTGTGCACGAGGATCTTCAGTTTTTTAGTTATCTTGTGAACTTTGCTTGAGTTTTGGCATTAGCTTCATTTCTCCATTGATAGGGATCACAGCATGAGACCAATCCATTTGAATCTCTCCACCTATATCTGCAAAATTTCTTGCTCAACAACATACCATATGAAGCAGGAATTTCAGCAACTAAAATAGTCACCTTAACTCGCTTTTGAGGGAATTTGGCTAAAACCATTTGGGTATCTTTAATCTTCCTTATCAAAGGAACTTGCTTGGTTTCCATGGAGTAACACAATCTAAATGTTCTCATAAAATTTAACCCAAGAGGATGTGCTTTACCTTGGTAGGCATCACATTATCCAAGGCTCTTAATCTATAATGCAATTACTTAATTTACATTTGTTGATCAAAAGGACACAAGGAAAGATTCAATCTTTTCATTTGAAGGTTTAGTGGCCACCACAACATTTTGAGTCTTCCCATCTTTGGGAGTTTTCATAATTCCTTTGGAGGAATGAATAGTAGAGTCACCTTTAATAAACTTGTCCAATTTCTTGAGTTGATCCTTATTAGACTTCAAGTACTTTTCTGTGACATGGAATTTTTTATTTATTGATATGATCAATGATATCAAATTTGGGAAAATTAATTGTACTTGATGTATCGAATACTAGTTATTTTGAACTTGATGATGGCACACTTTTGACCTTTGCTCGGTCTTGGTTGATACGATGTAGAAGAAGAAACTTTCTTCATAGCTGATTTATCTATGGATTGATCGAGAAAAGGTTCTCCTTTCTTTAAGATAGTTTTGCCCTTAGGAGTCTCGGACATCTTTGATTCTTTGGAAGCTTCTTTAATTTTGGATTCTTTAGGAACTTCCTTGGCAACCTCTTTATCTCCCACCTTAGTGGTATTCTGCTCCTTTTTCAGAGAGCGTGTGAAGACAGTGAAGTATTGACTATTCATATGTTCTATAATTTCTTCATATTCATCTTCTTATTCTTAACGGTATTCAAAGAAATTATTTTACTTTCTCCCTTAGGATCTTCAATTTCATGTTCGGGATGTTCCAAAATCTAGCTCTTTCTCATCAACCTCGATGACTTCAACTTCATCATCACTTTCTTCAACGACATCACATTTTGAGTTGGTTACGGGAGCTTCTTCAATAGTAAGCCTCATCGGAGGACCCACAATCCGGATTTTTGGGAACGTATCCTTTTCTTAGGATGTCTTTGTAAGGAGTAGGCTTACTACTTTGAGAAACTTGTTTTTTCAAAGCAAACACATCATTAGCCAACTTATTGAGTATAGATTTTGAAGCATGGGGGTTTCTTGACTCTTTCCCTTGAGGGAAGTTTTCTTTAATTTTCCTACCATGATTAAGTTATCCTCAATTTCTATGGCCAAGGATTGAGCAAGTTGAAAAGTAGCCACTCTAGCCCTTCTCAACTAATAGCAGACTTTTGGTTGTGTACATTAATAAAGAAACATTTTTTTCTCTCAGATTCGGGTGAATCCCTACAGGAATTTATTTTCCATTTTGTTGAATTTAGCCACAAAATTCCTCATGGGTTTGTTTTGGATCTTTCTTCACTTGAGATAGATGGGAAAGAAGAGCATGTTCATCTTCTATCATCTTGAATCGATCTTCAAACTTAGTTTTCATATCATTCCAATTTGTAATGCATCCATTTTTCGGAGATGATGAAACCAATCTATAGCAACATCATACAATGTTTCAAAAGAGGTGAATAGAAAAATCTTCATATTTCTAAAAAAAACATCACATGTAGCGAAGAAGGTAGAAATATGGTCATTGGTGAAGTCTTCCCATCTCTCGTTGAACTTGGGAAGAATCTTACTTGATTCTCTTGGGAGGTCATGTCGAGATGGGAAGGCCAATGGGCCTATGGAATTTCCCCATGGTACATTGACTACCATTTTGGGAAAGGTAGTATGCGAAGGTAAAACAACTTGAGCAAGGAAAATTGCTTGACCTGGTAGTGATTCCTTCCTTGCTTTCTCTTTTAGGACTTGATGCAAGGCTTGCAGATCTATGAGGTGTGTTCTTCTTTGGAGGAGATAACTTGAAACCAAACTTTCCTTGAAAGTCAAAAATGGGATCAGATCGACCTTTAGCTTTTTCTCCTCACGTAAACCTCTTTCCTTCCAGTTTGAAATATTTACCATGAAGGGATGACTGACATGTTTTGATCAGCTCTAGCCTTTTCTCTTCACTCTCTTTCTTGAGCTATTTGCACCTGAATAACTCTAGCAACTCTCATGGCTTTCTCTTCTTTGTTATCTAGTATTGATGTGGTGAGATGAAAATGATAGTTGTTTGTGCACTTTTCCCAAATAGCTTGCCTCAAATCTGATGATATGTCTTCTTGAGTATCTACAAAAATAAGATTCGGTTGCAAGATAGGTGGGTTACTTGTAATAGTCATACAAATTATTACCTTGGTGGAAGAGGACCGCATCGATGAATAATGATCAACACGTTTCTAGGAGTTCTTTTGTCCAAAAGTGCGGGTGCTCTTCTTCTAAGGTCTTTAATGTAGATTTCTCTATAAATGGCTCTATCAATAGCCACAAATTGCTGCAAACTTTCACGGTTTTTCCAAGCTATTGTTTGAAGGTTTCCAGCAATGTCTCCTTGAAAATATTCGTCACGCACAAGGTTCGGTTAAAGAACTAGAACTTGTGTGGAGGGGATAGTCATAAAGATTTAACAACCACCGCAGTTAACGATTTTTGAATCCCCAATGGAGTCACTAAAATCTGTTAGCATATGGATTTCTACACATGCAAATGACATGCAACAGTGTGGGAACGAAGTCCCTCCTCAATGAAGGTGAGGTTGCCTTTATTGAAAACCAAAACTGTATTTACACCTATACATTCAAAATTGTATATGGGGGGTGTTTTGGAACATCAATGGAAAGAAAAGTGAATGAGGGAGATGGAATGGAATGAAGGAAAGGAGTGGAATGGAATGAATAGAAAGAACATGCAAGAGTTAGGTAAAAACAGAGCCTAATATTGCATGAAGAGGAACGATGAATAACTAACACAAAATAAAATGGTGTTTGAGTTAGCTAAACAAGAATGTGTAAAAGGGAACAAACATGAGAAAGTAGATAATTAGAGCTTGATCACTGTGAACTAAAACAACATATTAATAAAATTAAAAATAAGATCAAAGACAATATTTACATGCAAGATTAGAACACTAACATCTAATGAACATAAGAACATCAAATGCTATAAGAGACAATGAATGGGACACAAAGTTCATATTTAATTAACTCCAAAATTCCTTCTCAAAAGAACACAAATTTTATTTCTTTGAAGTAAAGCTTGCATACAAAATTATTTTCTTCTCCTCTCTAAAAGTCACCTTTACAAATGAGCTCCTCACTTCCTTTTATAACCCAAAATTTGGTTACAAATTAGTTAGGATTTACATGAACATTAAATAAGGCACATAAGTGACCTCGACTTTTTCTAACAAACTTTATTAAAAATAACTAAACATAGAAATCACTTAAGTCTTCCACAACTTCCCGAAAGCAAATAACAACATCATTTTCTTAAAAATCCACTTTTTGAAATATACAATAATAACGAGTGCCTAATCCATTGAAATGGGGTCTGCCACTTTATCTCAAACGTATGCAAAATGGAATCTCCAACTCGTTAGATACCAAGAAAACTATCTCCTGAACCACCGGTGAAATTAGGATCTTCCACTTTTGCTAGTTGAAAGGATCTAAACCTTACCAAAGTTTCAAACATCTTTTCTTCTTCTAGAGGTTCATTTGGTCAAAGAATAGCCTCACAAAATACCCTGCGATTCAAGAATCCTACTTGGCATATCATTTAAATTAACAATCTTTGATTGATAATTCTCAAATAAGTTCTTTAATTTGATGCACCGCTCCATTGAAATTGATGGTAAAATTATTAGTGGGAGTGTACATGTCCTTAAACAATTTTGAAAATTTCTCTTCCACTGCTCTAATGAACACCTTTGATTATGTTCATTTATGAGGTTACAAGAGGATATCAGCTATGAATTCTGTAATCAAGGCAAGTTAAGTGAAGGCTTCATTGCATATGCTCTCATAATGGATCATAAAATCCTCAAGAAGCATCTTCCTTGATTTGAGATGCAAACACCAAAGAAAATGTGTCCCTCAATGTTCAAATTAAAGACTTCCTTCAATGGCTAAAATTGAGGATTCCATATGCGTCATCTCCTACAGACTAGGCAATATCTCATCCAAATTTGATATCAGAAACAAAATTTTCCTTAAAAGAAATAATTGGATCAAGATACGCCCAACATCTTCATGGATTGTAACCGTTGTTTTGATAATCCTTCGCCTAAAACGAGAATCTCTCAAAGCCAAGTTTTAGTGACACGACCCAATGTGTTTATTTCTTTTGAAAAATTGAGAGTTTCTTCATCGGGGGCAGCCACCGCATCAGCAGTCGGGAAAGTGGATGGTATGGGATTTATCGATGTTGAAAATATTCCACTAATTGATTCTTTTCGACCTTTAGATGAGAGTTCGAGACTTATATTTCTCAAGTCTCTTTAGCATGATATTAATTAAATCTCAAGCCATTTCCATGTCACTTTCTAATGTGGACCTCCCAAGTCCAATTATAGAAACTTCATAATTAGTAGGTGTCATGGCATCACACTCTTTATCAACTTGTGGGATGAGACGATCTACAAATTTGTTTCCGTCATTATCCACCATTATTCGAGAAAGAACCTTAGGATTCTTGGGAATGATGTCATTCAAAAGTTTGAAAAGGGCATCAAAATCAATGTCAATTGCCTTGACAACCCTCTTCCTTTTCTTGATTTCACAATCAACCCAGAAAGGAGTATCACTCACTACTTCGCATACAAAATCCTAGACACTGAAGTAATATTCTCATTGTTCTCAACATCATGAGATCCTACAAGAATCCTTTTCCGCGACCTCAATTTGAGGAGAAATAACCTCAATATCCACCTCCCGATCATTCGGTAGATTTTGGGTAATCTCTTCATGAATTGTAGGTTCCAAAGTGTTTCATATTTGGACTATTTGCACCTAAGTGGACGCTTGTGCAAGCCATGGCTGAGGATTTTTTGTCATGAGCTTCGAGAACTATTAAAAATGTGAGTAGAAGAATCTCTACTTTAAGTAGAAAATCCCGATACATGCTCTCTTCCTTCATCGGGGCTAGGGAATTTAGATTTTTCTCCTCGTGGCACATTATTTGGCTAAGTTCATTTTGCAACCACTCCTTTCTTGCTTGTTGTGTATGAGTGGATGGTACAGAGGTTGATTGAGAAGGGGCTTTGGTTTAATGAAGACCTCTCAAGTTGGAAATTTTTGTGATCTGAAGTATGATCTTGAATTTATTATAACTTGGCAAGTTCTTTGTTGTACAAGATATGCTTCTTTCAAGGATCGGTTGATTCTTGCTATCAAGAGAAAATTCATCTCTTTTGATCCAAATCAATTCGAGGCAACAGTGGTAAACGCAATCGCATCATATGAAGGATCAATAAAATCTTCATCATCATTTATGAATGAATCTAGAGGGTTCTTAATGTGAAAGGATTTTATCGAGCAAGGGTTAGGTGAGAAAACTCTCTTCTTACTTCATGCTCGTCGTCAACAGAAGCCCGAAAATCTTCCATACTAGGGTTATGTTGGTACTTTACTCCAAGAATCTTCTTCATAAATCCATTGATATCAAACTAGGCTCTCTTCACATATGGATGAATTGTGATGAGGGTGAACTATTTTTCCATGAGTTGTAATCTGAAAATATTTGGACATTGGTATTCCCCCGATTTGGATTTGGAAATGAATTCCTAAACGATGCTTATTCTTGAGAAGACAAGTGAACTTGGAATAGTTGTCGTGTAAGCTCCATTAATGCCCATATCTCACCGACATACTTAGGAAGCTTCCATGGAGTACCAATAAAGCCACTCACATAAATGTAGGAAAAGGATGAAAATTGAATAAATCGGGTTCCCTATTGGGAAATGACATTCATGGCTTCTTTAGAAAATCTTTCCTTTGTATTCTAATTTAGGTTCTGAATCACGCAGAAGGTGAATGCATCATTGACTCTTGTAAAATGGTGAGAGCTATTTTTGAAACTTAGTTGCAGATAGTAATGGAAGACACTATTTGATGGACCCATGAATCTTATTTTTAATCCAGAAAATATCTTTCTTCTTGCTACTACATAAGTCAAATACAATGTCATGTAGAAGCATCCAATCATCATAACTTCTATCAATTGTTTGTGAAGGGTATAACTGATAATGGTGGCCCAATCCTCAAACTCTTTCTTGGACAGGATGATACATATAAGTGATACATCCATGGGTGGAAGATCCTAGAAGAGGGTAAATAGAAAAATCAACTTAGGAGAGTAATCATGTCCCATATTTCTTCCATGAACTCGAAAGTTGATGTAAACCACCCATTGAGTGTATCAAGATTCCCTCACCTAGATTTCTTCCACGAAATCAACATGGTACAATTCTTTAGGAAGCCAATCAATTCAAGGCCTCTTGGTCACTAACCAGTTGTTATTAACCATATTGCTCCACCTAAGGGGTTCTTCATCCCAAAATTATTGTGCTAACTGGTGAGTGATATCCGTATTCTCAGGAAATTCAAGTATGCCGAGAAATTCCTCAATGTGCTCCGGTGTGATTAAGAGGAAAGGCTCGTAATTATCTTTGAAAATTCCTCATCTCTTAGGATCATAATGCTCTGTACAAGCGATAACTAGCTCTGGACACTGCACCGAGACAGGAAATGTTGTTGCTTGGGGTAGACCACTATGGTAAAGCCTATCCGAGAATATGGTTTTGCCTTCAGTTTTCACCCGTTCGTAGAATTGTTGCACATTGATGTGACCCAGATTTGTATCAGTGATATTGTCATATGCTGACTTGATGGAACTGGGAGGAATGATTCCTTGGAATTTGTACTTTAGCATGAGACTTATTTTATTTCTCCACCGGGCTTCTTCGATATTCCGGAGATTTGTTAGATTTTTCGGCCATTATGAATTTCACATAAAAATGACTCAGACACGTAAAAAAATGCAAGTGGGGTTGGGTCTTAGTCTCCAGGAAACCCCGTTAACGCAAAATAAATGTGACTCGTTTTATTATTATTTTAAAAATAATAATAATAATTGATCTGGGTTACATTTTTTTTTAAAATGTGAACACAAGCAAAATATCGAGACTAAGCTCGAGTTACAAACCAGGTTAAAATAATTATATATTTTTTATTATCCGGTTGCAATGGCTTTGTGCAGGGTTGATTTGATTTTTTTAAATCACTATTTATTCTCCTTTCCCGATTAGTGTTTCTCTTATTTACCTCTACGTGATTTTAATGAAAAAAAAATGTGTGGGCAATAATTTTTGACTGATCGTGGCTTTCTGCAATCTTGGCTACATGGAAATGTGGCCTTTCTCAAACCAAGGCATTGAATTTTTTGCCTCCTTTTATTGCATGCATGGAAATGAAACTATTTTATTTGTGCCTAAATGCGTGGAAGTGTATGATTTTTCTTAGCACGTGAATTCTCCTGATGGTTGTGTTGAACTTGTAATTCCAACGTGGATTTTATTCTTTCTATTGCCTATGCGTTAAAACTCATTTATTTTTGTATGAATTTTTATTGTATCTTTGGCCTGATTTTGGACTCTACCTCTTCAATGCATGATGATCTCTTTCCCTCCTCTCGCTACGTGCGCAAACTTGGTTATTTTTTTGGCTGCTCCTTCTTGTCTTCTTTACTGCTCTTTACAAGACATGGGTTGGAAACATCTCTTAAAAATTGTTGTTTTCTCCTTTCTTCTGCGTGGACAACTTTCAAATGAAGACAAAACAAAACCTTCTCACTTCTGCATTTGAAATTAGCTCTCTAAACCTGCATGGAAACTTGTTTTTTGCCTGAAAAATGCGTTGGAAATTAGCTTGGACTGTTTTGATTATTAGAGAATGTGTGGAAATGTGTTGGGCCTGCGTGATCAGCTGCTTTCTTGGCTCTTTGCTGGCATGGACTTCCTCACGTGGCTTGTTTGTAGACTTCTTTGGCAAAACATATAAATATCCTTGGGTGTTTGGTTTAATACCACCAGTGCATGGATTTTCTAGCTTTGGCCTGCGTGGTCTTTGTTCTTTTCTTCCTTTGGCTACGTGGTGGAGTTGTATTTCCCAATGCGTATGGATCTTACTCTTCCTTGGATTTTGGTGTGGGCAAAACTGAATGAATTAAATTTTCCTATGAGTTGAAATATTCTCCTTCTTCCTGGCTACATGGGCAATGTTTTAACTGTTTTTTCCTTTTCCTACTGCGTGGGAACTCTTACTTGAGTGGACTGGTGTTTTATTGTTGTGTAGATCTTATTTTCTTTCACTCTTGCATGGATTTTATTCCCTTTGGCTGCGTGGGCTTATTGAATTTTTTTTGGACTGTATCTTTCTTGAAAAATGCATGGAAAATGTTTCATGGTATTGCCTCCTTCATGCCTTCATTGGTATTTTGGTATTTTTTTAGGGATGTGATAAAAATATTACTTTGTTCCTTCAAAAGAAATAAGAAGCAATTGGAAAGCTTCACATGACTCTTTCCAACGAGTTTGATAGAGGAATTTATGAGGATTAATTCATCCCATTAAAACAAATTCCCTCTTTCTCGGGTAGTGGCATTAATTGCGGGAAATGGGGAAATCAACTACCAATTGCCAACGGAAATGGCAAGGTGGGCTGACAATCCCCATTTTATTTCCCCATGTGGGAAATCGGGAGATTTTTTTCCCGTTTTCCAATTCATTAATTTGGCAATCGGGGGAAGAAATACCACAAGCGGGGATTTAAAACAAATTTGCCAAGAAAGGGGAAATCTAGACCTTGGAAGCCAATTTGGCATCCCCGATAATGGGAAGCGGAAGCTTATTTTTCCCCAACAATTAAAATAAAACTTGTCAAATGAATTTTAATTAATATTTATTTAATTAAAAACCCCAAAGTTATTAAAAATTAATTTTATCAAACAAAGAGTAATTAATTAATTAATATTTAACGCAGTTTAAGACCTGGCGGGAGGAGTTCTCACCCGAAATGGATGAAATGAAGACCAGAACGATCACAAAAATGAGACGGTCATGATGAGAGTGATAAATCATGCAAAGTAACACTTTTAAAAATTTCAAAATTTCCATTTTGTTTTATTAATTTTGCGTAGTCAAAATTTGCTGATAACATATACCCAAAAGATAAAAGAGGACCAACATGGGAAAGTAAGATACAAAGAGGTCTAAGGTGCTAAGAGGGGATGAGGATGCATGGGTACTAGCGTCTAGCTAGGCATTGGTGTCCAAAGCCAAGAAAGATAAAGAAGTGAAAGTCAGACTGGGAAGTGAGGTGTGCAAGACCATAGAGAAAGCAAGAAAGAAAAGATAGAGGCCAAAGATAGATGTTAATTACTATTTTTCTCGCTTAGGAATCATATGAATAGTTGTATGTGATTAGGACCTATAAATTTACCCAAGTGTATGATTTAATGTCTACGTTATGAAAAAGGAAGTGAAAATCAACTATTTGATTTAATTTTAACAACCTCTCAAGGGGTGTTCTTTCTTGTTGACCTTTTTGTTTCAAACCAATAAAAGAATGATCTCTCTCCTCCTAGGTTTAATTAGCGATTTTTTTGGTTTTGGCATGGTTAAAGAGATCAAGTACTTAAGTTATGTACTTACACTTCATAATTATAGAAACTTTCCAAAGTAAATATATTTTATCTTTTTCTATGAAATTTATTTAGAGGATATTATGAAACTTGTTTTAAAAACATATTATTTTTCCTATGATATTGAGTTTTTAGGCATCCCTGGAATAAAGATACATCATTCAAAAGATCAAATATCATGCAAATACAACCGATGGGGTAGGAATGGTGTGGTCAAGTCAGATGGTTATGTGCTTTCCCACCCGAGGTTTCAAACCCCCTTAGGCAAAATCCTCATCGGAGGTGGTTTTTTTGCTAGTTACGACATATCTTCTCACTACTTCTACAACATGTTGGTTCTTCATTCATTACGGTTGGTATCATTTCAGTTATGGGTCATCATGTGGTTTTTGTTTCACTCGTTTATCACTAGTTACAACTTCACTCGTTGTTGTCACCGGGTGTTGCTTCTCTCATGGTTGTCGTTTGTTGCTACTTCTCTTGCTGAATTCATGCTTCACCACTTGTTGTTACTAATTTTCACTTCTCTTGTTGTGGTTGATGTTGCTTGATCACTACATCATCATTCTCGGTTTCATGGTTGGTTCAATTGGGTTCCTAATGGTGGCCCCCTCACTGTAACCAAGGTTACGATCCTCTTTAGAAAATCATCATAAAAATTACTAGGATGTGGGTCCTTTCAAAACCCTCAACAATTAACCCAATTGGAAAACAAATATTATGCACGTACATGAAAGGAATTTAATTACCCATAAAATATGTAGGAAACTTTCTTTACATACATCTACTATTATTTTTTTCATCTTTCCTTTTTCATGGTGTGTAGATATTCTTGTTATCCAAAATTCACCCCTCAAGGTAATTTTGATAACATGCATCAAATTATTCAGTCCGAGCAAGTAGATTGATTCAAGGCCCAAAATCATGTTTTTGGGGTCCCTCGGCTTCTCTCTAACTCTCCCATCCAAGAAAAAATCCCAACGAGTTAGAAAAAATGAAAAAATGCAAAAATAAGGTTGCAGGACTGTTTTGAAGCATTTCGGGTCTGAAGGGTGTGGATCGTACCAATGCGGGTCGTACCGAGGTTCGTCGTACCAAGCTTGGGGCTGAAATACAAATAAAATCAGCTAAGTCAGACAATTTTGTCCCAGGTGGTCCGCGGGATAGTTGGGACAAAGGGACGCGCGGGATGCGAAAAGCCGAAACGGCCGAAAGCAAGAAAAATCGTCTAAGTCTTTTGTTTCATGCGGTTTGGGACAGCCGGGACAAAAGTACGTGTGGGACACAAATCGGCCAATTTTTCGAAAGATAGTCCATTTCGGCAGTTCAGAGATATTTTTCCGGGACAGCCAGGACAAAAGTACGCGAGGGACGCGTGGGACGCGAAAAGGTGAAAAATCCGCAAGCAAGGACAAGGAAGCCCGAATCGGCCCGATGCGCGGAGAATGTGTCCTGTGAAGTCTGGGACATTGGCACAAACGCGACGGGGACGTGAAAAGCCGAAGCAGTTGAAGGCAAAGAAGAAAAGTCAACGTTTGACCCATGAAACTTCAAACGGCCATAACTTTTGACTCTGAGCTCGATTTTCACAAAATTGGACTTTCTGGAATGAGCACAATGTCCTCTACGCCACAAAAACTAGATTTCTTATTTTTAATGAGGGTAGATATATTTAATTAAAAGAAACATATTCGGCTCCAGTCAGTTAATGCTCATTCCCGTCAAATGACAGTAAAAACGCCTGCAGACCCAAAATAGCTACCCGCACTCAAAAGGCCATAACTTTTGCATTTCTCAATGAAATCACACAAAATTGGTACCATTGGAATCGTGCTCTGAGCCTAACTCACACAGTAATCAATAAATTTTAGATTTGATGAGATATCAATGGATATTTTTTATAAAACGTGGCCGGGTTCATAACAGTGTTTTATTTGGCAGTTGGGAGTGCAATTAAGAGGCATGGTCATCATTCTTTCTCTGTTGCAGCACCTGGGACAGTATGGGGAGCCTTTTTCAAGTAATATACAATCATTTTACTCCATTTAATGTCTCTTACAAGTGGTTGAAGGACATATTTCAGGATTTCCATTTTCCCTTCTCTCTCTCTTCTCATTTTCTTATAAATTGGAGTGTTGGGCTCATTGTAAAGGGGGAGTTTTCAGATAGCAAAGCTCTGTCAAAATTTCTTTGTGAAGCCAATGTGCTACAGGCCCTTGTAGTGGACTCCTTGCATGGTGATCCAAGCCCTTATCTTGTAATAGATTGAACTATGCATATCATGAAGCAATAAAATATAAGTTTGTGGATGTATCTTCCCCTGCTGTGTTTTCTTGCATTCTTCTTGCCCCTTCAACCTTGATTACAAGAATATTGTGTCTATTATTATGTTCATGCAGGGATCCATTATCATTTTGTATGTTTGAAATATTGTTGTGAATGCATTTTGCTAGATTATGGAGAACTGTCATCACCTCTTCTAGTGTGCACTTTGCTTCTATATTTCACGCATTTGAAGACTACTCTCACACCCTCCTTTTCTGGTGTATCACCGCTTTAGTGTAGGCTTTCATTTTATGCATTCTCTCTCCTTGGTCCCTTGGAAATTTAGATTAGGATAGTTAGTTTCCCCTGCATTAGAGTAGATTGTGGCAGGTAGTTTAGGAGCAAGAACCAGCTTTTCTCGGAGGTCTATCTCAAGTAGCAAGTCCCACAACTTGGAGATAGTACCCATGTTATCCAATCACACCGTGAGTTCAAGTATATGTGCTTGTATAAACCATAGAAGGGTGCTTTGATTCAACGATAACAATTCTTTCAACCTCATTTTTAGATATGAGCGCTTATCAAAGAATTTTTGAAGAAATTGAATTTCTTTTGGACATAGTTAAACATGTGACACATAGGAAGAATCAACTACATAGTTCATCCTTCTCTACTTTTGTTAACTAAAATCAAGTAATACCAATATTCATTATATCACTTCAATTCATTATACAGTTCACTGAAAACATGAGAGAGGAAAATAGAAGCAACAAAATCATGAAAGGACATATAACTGATCACAAAACATAATTCTCATTACTTCAAAAACTTTCACAGTGCATCATTACATCAAGGAAAAGGCATAGGCTGCCATTACAATTTGAGAAGAAAGGCTTGAGAGCCTACAAATTCATAACATTTCAGCTTGTGAAGAGAGGGGAAGCTTGAAAAGTGTCTAACTTGTCCAACTTGTATGACCTATTGGAACCCCTTGGAATGAGCTTCCAACTTACATTTATAGAATAAATTGAGAGAGAGGAGAGGAGTCAAATTTCCTTCCTAAATTGAAGGTACATGATGTATCACTTATTACATTCGGTTGAACCACTTGAGAAAGTTCCATCATGTGCCATTAATTGCTTGTTGACATAGTCTTCTCAATTAATTAAAATAATATTTAAATAAAATATTTAAATAATAATAATAAATATTATTATTAAAATATTTAAATAAAAATATTAAATTAATTAAAATACTGGTGGGCCCCCTGTTGACCGGTTTGTGATGAGGAGGGAAGGGTCCATGAAGAAAAGGCCAAAAATGAGTCCAACTCGGTGGTTGGCTCATCGAGCCAACTCACCAAGTTGGATCCGAGCTCTTTTTTTTTTTTTACCGTAACCGAGCTGAGCTCCTATAGCTGAATAACTCCCATCGAGATTCTATTCATTCTTTCCAAGATCTACATGGATAGGACCCATTGAATTATCAACCGAGCTCATTTTGTAATTATACCGAGCTCACTGTAAACTCCACATGAGTTCACACATAATGGATCTACCATCTTCGTTGAGCTCATGTATAATTGATTAGCCTTGAGAAATCTCTCTTGAGAAAACTTCGTGTCGAGCTCTTCTTATTCCTTGTCAGCTCACCGCTTCAAGAGCTAGATTCCTCTCCAATTTGGAGAGCTTCTCATGTCTACATGACTCACTGTTGAGTCTCACATTGATGTTGTAAACCTCCATTATTATCTTGACTAACTTGCATGCAGCTTACTAAGATTTCTATGCTTTATCTTCCCTATGCATGTGTAGCTTAGACTTGGCTCTATGAGCCCCAAGACTTGCGATTCTTACCAGGTTCCATTCCCTCCAAATTGGTGAGTTGTGCATGAGTTTTACTGAGTTCTATGAATGGAGAAAAGTTATCCTCACTTGAATGGAAAATCGAGCTCCATATTTATATGTGTAAATGATCTCATACATTAAAGATCAAACTCCTCTGTAATTATACCAAGCTTGGTTTGTCATCGAGCGCCTTAATTGCATGCATTAGTTCACCCACGGGATCCATACATATGTTCACCACTACCTCCATGACTGAGATCCCTCTTTCACCACATCGACCGAGCTCATTTTAGACATTCATCTCCATTCTACAACCACCAATCTTATCCATCATATCCCACAGGTGCTCTACCCCTCACTCATCGAATGAGATCTTGATTCGGCGTGGCTCATGGCCATGATCTTTTCCCACACTAGGATATGTACATACTAATATCTTAAAGAAAGATATGCCTGACTCCATATTGTGAGCTCACCTGATTTCTCAAGCATCACCTTCCAAAAATATCGATCCTAGCACTCCATCGTGTCATCGGACTCCCATTTGGCTCAATCTTGTGGTTACGATTTACTTGGACGTATTTTGTGCCACTTTAGAACTGCTAATGTCAAGCTATACTCATTTTTCCTTTGATATGAATTTCTCGCTATGGGCCAAGCTACACTAAACATCGATTCAGGCTCATCTTCATCATACTCTACTTCGCATCAAGTTCATGCTAAGTCCGGCGCCATCGGTCTGCAACCATCCCATTGAAACCACTTCGAGCTCTCGTGACTTTCAGTAGCTCAACAAGCTTTCCCTATTAACTCGGCGGTTGATTTGCATTCCATGCAACTCCTCATTAGATTCTTTCTCGATTCACCAACCGATGAACTCGACATGCAACACGATCCTAAATCGGCATTAGACTCAAGCCTCCCCCGACTCGGTGACTAATTCAAGATAACATATTGGAGTTGGAAACTCGTCACATAGTTATGAAACCCAAAGGCATGTACTTCAATCCCAAAATTATGAAACTCGAATTTCGTAGGAGTTTCAGGATTTTAGTCTTTGAACTCTTCGAGCTCATTTTCATCAACTAAGTAGGTGATTTTGAGTTAAAAATTACCGAAAGACTGAAATGGGCATCTCCAAAATGCATCTCCGAAAAGGTAATCCTCGATCCTGAAATGCTCAACTTGCTCCGTTTCTCTAATGCTTACCCTAGGCTTACTTCTACCATTTCATCTCATTTTTACTTGATAAACTCAACATCCAAATGACAAGCTATGCCTAGCCAAGCTCGAGTTTTGATTCTTTCTTAGATCGGTGCCCAAAAACTTTGTGGTAGTTGTTATCTAAAATTCACTCTGCAGCAGGTAATTTCAATAACATGTACTAAATTATTCATCCCAAGCAAGTAGATTGATTCAATGCCCAAAATCATGTTTTGGGGTTTCCCCTTGGTTTCTCTCTAACTCCCCATCTAAGGAAAAAATCCAAAAACAAAATCACGAGGCTTGTTTTAATGCATTTCATGTCCGGAGGTTGTAGGTCATACCAAGGTTCGTTGTCAGACTAGGTTTGGAGCCAAAATACAAAGGAATTAGCTAAATTGGCTTTCTATGTCCCAGACCGCACAAGTTCAATAGGGACATGTGGGGCGTGCATTGCCAAAATTACCGTAGGTAAAGAAAATCAGAAAAAGTGGAAAGTTTTGTACCGGCCGGTCCATGGGAAATTTGGGACAAATGGGATGCACAAAGGCGAAAAGCCGCAAAAGGAACCATACGTTGCGGCGAATGCGGAGATGAACATCCCTCACGGCCAGATCAACATTAGACATGTGGGGACAAGGAATCTTGAATCAGGTGATGTGGAAGAAAGTGTCCGAATGCCTGGGACACGTGGACCCAATTTTGCCGAAATAGCCGCAATGAAGAGAAAAAGTCAATGTTTGACCTCCCGAACTTCAAATGGCCATAACTTTTGACTCGAGCTCGATTTTCATAAAATTGGACTTTCTGGAATGAGCAAGACGTCCTATAATTTTGATGAGGGTAAATATATTAAAATATAAGAAACATATTCAGCTCTAGTCAATTAATGCTCATTCTCGTCAAATGATAGAAATCACTCATGCGAGACCCTAAAATAAGCTGGTTGCACTCAAAAGGCCATAAGTTTTGCATTTCTCAACGAAATCACACAAAATTGGTACCATTGGAATCATGTTTCCGAGAAAATGCACAACAATCAAGAAATTCAAGATTTTATTAGAAATCAATGGAGTTTCTTTATAAAATGTGGCCAGGTTCATGACAGTGTTTTATTTGGTAGTTGAGAGTGCAATTAAGAGGCATGGTCATCATTCTTTCTCTGTTGTAGCACCTAGGATAGTATGGGGAGCCTTTTACAAGTAACATACAATCATTTCACTCCATTTAATGCCTCTTACAAGTGGTTAAAGGATAGATTTCAGGATTTCCATTTTCCCCTTCTCTCTCTCTTCTCATTTTCTATAAATTGGAGTGTTAAGCTCATTGTAAAAAAGGTAGTTTTGTAGTAGCAAAGCTCTATCAAAATTGCTTTGTGAATCCAATGTGCTACAGGACCTTGTAGTGGACTCCTTGCATGGTGATCTAGGCCCTTATCTTGTAATAGATTGAACTGTGCATATCATGAAGCAATAAAATACAAGTTTGTGGATACATCTTCTCGTTGTATTTTTGCACTCTTCTTACCCTTTCAACCTTCATTACAAGAATATTGTGTCTATTTTTATGCTCTTGCAAGGACTTGTTATTATTATGCATGTATGAAATATTGCTAAGAATGCATTTTCAGATTGTGGAGAGCTGTTAACACCCCTTCTAGTATGCATTTTACTTCTATTTTTCACACGTTGGAAGACTACACTCACACCCCTCCTTTTCTAGTGTCTCACTGTTATAGTGTAGGCTTTCATTTTTATGCATTCTCTCTCCTTGGTCCCTTGGAAAGTTAGATTAGGATAGTTAGTTTTCCTGCATTAGAGTAGATTGTGGTAGGTAGTTTAGGAGCAAGAACCAGCTTTCTCTAGAGGTCTATCTCAAGTAATAAGTCCCATAACTTGGAGATAGTACCGTGTTATCCAATCACACCATGAGTTCAAGTATATGCACTTGTGTAAACATTAGGGATATGTGATTCGGTGATAATAGTCCTGGCACGCCGGGTGGGACAAAGAATTCTTGATTTTAATTACAACAAGATTGATATGCACTTGTTGTAAGCTTTCATATTTGAAGGAGCTTTGAAATTACACATCGACAACTCCAAAGATGCAGAATTCACTAGTTTCGTAGTCCAAGCCTGGAAAATTCATGAGAAGAATACAAACACAATCAAGAACTAGAGAAGATGGGTGTTTTTCTATTTAGACCTATCCCGGGTAGAGAAAGAAGGGGAGAAGATCTCAAAGGTCACCATCTCCACCTAATGGACTTTGTCTACACCTCCACCCGATAGACCTTTTCTCATGTCAATCGAGTTCTCATACCAATCGAATGGCTTAGTCGAATCATTATGTCAACTTCACCTTTGGTAGTATTCCACTCACCTTGAATACACAAAACCTAGTTCGATTGTAACATTAAAGAGCATCCAATAATTCACTGGGAAAACCAAACTTCTCCTAGTGATCATGCCCAAGATATTGCAAATGTCATCTGACAATGCATGAGATCCATGAGATGGACATTGCAGTCAAGTTACTCGTCTCTTCACTCAAAGGGAAAGATTCACAATGGTTCAGGATTCTCCTGGCAAGCTATATCCAGAATTGGAATCAACTATGCATAGGTCTTCACAACCCGGTTTGGGGATAAAAGTGATAACTTTTCCTTATTAGAGCAACTAACAATGATCAAGAGATCCCCAAATGAGAAGTTAACAAAATTCAACCTTAGATTCCAATAGACACTGGATAGGATTCCAACGGGGTAAATCCCACTTGATGAAGGTGCCTTCTTATAATTTCTTACGGCTTTAAATTCTGATATTTCTTTGATGATTCATCAATGGGGGTATAACCTTGCCTGCATCCTATAGCATTTCCATAGGGGCTAAGAACCATTTGATTCAAAGCTAGAAAAATTGCTCTTATGCCATCCATGCCTCTGTATCTAGAATTAGAAAGTCCAAACACTAGTCAAGCACCTAAATTAGCTCTCATTCCTACTCCAAGAAATCATAGTTCAATTTGAATCCTCTACCTCATCTTCTAGCACCTCAAATGAACTTTAAGAGGTCATGAAGCAATTTCAAAACTTGGGTAACAATTTGGTGACACTAAAGAGTAGCAAGCTCAAAATTTTAGATCATACAAGCCTCAAACTCAACCCAATAGACCTCCATATCAGCCTAATAGGCCACCCATTCAAACTACAAATTAGAATCAAGTTAAAAATTCTACTAATAGGTCATTCCATCCTTACAGTCCCAATGTTTCATCCACATCTAGAGCTTTGGTGCCGGTGCAAAATAACATGGCCTAGGAATATGATTGGTGTTTCCCATAATCAACCACATAAGCAATCAATGTGATTTAATTGTGCATTCAATCGAGGATCTCGATGGTGCAAACTGTTGGTGTGTTGTAAGAATATAGCCATGAATAAGATCAAGTAGTAGGAAACACCTTAGCAAGGGACATCTCCGAATGAAACTACACTTATCAATTGGAAAGCTAAAGATTTATGTGGTATAAATAAAACACCTTCTCAAAGTTTAGCATCCAATACACACTCGAGAAGAGAAACATTGGAGAAGGATAGTCATCCAACTCAAATGGTCCACAACCTCTATTACTCCACAAGGTGCTGGCAATCAAAGTGTAGTTCCAAATGTGCAGGGTCAGCCCAAACCACCTTCTAAACCATCTCAAGTGTCGGTTGCAAAAACTCAAAGCTAAAGAATAATGTGTAAGGAAAGGGGAGAAGAAATATAGCTCATTCAAAATCATTTATTAGATGAAGAAAATGAATGTTAACATCTCAATGTGGGAGTCATTGGCTATCCCAAGATAGAGAGACCTATTGCAGGCTGTTATGGCAAATTGTTCAGCATCAAATTAGCCACCCAATAAACAAGAAAAGGTTCTTACCAATGCGACTTATCCTGAAGGAAATCATGGAAGAAAACAAGGTAAAAATTTGAAGCCCCCTCCATTCTATGTCTTATTGATCATAGGAGATAAGTTGGTACATAATTGCATGATTGACTCGGGAGAAAGTAGCTCAGTCATGCAAAAACAAATAGCTGATCAGTTAGGTCTTCAATATGAAGTCATCTCTAAGGGTGTAGTGCAATTGGATGGGACAACAGTGACAATGGTTGGAGTAATCAAATATTTGAGCCTCACATTGCATGCGTGTCCCAATGTCATGTGTTACATGATGTGTCCATCATAGACTTACCACCACTCTTTGCATTTTTTTGTCAAGAGACTTCACTACTAAAATTGGAGGCTATCTTTTTGCTGATTGGTCACACATGCTATTTAGAACAAGGTATGGAACTAAGGCTACAATCAGATCTGAGCCTATTGCATATTTTCACATAGAGCCCCATACGCCGAGTCGAATCAATGAAAATTGTTCAGCATTCGATCAAGAGGATTATCTAAGAACTCATGAAGCTGACACCAAAGTTATATGTATTCCAGACTTGACTCTTGATGAATGGGAAAACGAAAGACACACATTTCATCCATACAAAGAAATGGAGGGATTTGAGCTACGAGTTTATTGTTTACATGAAGAGAATCAATCTCTCCCCAACATCACCAAGCCGATCACAAAGACAAGAATGAAGTATGGCAATTGTTCTTTTATGGATCAAGAAGTAGACAAGGTTTAGGAGGAGGAGCTATGGTGATTTCACCACAAGGTACAAAGTATTACTCGGCCTTCCATTTCAGCTTTAGTGCTCAAGCAACACGGTGAGTATGAAGCCTTAATTCACGGATTGCATTAGATAAGGAAGAAAGGAATTAAGAATTAGCAAGTATTTGGTGATAGTGATTTGATTATGAACCAAGTCAGAGAAAAAAATGCTGCCAAGAATGATCTGTTGAAGAACTACGAAAATCGTGTATGGGATCTCATTGAAGATTTTGAAGCTTTCAAAGCATCAATTCCATCCCAAGGAAGGATAATGAAGCAAAGAGATAGACTAGCAGCAATTGGGGCTGCATTTGATGTTGTATAAAGTATTAAAAGTGAGAAATATCAGCCTCATATCAAATTGGATGTGAGACCGGGTTGTTCCAGGATAACAATACAAGTTGGCAAGACTTCAAGAATGATCAACAAATTGTCAATTTCCTACAAGAAGAAGTTGAGTTCTCTGCCAAAAATCAAGACAAGATGGAGCAAGAGTATGGTGACCAAGTGGTACAACTAAGAACTAACAAATTACCAAAAGGCCTTATAACCTTGGATTCAATCTTCAACCCGAATGATCAGTTCCGGAAGGAGAAAGCAAACATTCAAGTAAAGGGTGAAGATTCAGAGCCTATTTTAGTAAATGAAGGCAAGACATTGCAAATTGGAAAAGTAAGTACCCCACAAGAGAAATCTGAATTTGTTCAGCTTTGTCAAGAGTTCCCAGATGTCTTTGCTTAGACTTACAAGGATTTAAGAGGTTTCAACCCAAAGTTGGCACAACATACTATTGAGTTGGATCCGGAATCCAAGCCTATCAGGCAGAAGCAAAGGCCAGTGAATCCCCATATTGAACCTCTCATGAGAAAAGAGTTAAACAAGTTAATTGAGGCTAGTATCATTTTCCCTATCAAACACTCAAGTTGGGTTGCAAACTTGGTGCTAGTAAGAAAGATAAATGGAGAAATAATATTGTGTGTGGACTTCCGTGATCTAAATAGAGCATCACTCAAGGATCATTATCCACTTCCATCAATGGAACAAATCTTGCAGGTTGTAGCTGGTTTAGAGAGATTTTCATTGCTAGATGAATACTCAAGCTATAATTAGATAATGGTGAAGGAATAAGATCAATTCAAGATAGCCTTCACTACAAAATGGGGCACATATGCTTACAAGAAGATGCCATTTGACCTGTCAAATGCCGGTGTAAAATTTGTTGAGCTATGGATATGGCGTTCAAAAGCTTAATCAACAAGATAGTGTTGGTATACCGAGATGACATCGTGTCTTCTCAAAGAATGCAACAAACCATATCTTTCACCTCAGAAACTGTTTCAAAGGTGTAAAAGGTTTGGAGTGTTGTTGAATATGAAGGAGTGTGTATTCTTGGCACACGAGGGAAAATTGTTGGGCCACATTGTCTCAAGCGAAGGGTTGATAATTGATCCCTGAAAGGTTTGAAGCCATCCGAACACTTCCATTGTCACACCATAAGAAATCTCTCCAAAGCTTCTTAGGAAGGATAAACTTTTCCGCAGATTTGTGCATAATTTTAATCTTGTGAAGCCTTTCACAATGATGTTGAAGAAGATTCTTGCATTGGTGGAAAAAGAAGGAAAAGAGAGTTTTGAGAACATCAAGCATGTAATGTCACAAGATCCAACTCTTATCAACCCAAACTTTTCAAAGGACTTCATGTTGTATGCTTTTGGAGGATCATATACAATCTCAGCTATCTTGACACAACTGAATAGAGAAGGTTCAGAACAACCCATAGCATTCTTTAGTCAAATCCTAGAATATTACGAAGTAAAGTATTCTTTCATTGAAAAGCACGTCCTTGCTGTCATCGGGAGTTTGAAGAAGTTCAGACATTTGGTATTGAAAAATAAGATTCAACTACTGGTGTCTCATGATGGTGTTAAGGAATTTCTCCTGAACAAGGATTTGAACGAGAAGAGAGCAGGTTGGATCACTCGAGTAATGGAATATGACATTGAAATCAAAGTGACCAAACTAGTTCGTGGCAAGGGATTGTGTGAGAAACTTGCTTCCAAACAACCTGATGATCAAAAGGTGAAGAATATGCTATCCTGTTACTGCTGAGAATGATCAAGAATGGCTAATCGACAATGCACCCATTCCATGTTGGACTCAAGACTTGGTGAATTATCTCCAAATAGGTTTGTTCCCTCTAGAATGGAATAAATCTAAGAGGAAATACTTTAGACTACAAGCCATCCCGTATGTACTCATCATTGGGATCTTGTTCAAGAAGGATATCAATAGTGTTCTATTGAGATGCATTGGAACAGTCAAGTTGAGAAGATATTACATGAGTTCCATGATGGGGAAGTAGGAGGCCACTTTGCTCCATGAGTAACAACTCTCAAAATCATGAAGGCTGGTTACTATTGGCCTATGGTGTTCAATGATTGCTACTCATGGGTCAAGAAATGCAAGAGATGTGCATTCTTCACAGGGAAAGAAAGGTTAGTAGTGTTGCCCCTTCGTTTGATTTTAGTAAATCAACCATTCATGCAATGGGGATTGGACTTCATTGGGGTTATCAATCCAAATTCAAGTCAAGGCCACAAGTGGATACTTACGGAAATAGACTATTTCACCAAGTGGATTGAAGTAGTGGCACTCAAGGAGGCAAATGAATCCAACATCTTGGATTTCTATGAAGGGATAGTCATGAGGTTTGGTGTCCCTACCACCATCATATCAGACAATGCATTGGCATTCCTTGGCACAAAGATCACTAAATGGGTTGTCATTAAGAATGGTGTGTACCTTAGCAATTCATCAAATTGTTACCCATGGGTAATGGTCAAGTAGATTCTATGAACAAGAATCTACTGAGAATCATAAGGAGAACTCTTGATGAGAATTAGAGAACTTAGCACACAAAGCTCAAATCAGCCCTATGGGCTGATAGAATCACACCCAAGAGGTCTACAGGAAGCTCTCCATATAAGTCTTGTATACAAAGAAGGAAGAAATTCTGCCTATATCACTCGAGTTTCCAGCATTATAACTCATGAAATAGTTGGAACTAGTTGAGTTTGAGCCTATGGAAATCAGGTATGCAGAGCTAATGGAATTAGAAGAAATAAGAGAACATGCAATGCAGACCATGGAGAAAGATCAAACATTGATCAAGAAGAGTTTTGACAAGAAAGCTAAGGCCAGGATATTGCAAACTAGAGATTTGGTACTGAAGTGGGATGCTAATCATGTAAAGCTAGGAAAGCATTCCAAGTTCGATGCCATATGGAGTGGTCCATACCTGATCATTGAAAACAAAGGTAGAAATGCTTTCTTTGGCTAAGTTGAATGGTGAAGAGTCTGATTTTGGTCAATGGAATATATCTCAAACATCGCTACTAGAAGGAGATTTTTTCACCCGTATAAATATTAATTTAGAATTTCCATTCCTCCAAGTGCTTATGCACATTGTATTGTTGTTAGAATAGTTTTCATTTCCCTAAGTGCTGGTGCACATGTCCTATTGCTTCTAGTGTGTGCATGTTTACAGTTCATCGAGCTCCCAAAAATAATTTGCAGTCATAGGAGAATCAAATCAACAAATGTTTCAATGGCTCAAGGATGCAGGTTTTCAAACTTTAGATTAGATGAAAGATTATCGTACGTAATCCATGCCCAATGGATTCCTATAAGCAACTTGTCATACTTCATTTGGTAGGCGAGATAACCCCACCGAAGTCGCTAAAATTGTTATCCAAAATTCACCCCTCAGGTAATTTTGATAACATGTAGAAAATTATTTAGTCCCAAGCAAGTAGATTGATTCAATGCCCAAAATCATGTTTTAGGGGTTCCCTTGGTTTCTCTCTAACTCCCCATCCAAGGAAAAATCCAACAAGTTAGCAAAAATTGAAAAAATCCAAAACGAAGTCACATGCTTGTTTTAATGCATTTTGGGTCATACCAAGGTTCATCATACTAGGTTTGGAGCTGAAATACAAAGGAATTGGCTAAATTGGCTTTCGTGTCCTAGACCACACAAGTTCAACAGGGACACGTGGGGCGCGCATTGCTGAAATCACCACAGGTAAAGAAAATAAAAAAGTAGAACTTTTTGTCCCAGGTGGTCTATGGGATAGTTGGGACACAGTGTACGTGCGGGATGAAAAAATCAAATTTTTCCGCAAGTCAATGCATTGTGGGTGGCATGGAGAAGTTTGTACGGGACGGTCGGGACGTCGGGATGTGTGGGATGCACAAAGGCGAAAAATCCACAAAAGGAATCATACGTTGCAGGTGAATGCGGAGGTCAATGGCCCTCATAACCTAGTCAATGATGGATGTGTAGGGACAAGGAATCCCAAATCGGGTGATGTGGAAGAAATTTTCGGGGCAGCCGGGCACATGGACCCAATTTTTCCAAAATAGCCGCAATGAAGAGAAAAAGTCAACGTTTGACCTCCCGAACTTCAAATGGCCATAACTTTTGACTCGAGCTCGATTTTCATAAAATTGGAATTTATGGAATGAGCACGACATCCTCTTAATTTTATTGAGGGTAAATATATTAAAATATAAGAAATGTATTCATCTTCCAATCAATTAATGCTCATTCCCGTCAAATGACAAATCACCCGACAAACCCTAAAATAGCTTGCACTCGGGAAGGCCATAAGTTTTGCATATCTCAATGAAATCACACAAAATTGGGGCCATTGGAATCTTATTTTCAAGACAAACGCACAAAAATCAAGAAATTTGATATTTTATGAGAAATTAATGTATATTTTTATAAAAACGTGGCCGGGTTCAGAGACAATGTTTTATTTGGTAGTTGAGAGTGTAATTAAGAGGCATGGTCATCATTCTTTCTCTCCGCAAAGCACTCCGGGACAGGACGATATGGGGATCCTTTTACAAGTAACATAGAATCATTTCAATACATTTAATTCCTCTTACAAGTGGTTGAAGGATAGATTTCAGGATTTCCATTTTCCCTTCTCTCTCTCTTCTTATTTTCTATAATTTAGAGTGTTAAGCTCATTGTAAAAAAAGTAGTTTTGTAGTAGCAGAGCTCTATCAAAATTGGTTTGTGAAGCCAATGTGCTATAGGCCCTTGTATTGGACTCCTTGCATGGTGATCTAGGCCCTTATCTTGTAATAGATTGAACTGTGCATATCATGAAGCAATAAAATACAAGTTTGTGGATGCATCTTCCCCTGTTGTGTTTGTTTGCACTCTTCTTTCCCTTTCAACCTTCATTACAAGAATATTGTGTCTATTTTTATGCTCTTGCAAGGACTCATTATTATTGTAAATGTTTGAAATATTACTATGAATGCATTTTCCAAATTGTGGAGAATCTGTTATCACCCCTTCTAGTATGCATTTTACTTCTATTTTTCACACACGTTGGAAGACTACTCTCACACCCCTCCTTTTCTATTGTATCACCATTCTATTGTAGGCTTTCATTTTTATGCATTGTCTCTCCTTGGTCCCTCGAAAGTTAGATTAGGATAGTTAGTTTTATCTACATTACAGTAGATTGTGGTAGGTAGTTTAGGAGCAAGAACCAACTTTCTTTGGAGGTCTATCTCAAGTAAGCAAGTACCAAAACTTGGAGATACTACCCATGTTATCCAATCATGCCGTGAGTTCAATTATATGCACTTGTGTAAACATAAGGGTGCGGTGATTTCGTGATAACAACGAGTGTTCCATGATGAAACCGAATGTCATGACTTGAACTCCGAGCTATCCTCCGAATGTAAAAGCGGCCATGATTATCTCGAGATCCCAAATTTTATGAATTTCAGCCCTGAGTAAGCTCCTCATTCTCCACGACTCGGCTCTAACAAAATTTTCTTGATGCTCATGCACTTTGGGTTCCTTGAGCGAGTCGTATATCTTCCTTAATAAGTCAAAATGCATGCCTTGAGAACCACCATCGAGAAACAGAACTTATGACCACCGGACTCAACATCCAATTGCTATGATGTAATTCAATATCATCCTATTATTAATGTTTGAGCCCTAACTCGATGCACCATGTTGCCCTTTCACTGTTTCATGGATATCGCACGAGTCATTCATAATCCTACCTAATATAACAGAACAACCGGTCCTCCATTCTAGTATGCCTTCGTCCAACCATGAGCTCGATGTCAATCCATCGTTCACTTCTCATGCATAGATTAGTGATGATATATTCGAGCTGGTATTAACCAAAGTGAACGAGCTACACAACCATCTCCTGTCGCTAACTATGATCCGATCGAGCCTAGTGAGTTTGTCCTCAACTCCTCATTATCCACAAATTTGACTTAGCTCGGATGAGCTTGTTTTTCATAGTTTGTGAGATGAGGCCATCTCTACACCAAGCGAACCCATCTTCGAGGTCACTCGTATCTCCTGTTATTGAAGTCAATCATGGATGCTTGACCTTCGTTGTAGTCTTGGCATTCCCAAGAATATCCTTTAGCTCTTTATTCTTCATTGGTCCTTGATCAACTCACTCGATCTTGTTTATGGTTACTTCACCAACATGTATAAGACTCACCAAGCTCATTCTTATCTCATTGAGCTATTCCTAGAGGAGACTTAACATGAGGCCCGAGAAAAATAGGTTGTGAAATAAGTCATGTGTTGGCTCAGTACCATCGAACACATCCTTGTTCCTTTTGGAGCAACTTTCTTGATATAGGTATGTCAATGTGCCCGAAGCCACCATGATTTTTACTCGCCATGACCTAAGCTATCTCCCCAAATGAGCTATGTTGAAATATCCTTCTTCCCATGTGTTTTAATATCCTTCTAAGGCATCATGAAGGTATAAAAGAACATCAAAAAAATTTATGCACCAACTTTGTAAATTTTAGCCTATAGATCCTTGTTCATTTTTACATTGGGGAAAAATGGAAAACATTTTTGGTGACCTCTTAGGGATGCTTGCCTACTAAGCATGAGTCTAGTAGCCTTGTATATCCGTTGGGTATGGAGTCACCTGTCAATCCCTAAAACCCAAAACTCTATGATAGATCTCAAAATACCCTCTATAGGCAATCTTGGACCTCCCATGAAAGCTAATCATGAAGTATACTTTTGAATCTGATTAAGACTTGGCATCTATGGAACACCGCAGAATTTTAATGAAGAAAATCATGAAACTCTTACGGAATCTTCAAACCTTCCTTCTCATTGCCACATTCCAATGATGTAACAAAGTGTGTAAAACAACACAATATTGACAACGGAAAATAAAAACACGAAATCTGAAAACCATACATGCCCCAATTAAAACATGTAGGGTGTGTAATGCACTTATTCTACTAAAAGTAAATCTACTCCTACTCTAAACTAACCTGAGGAACATGTGAGTTAAAGAAACCTGCATATGGTTGTGTAAAATAGCTCCTTTCCTCACAATGGATTTCCATGTAAATGATTTGACAATTGACATGGAAAATAATGAGAGTGAAAAATAAAACAAGCCCAATTATCCACTTGGTCCACCAAGACAACAACTAGAAAGATAAAATATGCCTCTTTTAGTTGCTCGCATTTATCTTGTTGAGGCATTGCAGAATCGATCCTCATAATTTTGGAGCTCATCCTCACACCCTAAAATGAAGGTGATTGGTTCTAGATTTTATTCTCTCTTCAATGAATCTGTGTACGATAGGACATGGTCTAACACGTTGAATATTCATGCTTAGCTGAACTTCAATTTTAACATGAAAGTCTTGTTGAAGACATCCTTGAAAACTATGGTTACTCAGACACGATTTCCTTCTAGTCTCCCATTTACAAACAACATATTTTTCACCTAAATGGATGGTATTTCCACAATAACTCCTCGTTTGACATAAAATTTGAAAATTCAAACCCTCCTATTTGCAGCTTTTGATGATTGTTAGGGGAAACAAAATTTTCAAGAATACTTTCCTCCGTTCATGAATTTTTAACCACAACAGTTCCATAACTGAAAACAAAAATCTCTCCATGGAAAAATCTTTGTTCAATGCTTCTAGATTAGTCAAAGCTTCTCCTGTGTGTTCCTCCTTTACGTGTGATGATGGATATGGAAGATTCAGCTTCCCAATTCTGATTCCAAAGGACAATTATGAGTAATGATTTGTTCTTGAGAATGTCCCTCCATAAAGCACTCAACACTTTTTGGTGGAAAATAAGTGATAGAATAATGGTTAAGTTCCATAGGCTCTTCTCCATCAAAATATTCTTCCAAATATGATAGATAATATACTTATTCATTCTCTCGACTCTATCAAAGGATCCTCCTCAACTCGAGTATCCTTCGAATTAGCAGATGATTCTTCATGACCTTCCTCGTCTTCAAACAAAAAAATTCAAGATCAAATTCATCTAAGAAAATAGAGTTTTGAAAATATGAAGAAAGGGAAGAATTTGAAACTTCTGCATGGTATAATCTACACTTAAAACTTCTAAATCTACCATGGAAAGAATCATGCTATGATTGGTTGTTGCATTCAATGAGGATATTGGAAAGTTTCTACAATGTTCCATAAATGCAAAAATTTCTTGACATGCTTGACAAGTAGGATCATTGCACTCATAAAAATCACCTTGTACACTTGAGATTCCTTCTTCTTCAGCTTGCATTATCTTCTTCAACTGAATTTACAATTGGTGAGGAATCAACAGTCTCCACAAACATAGTGCCAACATGTATGTTGCACTCTAAATAGGTAGACTGATGCTCACCATCCTCTTGTACTTGTTCTTGTGCAATTTTAGTTTCCACTAAATGATCTTCAATCTCAACCTTGGATAGAGGCTGAGTTATGAGGGGCACTTGCTTGACGTTCAATATTGCAGCCCACTTCTTCAGATCTTTTGAAATTTCATCCCTATGAAGCTCCTCAACATTTCCCTCGTCATCTTCAGTATAAGCATGTTCTTCCCAAAATGGATTTGGAACTATAAGAGGAGGGGTGGGTTGGGATTCAATGACCTCCCTCACTATTTGAGATAGCGAAAGAGGTACAACTTCTTGTGTTGGTGAACTTTGCAGAAAATAAGTAATGTTGGAAGAATGAGGCATGGAAGATTCATGATGGAATGGAGTATTTGAAGTGGAGGAAAGGAATTCTCATCATGTGCTAATGGTGAAAATATTTGAATTTGAGGTTTGGACTGAAATGACATTGACTAAGAAATGGAAAGCAGAACCCGAGGTGGTAGTGTAGGGCTCACCCATTGACAATATTGCATTTCATCAAACTCATAGGCCTCTATTTATTCAATCCAACCCTCAAGTTGAGGCAACATTTCAATCATAAAATCAATCTTTTCCTACAATTTGTAAAAACTTGGCATAGGGCCAACCCATGGACATGTTACCTTGAAGCCATTCCTAAATGCCCTCATTTGAGCTATGGCTCTAGATTGTACCATGCCTACCTCCAGTTTCTGCATTTTAAGTTACAACTTTACATCTTCATCCGTAGGATAGCCTCCATCATCTGCATATTTCTTGCTCTTGAAAAGCTACATAGTTAGGTGGAAAACCAAACTGATCATGAATTTTCTTGGAGGGATATGCATGTTGTTGATTATCATCATAAAATGGAGCTGAAGGTGGGTTAAAGTAGTTTGAAGATGGAAAGTGTTTCTTCTTCTACAAGTGGGAGTCCCACTATGGAAATGAAGCCATGATTGCACAACTTCATGAATGGGAGAAAATGGAAAGATATGGAAGAAAACTAGATGAAAATGGGTAAAATGAAGGTCTGCAACACAGAGAGTAGGGTACTTAGACCAATGGAGTCACCAGTTGTGCTTGGGTATACCTCCTAAGGCTGAAACTTCACTAAGATCACAAAACTTAATGAAATGAAGTGAACACAACTAAACACACCTATGAAAGATGTGCCTCTTGTCCCACCAGGCATGCAAAAAAATGTTGTCACCAAATCACTACACCCCCTGAATGGCCTGAAAGTGAACATGACATTTGGTGTGATTGGGACACATGGGATCACCTCTCAAGCTATGGGACTTGGGCTCGAGGTGAACCTCCGGAGAAGGTCAGCTTCCTCTTCCTAAAATAAGCACTACACTACTCCTAATGCAGATAAATGGCTAACTAGACCTATGCTAACATTTCAAGGGATTAGGAGAGATTTGCAAAGGAAATAAAACCTATACTAGAAGTGGTGATGCACCAAGAAAGGGTGTTTCTAGAAAAATTATGGCTTGCAAATGAAGAGAGATGATCATGAGGAAGAATGAACATGCATTACAAACCCACTTTTACATATAGTACTTCACTCCTTGATAAGCACAATGACCTCCAAAACTTGCAAAAGAAACCCTGGTTGCACAATTCACCTGAAAACATGAGAGAGGAAAATAGAAGCAAAAAAATCATGAAAGGACATATAATTAATCACAAAGCATAATTCTCATTACTTCAAACACTTGCACAGTGCATCATTACATCAGGGAAAAGGCATAGGCTGCCATTACAATTTGAGAAGAAAAGGCTTGAGAGCCTACAAATTCACAGCATCTTAGCTTGTGAAGAGAGGGAAAGCTTGAAAAGTGTCTAACTTGTATGACTGTTGGAACCCCTTGGAATGAGCTTCCAACTTACATTTATAGAAGAAATTGAGAGAGAGGAGAGGAGTCAAATTCCCTTCCTAAATTGAAGGTACATGATGTATCATTTATTATATTCAGTTGGTTGAACCACTTGAGAAAGTTCCATCATGTGCCATTAATTGCTTGTTGACATAGTCTTCTCAATTAATTAAAATAATATTTAAATAAAATATTTAAATAATAATAATAAATATTGTTATTAGAATCTTTAAATAAAAATATTAAATTAATTAAAATACGGGTGGGCCCTGTATTGACTAGTTTGTGATGAGGAGGGAAGGGTCCATGCAGATAAGGCTAAAACCGAGTCCAACTCGGTGGTTGGATCGGGATCATTGAGCCAACTCACCGAGTTGGATCCAAGCTCTTTTTCTTTTTCCACAACCGAGTTGAGCTCCTATCACCGAATAACTCCCATCAAGCTTCTTTTCTTTCTTTCGCACTCTACATTCCTAGGACCCATTGAATTATCCACATAATTGAACCGAGCTCATCTTGAATCAAGATCACCACAAAATCTGCATGAGTTCATGTAGAATTGATCTACTACCTTCGCCGAGCTCACGTAGAATTGATTTTCCTTTAGTGATCTCTGCCAAGAAAACTTCTGACCGAGCTCGTCGTATTCCTTGTCACTCACCCCTTCACAAGCTACCTTCCTTTCTAATTCAGAAAACTTATCATGTCCGCATGGCTCACCATTGAGTCGTGCATTGATGTTTTCAACCTCCATTCTTGTCTTGGTGACTTATTACATGGTTACCAAACTTTCTATGCTTTATCTTCCCTATACGTGTGTAGCTCGCAACTTGGCTCTACCAGCCCCAAGACTTGTTATTCTTACCGGGTCCCATTCCCTCCAAATTGGCGAGTTGCACATGATTTTTACTTAGTTCTATGAATCGAGAAGAGTTATCCTCACTTGAATGGAAAATCAAGCTCCATATTTATATGTGCAATCGAGCTCATATATTAAAGATCGAGCTCCTCTGCAACCTCACCGAGCTTGGTATGTCATCCGAGTGCCACAACCACATGCATGATTTCACCCACAAGCTCCATACATACATTCACCACTACCTCCATGACCGAGATCGCTCTTTCACCGCATCAACCGAGATGAGTTCAGTTATTCATCTCATTTATGAAACCACCAATCTTATCCATCATATCCCACAGAGGCTTGTCTCACTCCAAAATGAGCTCTTGATTTAGTGTGGCTAAGCCATGAAATTTTCCCACACTAGGATATCTTCCTACTAAGTTCTTAAAGAAAGATACACCTGCCTCCATATTGTGAGCTCACCCGAGTTTCTCAAGCATCACCTTCTAAACAATATTGATCCTAGCACTCCATTGTGCCATCGGACTCCCATTCGGATTCAGCTCATAGTCACAAGTTACTTGGATGTCTTTATGCCACTTTCAAACTGCTAATGTCGAGCTATACTTGCTTTTCCTTCGAGATGAATTGATCATTTTATGGGCCAAGCTACACTAAACGTCAATTCAAGCTCATCTTCATCGAGACTCTACTCCACATCAAGTTTGTTGCTCAGTTCAAAATCATCACCGCAACCATCCCCTTGAACCCGCTTTAAGCTCTCATGACTTTGTAGCTCAATGAAATTTCCCCTATTAACTCGGCGGTTGATTTGCATTCCATGTAACTCCTCATTAAATTCTTTGTTGATTCACCAACCGATGAACTCGACATGCAACATGATCCTACCTCAGCATTAGACTTGGGCCTCCCCTAACTCACCGACTAACTTGTTCTAATGCATTGGAGTTGGAAACTCGTCGAGATAGTTCTAAACCACCGAAGGCATGGACTTCTGAATCCTAAAAGTCCGAAACTCTGAATTTTGGATTTTCGGGCTTTCAGAGCTTCAAACTCTTCAAGCTCATTTTCATCAACTCGGTAGGTGAGTTCTAAATTACAAATTGCCGAAAGACCAAAATGGGCATCTCCAAAATGCATATCTAAAATGGTAATCACCGATCCCGAAATGCTCAACTCACTCGCTTCTCCAATGCTTACCCGGGCTTTCTTCTACCATTTCATCTCATTTTCTACGATCGACTCGGCATCTAGATGATGAGCTACACCTAGTTGAGCTCATTTTTATTCTTTCTTAGATCGAGTTGCCCAAAACCTTTGCGACAACATTTGATGATTCAAAACCGAATATCATGACATAAACCTTGAGCTATCCTCTAAATGTCAAAATTCACCATGATTATCTCAGATCCCAAATTTTATGAATTTCCTCCCCGAGCAAGCTCCTCATTCTCCACGACTCGGCTCCAACAAAATTTGCTTGATGCTCATGCATCGGGTTCCTTGAACGAGTTGTATATCTTCCTTATTAAGTCAGAATTCATGCCTTGAGAACCACCATCAAGGAACCATAACTTATGACCACCGGACTCGGTATCCACTTGCCTTGATGTAATTCACTCTCATCCTGTTATTAATGTTTGAGCCCTAGCTTGATGCATCATGTTTCCCTTTCACATGTGTTATGGATATCTACACCGAGTCATTCACAATCGTATTCTAGTCTAATAAAACAACTGGGCATCCATTCCAAAGTATGCCTTCCATCCAACCGTGAGCTCAATGTCAAGCCATTGTTCACCTCTTATGCACAGATTGATGATGATATCTTTGAGATGGTATCAACTAGTGAAGCGAGATACAACCATCTCCTATCGTTAAAAGTGATCCGACTAAGCCCGGTGAGTTTGGCCTTGACTCCTCATTATCCACGAATTTGACTTATCTCAGCCAATTGAGCCCGTTTTACTTAGTTTGCAAGATGAGGCCATCTCTATACCGAAAGCGAAACCCATATTTGAGCTCACTCACATCTCCCATCACCGAATTCAATCATGGATGCTCAACCTTCATTGTATTCTTGGTATTCTAAGGCATATCCTTTAGCTCGTTCTTTTGCATTGGTCCCTCGATCGACTCATTCGAGCTCATTTATGGCTACTTCACCAACATGTCTAAGACTCTTCGAGCTCTGTTCTTATCTTAACCGAGTTGTTCCTAGAGGAGACTTAACATGAGAGCCCGAACAAATTAGGCCGTGAAATAAGTCATGTGTCGGTGGGTACCATCTAACCCATCCTTGTTCCTTTTGGAACAACTTTCTTGATATAGGTATGCTAATGGGCCCGAAGCCACCATGATTTTTGACTCACCATGACCCGAGCTAGCTACCCAACCCGAGCTATATTGAAAGATCTTTCTTCTCATGTGTTTGAAGATCCTTCTACGGCATCATGAAGATTTAGAAGAACTCCAAAAAAATTTATGCACCAAATTTGACAATTTTATCCTCAGTACACCCTTGTTGTTCATTTTTACCCATGGGGAAAAATGGACAACACTTCCAATTTAAGGGTCTTTTGTGTTTGGAACTCGAAAGAGGAATCTGCAATGTTTTTAAATTCTTCATGAAACCTTTAAATATTAATGAAAAAGGATTTGACCAACGTGTATAGGATTCACAAATATTTCTAACGGCTATTTTGTTTCCTTCTAACTCTTTACGAAGCTCCCAAAATCATCAAAAGATGTCGATATCACCATTACAGTGTTTGATCTACACACCTAGAAAAACCGTTGTTGAGTAGATATTCCTTGAATGGGTAAACCTTTCCTAAATCGACTAAGATAAAATAAGAATTTTATTGCCTAATTTGACTCCTATTGCAGATGTAAGTGAATAAAAATTAAGTATAGAAATTAAGCCAAGAAATTATGTAATCCTAAGTTTAAAAAAGTAGAATAACTTATACGTTTGGTATTTGTTTCCGGATTGTGCCGAAGATCTCACTAGATAAATAGAGAGGGAGTACCATGAGACAAAGCCTCTTAAAAGTGTGTCAAATGAAAATCTTCTTCAACCTGGGGTAACTACAATGGGACAAGGGTTCCTATTGACACCTTAGCCATGTTACTAGGAACTCGTGTCCTGCAAAAGTGCTCGAGAAAACCTCCTCTAAGTGGTCACAAGTTATTCGTTGTTTTTATCCTTTGGTTTCTATGAGGTTGAACAATGATCGACGAAGTTTTTGGAGACCTACAATGAGATAATGACTTGAAAAACACTCAAAGAAACATCAAATCCTAAAAAATAAAGATGTATAGTGAGGGGTTGGACTATCCTTAGCTATCATAATGGTGATATTATGAATGATTGTTACACTACATATCGACCCGATTTATTTCTCTCTGTGTGTGTATGTGTGTGTTTGGAATCATGCCCTATGTTTCTCTTTTACATGTCGCACTTGATAAATAGCGAGAAAATAAGATAGATGTAAAGAAAAGTAATAGATGTGTGAATGGAATATAATGAACTTCCCTCCTATGAAGTTTGTATACTGAGTAAACAACCCTTGTCTTCCTTGGATGGTGCTAGATGGATTCTGTGGAGCTCGTAGGTGCTTGATGGATGCAAACTTAAGTGGTGATAGCTAATTCTTAGTGTTTTGTCCATTATTATGATCACATAAATTTATATTTTTATAATTCCTATGCTTGAATTTTGTAATTAACCCCAAAAATGCTGACTACTAGAATTATAAGATGCTCAAATGGCTAGAAAGGACCCAAAATATGTGAACAAAGTATATTGACGTCATGGAAACCTAGAGGGGATGAGGTTTCCTAACACTAGTGTCATGGCTAGGTTCGGTGTCCAAGATGATAAATGTTGAGATATAAAAATGAAAACTCAATAATTTGGGGTACAAGATCAAAAGTGGTAACAGTAAAGTAAAGAAAGGTGGCCAAATACATGGGTTAATTATTAATTTTATTAATTAAGAATAATATGAATATTAGTATGAAATCTAGAATAAAAGAGATACCAAAAGTGAATGATTTTGTCTTTACATTTTCCCCACTTTATGCTTGTGAGCGGTAATAGTGGTAACATAAAGTAGATAAAGTTGTGTACACGATAACCATGTAGTTTAATGTAGAAAGAGAGTGCCAAGGTACAAGACAAAACATGAAGTGATAAAATGGTGAAGCATGGATGCTAAGAAGGAAAAAGTGTAAAAAGTGATGACGAAAATGACCCTAACATGGGAATGCATGTGAAGATGTTGTGATATACCTATTTTTCATTTCAATGTCTATTTTGTTGATGTTTTGAAGTTACTTCCTCTTCCCATACAGATGGAACTATAAAAGAGATGAATGAATAAGTATTCAAATATGCATGTATATGATCGTAATGTGTAAAATATATGTAAGGAAAGTATGTAAAATGTGAAAAATGTGAAAAATTAACATGTGCACATGGTCCTGGGATGAGGAAAGTGTGTAGAAAGGATCTTGTAGATATTTTAGAAGACTAATTTTGTAGGAAATCTCACAATGATTACACTAGCCGTGAGTTTTTATTAAAATATCACACTAAGTCATGGAATAAGTGTATGGAGAAAATCCCGTGTTATCCTCCAACCTTTAATTGTTTCCCCAAAAGGTAAGACGCCATTACAGATGGTGTGAAAAATTTAAATAATTGGATCCAAAAAAAGTGTGTTTGGCATGCATGCCGAAATGCTAAGGACAATGTGTCTGTAAAAGCCATTGTTTGGAGTTTCAAACTCACTTGAACTACCAAAATGTTGTGTAACTACTATCTATGAAGGGTCAAAGGGACCCGGTGTTACTATCCTAGTCCGGCTATAAGTGTCTGTGTTATGCTAAGAACCCAAGTTTGATTATGAGCCTTGTCTAATACTAATGACTATGTTAAACCGATAATGTGTTGTGTTGAACTATGACTATATGCCATTGTATGGGCTTACTAATTCGCCCAAATAATTCCCCGATCATTTGGGGTGAATGCGTTATTCTCGAGGAAAATGCAACCCAAACGAGGAACAATCGTTGTCTTTGAATCATTTTCTGAAGGGGGAGTGTGCATGGGATACCAAGGCACACAAAAGAAATGGCTAGAAGATAAGTGGTAGTACAACAAAACATGCATGTAAAATGTAATCTAGAAGACAAGAAGACAATGTATAATTTAAGAAACAAGAAGACAACATGCGAGAATACAATGTAAACTATAAAAATAAGGTTGTAAACACGGGACACCACTCACGATCTCAAAAGACAATCAATGCCGAACAAGACAAAAGCAAACAATGTGCACACAAGGCAAAGGAAAAAGTATAAAAATAATGGCTTACAAGTAGAAAGTAATGATAAGCAATGTAATAGACAACAATGGTGGAAAAGAGGCCTACGAAACAATTGTTGCACATGAATAACGTGTTATCAATTTAGAGCGATAAAAATTATGTTAAGGAATGTATAATCCAATAAAGAAATGTGCTATGAAAAATGAAACAATAGCACATATAATTTATGAAAGTAAATTCCTCAAGTAGTTGTTATGGGATCAGTAATAAGTACTTGCACCAAGCGTCCATGGTGCATGTAATAGATATATATAATTTATGTTCAAAACTAGAAAGGAAAGTGAACATGCATGTGTGTATGATAAAGATAATGGAATACAAGATATTTATCTAGAATGTGTAATAAAATGAACATGTAAGTAGATGTAAGAAAGAGTAAATGCTACAAATATTTTTGGAGCAGATAGAATGGAATGTAGAATGAATGATTGGATAAGCATGCCCCCTCGAGTGAATGTGTATGTATGAGATTATATTCATTTATGTATGCCCCTCGGTGACCAAGAATGAACCGTAAATGAGAGTGTGTCATCAAGAAATGGTTTGGGCTGTGTGTATTAAAAATATATGATCTTCCAAGTGAAAGTTATAGAGTGTAAATTCATGAGTGAATGAAAATTTTTATTCAACATGTGATTTTGATGAGGCCTATTTTCTATTTATACCTCCGTAGTCGAGTATGGACCATGTAACTAGAGTGCGTAATTGTTTAGTGACCACAATGAGTGAAAGTGGATGTCTAAAAGAAATATCGTGAATGTGTCTAGTATATGATGTGAGAAAGATGTGAATATGCGAGATGAAAAGTGTGTAATATGATGTATAGTATGTATTGTGTTGTGTGTGAGGCTCATGTGTATAGGATGACGTCAATAGTCAAGTGTGAACAAAATCATAAGAGTGTGTCATCAAGGAATTACGATACTATAATGTGTCATGATGTACATTGTATATGTGAAAGTATCGATGTGAAATGATGTAAATATAAGATGCATGTTGATTTTTTTAGGGAAGAGAAATAGGTTTGATGTACCTCCAAGTGAGTGACGATGAATTATCTATCCGATAAAATTGAAAGAGGAGTGTCCTCCACCGATGTTTTAAGACATAAAGGCATGTGATCATGCTCTAAGAGTGGTGGTATATGAGATAGACGTTGTGCAAGTGAATGAATCCTATATGCATGTGACCGATGAGTATATAATGGGAACCTTTATATAAAAATGTGGAGGTGATGGAGATCTATGTGGAGCATAACACGGAGGTAATGGACACTTATGTG